>JAAGEH010002525.1:4251965-4421375 GCA_011751065.1 Lasiurus cinereus
TCTCTCTCACCACCTTCCCCAACACTAATGCATGGAGCGGGGTCTGCTCACCTGGAAGAAGAGGGACACTTCCTGCTTCAGGAGTGAAGGGTGTCAGGGTGCCAAGGACCATGGGGAGAGAAGTGGGAGGCAAGACCAGGGGACCCCCAGGCCTGGCCTCAGCCCCTCAGCCTCACAGCCAGCTTTATCATTCCTCCTCCCCTCTTCTCCCAACAGGCCCTGCAGCTCAAAATGGCTATGGACCAGGTAGGGGTAGGCCAGGGCTCTGGGGAAGCCCTGAGATGTGGCCCGGCTTCCCTCATTGTTTTCTGACTCTCCACCAGGCTTTGGAGAGGGTATGAAACCCCAGAAGCCAGGTGAGCACACCCCTGCCTATCTTTCTTCTTTGTCCCCTTCTTCAAAACTCATAGCTCCTGGCATCTATTCACACCCCACTAAGATATTGCTAGCTCCCCCCTCCCCACCTGGATTCGGGAATGGGCTGGGAGTCTAGCCAGTAGGACTGTGGGATCTGAGGTGGGCATCTGCATCTGGATGGGTGTCCTCTCCCATCTCCCTCCAGACCTTTGAAGGGTCAGATTGGTAAATGGTTAAAGGAGTTCAGGGACAATCTCCATGTTCCCTGGTTCTGGCCTGGCTGCCTGCCAGCCTTTACCCCACCTTACCCCAAGTCTCCTGTTCATCCTTCCTGTCCCACTGTCCCTGCTTAGGATGGCTACACACAGGTGGGACTTGAGGGTTGAGTGAAGCTGGAAAGGAGGAGAGGTGGGGGCCCTTGGAGGGAGGTGGTGTCTTCACCCGGTTCCTGTTCTCAGGGTCCTCTCCTGGGCTCCACCAGCCTTGGAGAACTCAGAGCTGGCAACTGAACGGAAGTGGCAGGAGGCAGGAGAGATCCCAGGGCTTCTGGTTCCTAAACTGGGAGGAAAGGCAGCCCAGATGCCAGCCTCCTTCTTTCTCTCCCTCTCCTGTCCCCACAGGCCCTGTGGCTCCCATCAGCCCTGGACCAGGTAGTGGAGTGGGCCCTGGGGATCCTGATGCTAAATTCTAGAGGAGGGGCCGGGTGCGTGGATAAGGGTACCTCACCTGCTCCCATCTCTTCTCTAGACATGGGTGAGGGCATGAAGCCTCAGAAGCCAGGTAAAATCCTTTCCTTTTATCCACACTGTGATATTGCTATTTATCATGAGAAACACATAACTGTATTTGGTCTTCTCCCATTCCTGGCACAGAGCTGGCTCTTAAAAGCCTTGGAATTTCCTAAGTTCTTTTGTTGTGTTAATGAGGTGATTTTTGGAAAGGCTCAGGTCACCTATGGGTGGGGACTGGTTGCCGCTTTGCGATTGGAGGGTTGCAACTTTTAATCCCACCCTTTTACTTCTGGGAGGAGGCGGTGCTGGAGACTGAGTTCAGTCACCAGCGGCCAATGACTTAATCAAGCATGCCTGTGTAATGAAGCCTCTATAAATCCCAAAGGACAGGGTTGGGGGAGCTTCTTCCCTCCAGGTAGGTGAAGGGTGTGTATGGGGGGTGGAGGGGGGGGAGAGAAAGGTGATGGGCTGCCGAAACCGGTTTGACTCAGTGGATAGAGCGTCAGCCTACGGACTGAAAGGTCCCGGGTTCGATTCTGATCAAGGGCACATCCCCAGTAGGGGGCGTGCAGGAGGCGGCTGATCGATGTCTCTCACTGATGTTTCTAACTCTCTATCCCTCTCCCTTCCTCTCTGTAAAAAAATCAATAAAATATATTTTTAAAAAAGAAAAAAAAAAAGAAAGGTGATGGGCTGGAGCATGGACACTTCGAATGCCTTCTCATATACATACCTTATCCTACACATTTTGTTCATCTGGCTGTTTCTGAGCTGTATCCTTTCATAATATACCTGTTTTCCTCAGTTCTGGAAGCCACTCTAGGAAATTAATTGAACTCAAAGAGGGATCATCAATTAATTGAACTTATATAGCTGGTTGGTCTTAGATGACAATCTGAATTGGCAACTGGCACCAGAAATGGGAGGAGGAAACAGTATTGTGGGACTGAGCCCTTAACAGGTGGGACCTGATGCTGTCTCCAGGGAGATGGTGTCAGAATTTTAGGACACCCAGCTGGTACCTGAAAATTGCTCGATGATGTTGCAAAACACCCCGGAATTGAAATTAGTGTCAGAATTGGACACCCTACTATCTACCTCCAAAAACTATCTATTCCCTTCATCTGTGATCCCGCAAGTCCCTCACCTGTCTCCGCAGTTTACAGAAATGGGCTGGGAGCTGGATGGAGCCTTCCCGAGGGAAGGGGTCCAGCCAGATGAGGGAGGCAGGGCAGGCATGGAGTTCTGGAAGGTGGAGGGAAGAGGTGTCACAGGGTCCCATGGGCAAAGAGTTGGGTCCTGGGAAAGAGAAGGGGCAGGATGGCATCCATCTGTCACTCGGCCTCCATCTGTCTCTCCCCAGGCCTAGCAGGGGGCATGAGCTCTCCAAAGCCAGGTGAGCTCACCCTGCCCCTTGCCCACCTCTACCTGAACTCTTCCCCCACCCCAGCCCCAGCCCTCATTCCTGCTCTCCCTTCAGGACACACCCCAGGAAATGGGATCCCACCTGGTGAGTACAATGAGGGTCTCAGTATCAGGTAGAGAGGGCTCACCCTGGGGAGGGGCTGTCCTCTCTGAGGCTGTCTCTCTATTTCTCCTGCAGGTCTGGAAGGGGGTGTGAAACCTCAGAAGCCAGGCAAGTGCAAGAGCCCCCCTATTTCTGTCCTGTGTACCTTCTCCTATCTCTCCTTCCAGGACCCCCGGCCCCTAAATACCCCTTACTTCCCTGCTTTTCCTCTCCAGGATATGGCAGCAGAAATGGGCTGGGGGCCCAGTCAGGTGAGGCCCCAGGGGCTGGGGGGTTAGGCTGAAAGGCCTTGGGGCTAGGTGGGCAAATAGCAGAAACCATGCCAGGTGGCTGGGCCACCTGGTCCCCGGAGCAGGTTGTGACGCACAGGAACTGGGCTTTTTCTGACCTGGCCAATGTCAGAAGCTGTGTCTGCCCTAGAAGCTACTGCAGGCTGATGGACTGGCCAGACCCAGGCCAGTCTGGGCCCACTGCCCTCTCCCTCCTTCCATCTAGGTCCCTGCAATGGGAAGGTTCTTCCCAGGCTTCCCACTCCAGGAGGCCCTTCTGATAATGCAGGTGGCTGGGGCTCCAAATCCCAGCCCCCTGCCCCAGCGCAGAATGGCAAGTTCCCAGGTCAGTGTGGAGTGGGTGGCAGTGGGGGCGGGTGTGCCTGGTCCCAGAAAGGGCTGGGCCTGGCTGGGCTGCTCAGAAGCCCCCATGCCCATTCTTCAACTGAGATTGAGGCTTGTTGTGAGCCAACTGAGGAAAAGCCTGAAATCGCTCAGAGACCCATGTGACCCCCAAAATGGCAGCTCCCCCAAGGCAGGCTAAGGCAGTCCCAAACTGTCTGGCCCTGGGCTCACTCCTGTCCCTTGGTTTTCTTCCTAGCACCGACTCCAGCCATCCAATGGGGACTGAAACCTCAGAAAGCAGGTGTGAGTCTGTCCCCATCCAGATCAGGGTCACTCCTCCATTACCCTTATTCCCAGGCTGCCTCAGCTGTTTAGGCCAGGAAGGTCCCTCCCAAGTCTACCCTCCTTCTCTCTTGCTGCTTTCTAAACTCAATTATACTGATTCCTTTCCCTGTAGGTAGAAAGAATCCCTTCTTCCTCCTCAGATTTCCTAAGATCCATCCTTGGGAAAGTATGGGTCCTCCCCACTGATATCAATTCTCTTCACAGCATACCACCCTTCAAATGGCTATGGACCAGGAGCAGAACTGGGTGAGGAGGCCCTCATCTGAATTCTTTTTTTCTATTTCTTTATTAAGGTGTTACATATATGTCCTTATTCCCCCATTATTCCTCCTATACCCCTACTCATGCCCTCACCCCTCTGTTGTCTATGTCCATTGCATGCATACATCGTCTGAATTCTTCCTCCCATCCCATCCCCATCCTTGTGGCCATTTCTAACCACCCCCCTCCCATCTCTGACCCCCGTTTCCTCTACTCTAGGCTTTGGTGATGGCCTCAAACCTCAGAAAGTTGGTGAGCCCCCCAGGGTCCTCATCTTGGGCACAACCTGGCACCTCCTTCATGATGAGCCCTCCTTGTTGCTATCTTTGTCATGTCTGTCTCTTTCCCTATTCACCCAGCTCATATTTACTATGCGTTGGGCCACAGTGGTGGCCAGAAGCAGGTGCGATCTTATTTCAGGCGAGGGTAGAGTGACAGACTGGAAGGGAAGCTGCCCAGAGAGGAGTCAGGGAAGGCTTCCAGGAGGCTGAGCAGGGTTAGCTTGCTGAGGATGGGGGGATGTGAGAGGCCCTCTCTAGGTGACCTCTGTGTGAGTTATCTGTCTCTCCATGAACTGGTCACCCTGGCTTCCCCACTGCTGTCCACTCACCCCCATCCCAGCCCCTCTCCAATCTGTCTGCTGCAGGTTTTAGTTACGGGAACGGTGGCCTGGGAGCTGGGGTCTTCACCGAGGCCCTCCTGCAGCCAGGTACCTCTGGGGGGTGTGGGGGTGGGGTGGGAGGGGCTCCTGGCTCAGGGGCTGCTCATGCCTCTGACCCCTTTCCTCCTCAGGGTTCCCTGAGGCCAATGGCTTTAGAAACCGTGAGTTGGATTCAGGGGACAGAATGCAGGGGGTGAGGGGAAGGAACATCAAGGTCCGGTCAGGAATGAATCACATGGGTCTCTTTCAGGGTATGGCGAGGAAGCACTGGTGTACCCCAAAGCCGCAGCTCCAGCCTCTGAAGGAAATGGTAAGAAATGAGAGTTCAGGGAGCAGAGTGAACGCTGGCAAGGACTATTGGGGGTTGGGAGGCTCTGAGGCCCAGGAAGGACTGGAGCATTCTGGATGTTTAGGTCGAGTGGCCAGTGGTTCCCACAGAAGCTCTCCTCTTGCAGGTCAGACTGAGATTTTGAGGGGCTCTATTTGGCCCTCCTTCCAGTCTTGGGGGGCTGCCTTGAAGCCTGGATATGAGGCCAGAGGTGCATATCCAGGCGTTGAAAGCCAGCCAGGTAATGGGTTGTGTGGAAGAACATTGAGGGGGTGATGAGGGGTGGCTTTAGGGAGCTGGGTCCTGGGCCCAGGCCCACCTCATGGCCCTAAGGAGATGGAGGGGACATTCAAGGTGGAGGAAGTATGAGGGGACGGGAATGAATGGGACTGAAGGAGGGATAGGTAGAGCAGGGGCCCTGAGCATGAACCTGGAACCTGGACTAAGAAAAGGAGGTGACAGACCAGATCAAGGGCCATCAGGGACGCAGTGCTCCTACTTTCCATCCCTTTCTCCAGGCCCCTATGAGCAGCTGAGGCCAGAGCTGGGCCCCAGATCCTTTGGTGAGTGGGGTTCTCCCCAGGCCTGGGATGAAGCTGGGGGGAGCACTGCAAAGTCTGTGACCCGGGTCCCCTGACTTGTTTGTACCTTAGGAGGCCCTGAGGTGAAGCGAGGCAGCAGTGGCCCGCTGGAAAATGGGTATGGAGGTGAGGGGGAGCACAGTGGCCTGGTTCCCCTCTCCCCATGCCACCACTGTCACCCTTTCAAGCTGCACTTGGGGATGCCCCCAGCTCTTGGGAGGGATGACAGGCTCTCAGACCACCTGTAGTCATCTGCTGAGTGACTGATCTCAAAGACCAGAGGAGGGAGAGGGCTCGTTTCCCCCAGGAGGCAAGGAGGGGGCTCCTCACCAGAGCTCTGCCCTATCTCTTCCCAGGCCATTGCCCTTTTGGGAAATGCTGAGCCCCTGAGCTGATCCACTGTCATCCTGAGAGCCTCTCTACCAGAGCCTGGTCTGCTTGGCAAGGACGGCCAGACCTTGGGCTTGGTCTCTGGCCTGGGGTCTCCTGTGGGCTGGAAGTATTAATAAAGGCTATGTGCTTCTCTGTTTGCCTTTGTGTGCCAGGGCAGGGTGAGGGGGTGGGATTGGCTGCCTAGGGTAGAGCCCCCTGGGCCTATAGTTTCCACTCTGCACCTCATTCATTCATTCATTCATTCATTCAACAAACTGTGTGGCTGTGTGCTACAGGCTTTGCTCTGATGGGAGAGACCATGAGAACAGAACAGATTCAGGCCTGCCTTTGAAGAGGGGGCATCATTTGGCAACAATCTATTGGGGGAGCCACATCCATGTTAGGGAGCTTGTGTATTATCTGTGTTTTAATTTATAACAATTTATTAAACTAAAATCTCATTTTCCTTAGGGCTTTACACTTGCTTCTGGACATCATTTTACTGATTAATCTTATAATTTGGATATAAAATTCACTTTCACATTCTTTGATTAATGTTCCATTATATTATAAATTTGACAGATTGATGCCCAACTAAATATTTTATTTGCCTTACAAGTCTGATTAATTCAATTCCCTTAGGTATTTCAAACTATTATATATAGATAATCTACTTAATCTCTTAATGGAGGGTGGGGGTGAATCTAATCAGTAACATCTTCCTAAGCACTCCTGGAAATGAATAAATGAGACATTTGTTATCTCAGATTACTGAATGTTTTCCAACATCTTACAAAGCCAGTTACTAATCCACTATCAGTATCAGTACTACTGGATCACTTTTTCTCATCTCGTGATTACAAATTGACTCACCCAGAAATGTAGTACAAATTACTCTCTGAGGCTGGGTCTGGAGTGGAGATTGGGAATTGACCCCCTATTCTGAACTTTGACCCAGTTACAGGATCATTCTCTATGAGCCTCTGTGTTCTGAGTCTTTCCAAACCCACATATCTTCTTACAACCTGGTGAAGTTTTAACTGAAGAATTCAAGTTGCCCCAGCCAGCATGGCTCAGTGGTTGAGCATTGACCAAAGAACCAGGAGGTCACGGGTCATGACTAGATTGAGGGCTCAATCTCCAGTGACAGCCAATCCACATTTCCACATTTTGCTCTCATATTAATGTTTCTTTCTGTCTCTCCTTGTCCCTTCCTCTCTCTACAAATTAATAGTTTTTAAAAGAGAAAAAAAATGAATTCAAGTTGAATAGAGTTGATGGGACTTGGCACTCTATGAGGAATTCAGTTCATCTTTATAGCCTGGTTTATGATAACATAGGTGGAGATCAAAATGTTACTGCAGTATGCACAATGTTTTGGGGATCAACCTTTGGGAGATTCTGCAAACATTATTGGAATTCCAGCCTAATTTCTCTCATTTGGCTTTGCTGTATTTGAGAATCATTATAGACTTTTGCTTTTTCACAGAACTACTGATTCTTTAAAATACCCAAAGTGACTCCTCATGTATTTCTCTTCCCTGACATATGGAGTAAACTACATCATCTCTGTACTGGAGAACAGGATTAGGAGACAACATCTGGGCACAGGGGGTCTCTGAGGGCAGTACCCACCTAGAAATGTTCTAATATTATAAAGGCTTCTTTTTAAATAAATTGACCTTTTTTATGATTTTCACCCATGTCATTTACTATTCTTAGCAATATTAACAAACGCTACATGTCAGTCAAGCTTTGCTATTAAAAATCCTTACCAGAGGATATGTTTTTCATTGATTCTAGAGAGAGAGGAAAGAGGGAGAAATTCGATTGCCTCCTGTATGCATCTGACTGGGATGGAACCCACAATCTGGGTGTATGCCGTGACCAGGAATCGAACCCGCGACTCTATGGGGTCGATGCACTAATGGAAATCTAATCAGTAACATCTTCCTAAGCACTCCAACTGAGCCATACCGGCCAGAACAGAATTAATATCCTTTTATCTTTTCTGTAAGATAACTAAGTGGAAATCTCCGTAGATCTTGACCCTCATGCAGGCACACCAGTCCGGAATTACTAAGAACATAACCAAAAAGAGAGCCACACACTCTCCGCATTGGCAGTTGCAGGTTGGTGGGGCGGTGTTGGTCAAAGGCCTTGCAGCGGTTCAGTGGTCCCTCAGGCCAGGTGGGGGCGCCCATCGTGCGTGTGCAGCGCCTGCTGTCAGAGAAAGTAGGTGGTGGAGCGTGCGGCGCCGGGGGACACAGTGATATGCTGGACTGGGACTGAGAGCGCTGCTGCCTCTGATTGGCTGCCAGGGATACTAGAGCCCGCCGGGGGGAAGATGCGTAGATCGTCAGGACACTGTCTCTTGATTGGCTGGAACGCGTCGGTGCCCGGCTCCGATTGGCCGGGCGGCCCCATACACTCCGCGGCCTCCAGAGGGAGGGAAGAAGCGGGTACCGGCGCCACAAGCGGGGCCCTGGCGCAGCGACGACCATCAAGCTGGCGACGCGGTTCTCTCGCTCCCGCTCGCATCCGCGGCTCGCCCGCGCCCGCTCACGGCCGGGCCGGGCCCGCGCGTCGCTATCGCTGACCCCGCCGCCCGCGCCGACCCTGCCGCACCCGCCGCTACCTGGCCTTCCTCCCGACCTCAGGCCCGGGCCGCCGCCGTCCTCGGCGCTCGCCCTGGCTGAGCTGCCTCCGCTGCCCTCGCTTCCGCTGCGGCCCGAGCCGCTGGCGCCCTGGGGCCCCGGCGCCCACCTGGCGCTGCCCGAGCTGCCGCCCGAGGCTTGCGTCCCAGCGCCGCCCGCCGCCGCTCTTGCCCTGCAGGACCTACCCCGCCTGCCTGCGCCAGCGCCGCGACCCGCGCACCTGCCGCTGCCGCCGCTCCCGGAGACCGCGATCGCTGCCACCCCCGGGCCGGTGGGCGCGCGCGGCCGCCCGCCGCTCATAGCCGAGCCGCCCCCGCAGCCGCTGCCGCCGCTGCCCGCGCGGCCCTCACCCTTCAACCTGCTGGCGCCGCCCGCGCCCCGCGAGGCCTGGCCACTACCCCATTTCCCCCCGCCCCTGCCGCCTCCGCTACCGCCACCGCACTTCTTCCTGTTGCCGCCCTATTGACAGCCAGGCTCTCCCGCGGACGCGTGGGTAGACATCCCTCCCTGGACACAGGCTGTGCTCCTCGCCGCCTTCCCCACGGGCAGGTTCAGAATGCGTGGGTCAGCGCCCTGGCTGGAGAAGAGGGGAGTACCAGGGGAGAAGCCCAGGTTTGGGGGAGAAAGCAGCATGTCTGAAAATAAAGTAATTTTTTTCCATTTTCTCTTCCTACTCCACAGCAAGCCTCTTGCCTGGTTATTTGAGAATGTAACTTATTCCCTGTGCTGATAAGCTGGCTGGGAATCAGGGCGAATGGGGCTTGGGGCCACAGCACGTGGTTTGAGGAATGAAACAAAGGTTTAAAATGCTTTAGTAAGGTACCCAAAATGTCTCATTTTCTTTCTTTTTAAGCTGCAAAAAGTTTCTTGTTTCCATTTGATCCAATGCATGGGAGAGGGCTCCAGGGTGGTTAAAAGGATGCTTGGTGGTTTCAGGGAGTGGCTCAGGCAAAAGACACTAGGGGAATGCGGAGGGGCCCCTCAAAGGCTTCAACTTCAAGCATCAAGTGATGCTTGAAGGTGAGCCTTTGAAAGAGATATTTCCCCAGCCCAGCCTGGGGGCCAGCTAGCCTGTGGAGTTAGTGAGGTGGTCACCCATCTTGTTGGTGAGTTTCACCTCCTCATTCAGGAGGTGGTTCTCCAGGAAGTCACAGAGCTGAGGGTCTGTGCAGGTAAAATGCAGGACATGCAGATCCAAAGAGCTTGGTATGGGTTCTCCAAAATGGTGGTGGCTTCCAGGGCATCCTGAGTTTTTCCTATCATCTTGGGAAGGCTTCAGCACCTCCTAGAAGGTAACTCAGCAACTGTACTGGTTTTGCATCTTCTAAGAGACCCTCGAACCCCAGCTAGTTTTGCTCAGTGGCTAGAGCATAGGCCGGAGGACTGAAGGGTCCCGAGTTTGATTCCAGTCAAGAGCATGCATGTACCTTGCAGGCTCGATCCTTGGCCTTGGTTGGGGTGTGTGCCAGAGGCAACACATCCATGTGTCTTTCTCACATCAATGTTTTTGTCTCTCCCGCTCCCTTCCATTCTGAAAATCATTAGGAAAAATATCCTCGGGTGAGGATTAACAAACAAACAAAAAAAGAAAGGTCTCAGGTTTGATCCTGGTCAAGGCCATATACCTGAGTTGCAGGCTTCATTCGTGTAGGAGGCCACACATTGATGTGTCTCTCACATTGATGTTTCGCTCTCTGCTTCTCTCCCTCTATTGCTCTCTCTCTAAAAAAAAAAAAAAAAAAATCAGTGAAAAAATATCCTTGGGTGAGGATGAATACAACAACAACAAAAAAATTAGTTATTTTTTAAAAGGTGCCCTTGAGCTTCTCCTCGGCCAACTCACAACTCAAGGAATAAGAGGCCAGCCCTTCCAAAGCCACACTGTCCTGATAGAAATGGAGCCCAGAGAGAGGTAGGTGTTGGGGGCCCACAGATGCAGGTTGGCCAGGCACTTGATGGCAGCCTTTACCTCTGTAGAATAATTCTGACTATGGGAACTCATGGCTGTTCAGCAATAAGGCAAAAAAAAAAAGTGTTGGCTGGTCTGGGACGCTGAGGAAGTCTGAGGTGGTTCTGAAGGTGGTGACTAGAAAAGAGGTTGGAGGATGGTTGGCGGCCAGAAGAGGCATCCCCTGGGTCTGCTCCGTCCAAACACTGTTGAACCAAGAGACAGATCAGAGGACTAAGGGCACTGCCTCATTTTCTTTTATAAAATACAGTGGTACCTCGAGATACGAGTTTAATTTGTTCCGTAACCTTGAGGCATGGGAAACTATGAAGACGCTCCAGTCGCGGTAAACTGGTGGGTGGTGTGCAGCCAGCCGATTCGTGAGATTACTCGTATCTCAACTTGCTCGTATTTCAAAGCAAAAATAGCTCGCTCGACAGCTCGTATCCCAAAAATCTCGTATGTTAGGGCACTCGTATCTCGAGGTACCACTGTAGAGGGTTTGGATGCTACTATTAAGGCCTTCCTCTACTTAGGTGTGTATGGCTTCTTGAAAACTCAGATCTTGCCTTCCAAATCTTAAGTCATGTTTTCAACTGAAATAGATCCATGGGTCCCAAGGGCCTGGGTGCAGCAGGAAAACAGCGGTGTTGACGGACAATCGATACTGGACCCTGGAGCAAGGGGTGTAAAGTCATCCCCACGGGACAGGAAAGCTCCCAGATGAATCATGAGAGGAAGCCCCTATTCTTTCCCCTTCTTCACCTGCTCTCCACTGCCACTCTGCCAGTTTCTGCCCAGTATGCTACAACTCAGAATAAAGTTCTCTTTGTTACTCAGGTAGCTGAGGCTCAGGTAACCAGGCAGACATCCTATCTCAATGGGCTTTTCTGTAACCACTCAGGAGCAGTATCAGGAAGCCAACTTGACCTTGGGGGACCTCTGAGATCCTGGGACCTACCAGCAAGAAAGGCAGCAACGTATGAGTTTCCTGTGACTGCTGTAGCAAATCACCACAAGCTGGGTGCCTTAAAACAACAGAAATTTATTCTTTCCTAGCTCTGCAAACCAGAAGTACAAAATCAGGGCTGTGCTCCTCACCAAGGCTCTAGGAGAGGATCCTTCCTTGCCCCTTTCAGATTTTGGTGGCTGCTGGCCTTCTTTGGCTTGTGGCTAAATCACCCAGGTCTCTGCCTCCATTTTCACATGGCCTTTTTCCTTGTGTCTGTGTTTCAAATCTCCTTCTTTCTTGTTTTGTTTTTAAAATATATTTTGTTGATTTTCTACAGAGAGGAAGGGAGAGGGATAGAGTTAGAAACCTCGATGAGAGAGAAACATCGATCAGCTGCCTACTGCACACTCCCCACTGGGGATGTGCCTGGAACCAAGGTACATGCCCTGACCAGAATCGAACCTGGGACCCTTCAGTTCTCAGGCCGACCCTCTATCCATTGAGCCAAACCTGTTAGGGCAGTGGTCAGCAAACTCAACAAAGCCAAGTATCAACAGTACAACGATTGAAATTTCTTTTGAGAGCCAAACATTTTAAACTGAAAGTTCTTCTAACGCCACTTTTTCAAAACAGACTTATCCAGGCCATGGTATTTTGTGGAAGAGGCACACTCAAGGGCCAAAGAGCCACATGTGGCTTGCGAGCCACAGTTTGCTGAGCACGGAATTAGGCCTTTTTTTTTCCTTCCTTTTTTTCTAATGACACCTTTTATGGGATATGGGGCCAACCCTAAGTCCAGAATGATCTCATCTTTCGAGTCTTAACCTAATTACATGTGCAAAGACCCTTTTTTCAAATAAGGTGATACTCAAGTTCCAGGGTTTAGGGCCACCCAATCCATATAGGTAGTGTCCTTTTCTGGCCCATCTCCTGAGCTATTTTCCCAACTTCCCTTACTGTGTTTTAGGCTCTACCCCTCACTGACCTTGGCTGCCCTTTGAGTCCTCAGGCAAGAGCTTCAGGTACTGGTACCTTGATGAAGCTCTCACTGGGACAGGAAGAAAATAGTGACGGTCTTTCCCCTTTCTCGGATTATGGCCAAGTTCTCACTCCTGCTGGCCTGCTGCTTCCTCCACCTCTATAGGTCCTATCCTCTTCCTTTCCTCTCCGTAAGGATCAGGCGGTAAATAGGAAGGACAAGACCCTGTGTATCTTTCAAGAAGGCAACTTTGAGGAGGGGACAACCCCACCCTCAAAACGCCAGCTGGATAACTGCTGCTGGTTGAAAGCTGACAATTACAATTGATAATAAAATCAATTGCTACCTAACCAATGGAGTCTGCCCAGGTGTACAAGTGAAACCTCCAGTACCCTCTGGACAAAACATGCTTGTAGTGATCCCGCAGGCGTATGCGGAGCTGGCAGCCGGGGCAAATGCCTTCGATGACTCTGAAGGTGAGCAGGGCAGACTTCTCCCTTATTTTACAGCCAGGAGGTACCTGAGATTAGGGGAGCTGTGTCTTGTCCAGTGAATCCCTAGGGTGGGGTTGACACCAGGTCTGACCCAGAGTCCAGTAAGCTGCCTGCTGCAGGTGGTGAGCAAACACAGGTGCTCTCTGCACCAGGCACACAGACGTGGGGGAAGTGAGCCAGGTGGAGGGTGGTTTCAGATCCAGGTGTGACTCTGCAGAGACTTCCGGGCACAGGAAGTGGGAGCTGGAGAGGATAGCTGACTCTGGCGTGTGAGGTTCAGCCATGGCGCTGTCCTGCTGTGCTGCCCTCAGAGAAAAGCACCAGGAGGCCCAGCTTACCCTGCATTCCCCTCTGCGCTGGGCAAGGAGCCTGCTCTAAAGTCAGTTCAGGGTCTGGGGTTGCGTCAGGCTTATGGTGTTTTACTCACATACACTTAGGCCACATTTCCTTAGGTTGTTTCCATGTCTGTAAAATGGGGGTTGTAAAACCAATGAGAATTCTTTTATATATATATATATATATATATATATATATATATATATTCTCTTTAATATATATAAAATCCTCTCACTGGAGGATTTTTTCCCATTGATTTTTAGAGAGAGTGGAAGGGAGGAAGAGGAAGAGAGAAAAACATCGGATGTAAGAGAAACACATCAATTGCCTCCTCCACCCAGGCCTGATGGAACCTGCAACCCAGGTACGTGCCCTTAAGTGGAAATTGAACCCAAGATCCTTCAGTGCAGGGCAACGCTCCAATCACCTAGCCCACACTGGCCAGGGCCTGGTGAGAATTCTTATGGGATCTCAAAGTTTGAGCCACACCTTTTGGTTCAGGAACCTGGACCTGCTTTTCTAGCTATAATACCAGGGCCTCTCTCACCTCCCCAAAGCAGTATGTGATGCCTTTGGGGCTGTGCAGCCTCTAAGCCCACCCCCAGATCACTCCCAGCACCATGGTGTCTACGGTAACCACTAATTTTCCATTATCATTGGCCCACACATCCTCTATAAGAGTGAGATAGATGCCCTGATCTGGCCAGTGTGGCTCAGTTGCTTGGGGTGTCACCCCCTGCACTGAAAGGTGGCAGGTTTGATTCCCAATCAGACCCATAACCGGGTTTCAGGTTCGATCCCAGGTCGGTTGGGGCGCATTATGGGAAGCAATTGAAGAAGTTTCTCTCTCACATGGATATTTCCCCTTTTTAAAATCAATAAACAGCATATTCTCAGGTGAGGAAAAATAAAATAAATTTTAAAAAGAGTGAGATAGAAGATGGGGCTTTGTATTCTTCTGCCCACCAGAGCCTCCCCAACCCTGCACCCTCCCAAAGAGAACAGAGATTAGGTCCAGTTCCATCCCTCCTTGTAGGGGCCAGTGGAGGGCAAGGCCACCTCCTGAGTGTCCTTCCTCTGTAGGGGAAAGTTCTATCCCACCTCTTTCCAGGGCCAGGGCAGATGGGGGTAGGGATTCAAGAGGAAGTGTTAAAGTGCCATTGAAATGCTAGGCCTTGGTAGGTGGGAGTCTCCATATCACTGGCATTCCAGCCCCATCACAGTCCCAGCTTCAGGCTCCAACTTTAACCCTTCAGTTTCCAGATCTAACCAAATCCTGGTGGATCAGGTGACCTAAGAGGGGTTGGAGCCTCCTGGCCTCTATCCAAGGAGGCCTGAGGGCGGGAAATGCATTCTTGTCTAGGTGCCCTAGAAATCTGTCCTTTGCCACACCCACCCTCTGCAGGTCTCTCCAGTTCTGCGACAAAATTTCCCACTTTTACTCTCCCTCTAGGCAAGCGCCTTATCAAAAAGGGGAAGAATGGGCGTGTCCCTGGAGGAAGCTGCAGCCGCCAGGCCTGGTTGGAGGTACCTCTGGCAGGGACTGGTCTCTGGAGGTGGGGGATAAAAGTGGGGGTATCTTTATCTTCTGAGCAACCATCTCTCATGTGGCTGGCCAGTCCTTAGCAGTGTGGGGTCTTCCCCTGCTTGAGTGTAGAGATTTGGGGCCAAAGAACTAAGATCTAAAAAAAAAATCAGAGTCCTCTTATTGCCTTCTTGGGGCACTACCATTACCTGGAGTGTGCAGCACCACACACGGCCCTGTGATAACGTTAAGGGTTTGCTTGTTTGTTTGTTTGTTTGTTTGAAATATATTTTTATTGATGTCAGAGAAGAAGGAAGAGAGAGAGAGAGAGAGAGAGAGAGAGAGAGAGAGAGAGAGAAACATTAATGAGGAGAGAACCATTGATTGGCTGCCTCCTACACACCCCCTACTGGGGACCAAGCCTGCAACTAGTGCATGTGCTCTTGACTGAAAAGAACCTGGGACCCTTCAGTCTGCAGGCCAATGCTCTATCCATTAAACTAAACCAGCCCCGGGAACATTAAGGATTCAGAGCTGCCTGTGGAACTGAAAGCAAGGCAGACCAACTGTCCCTGTTTCCTTAGGACGCAGGACTCAAACCAGAATGCCCCCTGGCAAATCAGGATGAGTTGGTCACCTTCTGGCCAAGGCAGGAGGCAGACTTGCTCTGGGTGTGGGGCTCACAGAGGCCCTGAGCTGGCTGCCCAGGATAGTAGGCCTTGTGGGCAGGTCAGTGGGCCCTTCCAGAGACCCCGATGGTCTTAGGTGACTCCGCTGCTGTAGAGCCTAAGACCACCAGAAAGCACAGATATTTACATTATGATTCATAACAGTAGCAAAATTACAGTTATGAAGTAGCAACGAAAATAACTTTATGGTTGGGGGTCACCACAACATAAGGAACTGTATTAAAGGGTCGCGGCATTAAAAAAGGTTTGAATCACTGCCCTAGAAGGAGCCTACTCAAGGCTTGCTTCTATTTGCCTTTCTTCTCAGAGACCCGCTCTCCCCATGCAATGTGAGGCCTAGGATGCTGGAGAAGCTGGACAAACCCACACAAGATTCTCTGTGCCCATCAGCACTCTCCTCCCAGTTCTCAGGCATCCAGAGTCAGCCTCACTTACTGGACAGGACTTCCCCATGGCCCTATGGGGTGGCACCGGGCACTGAGGGGAGGCACCAGGAAGGTTCCAAGGGTAGAGGAAGCCCCAACCACAGTAGCTCACTTGCAGACCCACTGATTAGCTCTAGCCTTAGTCTCCCCATTTTAGGGGTTCTTAAGTTTTTTGGGGTCAACCATCCCTTTGCAAATCTGATGAAAGTATAAACCTCTCTTAAAATATCCTAAAGAGCAAAGCACCAATCTGAAATTAGAATTATTTAGAGCCTGACCGGGTGGCTCAGTTGGTTCGAGCACCATCCAGATGGGCCAGGATTTGGGGTTTGATATCTAGTCAGAGCACATACAGGAGTCGCCAATGAGGCGTGAGTGGGTGGAACAGTGGTAGATGTTCCTCTCTTCCTGACTCTAAAATGAATTTTTAAAATTTAAAATAATTATTTATAAATAGAGCCCCATTGAGCAGACAAGGAAGCACCCAGAGCCCTCCCCTCCCCCAGGGTTGTAGAGTGGCGCAGTGACCAGGTGTGTGGGGGTACTCCCAGCCCTCCTGGGCACCTGTTGAAGGGACTTCCTCCCAGAGTGGTCAGCCTCTGGTCTTCCTCAGGAGGCATGGAAGTGAGAGGCTCCTCCAGCGCAGGGCTGCCTTTGAGAGTCCTCACAGCCATCTTGGAAAGTTGGAATTTTCATCAGCGCGCCGCCCCCCCCACGCCTACTTTCACACAATAATTCTCAATTCTTAGCACAGGGGGGAGGGGTTAAGAGAGTTCACGATCCCTGCCCCCAAATGATGGGCTCTTGTTTGTGGATCTCAGGAGGTTTCTCAAAGGGGTCTTTGACCCAAGGAGGTTAAGGACCTTGACTTTCCAAGATCTGTCCCAGGTGGGGTAGGGCAGGGTTTGAGCCATGGTCTGTTTGACGCCCAGGCTGCCCTCCACAAGGGGAGTGCCAGGGCTCCAAGGGGTTTTGAGGAAGAGGGTCTTTCTTTCTTCTTTTTTTTTTTTTTGAGGGTCTTTCTTTTTCTTTTTTTGGAGTCAAATCTACAAATCCATTGGCAAATTTGAATTCATAAAGGTTTATCCCCATGTTTTCTTCTGAAAGTTACAATTTTACACCTTACATTTAGGTTGTTGGTCCATTCTGAGATCATTTTTGTATATGGAGTTAGATAGGGTTCCAACTTCATTCTTTTGCATGTGATTCTCCAATTTTCTCAGCATCATTTGTTGAAGAGACTTTTCTTTTTCTATTGAAAGATATTGGCATCCTTGTCAAAAATCAATTGCACGTCAATATTTTGGTTTATTTGTGGACATATAATGGTATGCTTTGTGCTACAGAGCTGGCCTCATGACTCATAAAATCTAGAAAGACAATGTATCACAGCTTTTGTACTGGTTAGTTCTTTGTGTCCTCAATCTAGATAATACATTATGAGAGATATTAATATAAAAATCATTTGACCGTGCTTAAAAAAATATTAACAGCCCTAGCCGGTTTGGCTCAGTGAGCAGAGCATTGGCCTGAGGACTGAAGGGTCCTGGTTTGATTCCCATCAAGGACACATGCCCAGGTTGTGGGCTCGATCCCCAGTAGGGGGCATGCAGGAGCCAGCCAATCAATGATTCTCTTTCATCACTGATGTTTCTCTCCCTCTCCCTCTCTGAAATCAATAAAAATGTATTTTAAAAAAACTAACATATGGTACTTGTTGGTAAGGAGCTATATATTTTTTCTTTTGTCTTTACTTTGCCAGCAGAAATAGCAGGTCGAGCTATTGCGTATTTTGGGTTTGTGTGTGTGTCTGTGTTTTAATTTACCTCCAGCCTGGCTGGTGTGGCTCAGTGGTTGAGTGTCAACTCAGGAACCAGGAGGTCACGGTTTGATTCCCGGTCAGTCAGGGCTCAGGCCTGGGTTGTGGGCTGGATCCCCAGTAGGGGTAATACAGGAGGCAGCCAGTCAATGATTCTCATCATTGATGTTTCTATCAAGAGCATCTTCCTTGAGGATGATGAGGCAGGGTTCAAAGAAAGCTGAGTCACCTGGGCCTAACCCCTGTGGC
The DNA here is from genome assembly GCA_011751065.1 of Lasiurus cinereus. Lineage (NCBI taxonomy): Eukaryota > Metazoa > Chordata > Mammalia > Chiroptera > Vespertilionidae > Lasiurus > Lasiurus cinereus. The sequence continues at coordinate 4,269,817 of JAAGEH010002525.1, forward strand.
CTTTCTTTGTGTTATGATATTTCATACAGAGTAATCACTTCCCCTGGGCATGAGAGGGGTCCTGAGCTTCAACTCCATCCAGTGCTCCTGTCCCTGCTTCTCTCCTCTCACTCCAGGCTGAGTGCTCCTCCCCCACTCCCACAACAGGCTCTTTATCCCCTGGCCTCTAGAGACTACAGCTGGGCCCCCAGTTTCAGTTGAGGGGGTGGAGAGGGCATACCTGGGCTGAGGTAGAAGTGAGGGGGGTGGTTTTCTAGGCCGTTGCCTGGACGATGCCACCTGAGCTAGGCGCCAGGCACCTGTCGCCTAGGAAACGGTGCGGGCGGGGCCCCTCCCTCGGGAGCCGCCAGGGCCGCTGGGCTGAGACAAGAGGCAGATCGAATTCCGGAGAGTCCTGGCGCTGGGGAGGGGCGGGTGGGGGCTCTCGATACTGGAAAAGCTGGGGTGCCCTTGCATCATCATGAAATGAACCAGCCCAGAAGAGCAAAGACCGCGAGGGAGGGGTGGAGGAGGCTCAGGAAGGCGGGCTGAGCCCCCCAACTCTCCCACTTCTGAGCCAACTGTTACATTTTGAGTTCCATTTCTTCTCCCTGAGACTCACCATATTTTCCTTTCCTTCCTTCCTTCTTTTTCTCCCTCCCTCCTTCCCTTCCTCCCTTTCTTCTTCTTCTAGAGAGATCTGTCGTTCCACTTATTTATGCATTCATTGGTTGATTCTTGTATGTGCCCTGACTGGAGGTGGAACTCCAAGCCTTGGCATATGTGGAGGACACTCTAACCAAGTGAGCTACCAGGCCAGTGCTCACCATAGCTTTGTCTCTGGGTTCCCACGGGCATAGATGTTCTTCTTCCTCCCCTTTTTCTTCCCAGTCATGGTATGCTCTTTCCCCATCCTCCACACCTCCCCCCCATCAGCCCCCGCCTCCTCCCACAGCACCAGCCTCCCAGTCTTGGTCTGGTTGCTCCTCCCCTGCGTCGGCCTTAAAACCCCATGTCTGTGGCCAGGAGCCGCAGTCCTCGGGTGCCCTGGGCAAGGCTGCACTGCTCCTGGTGATCCTGCGCCAGCCAGAGAGATGAGGCTCTCCCCAGCCTGAAGGTGGGTCGGAGGGTAGGTTCTGCGTAGCTGGTCAGACAGGCAGTGGTAGGAACGTGTCTGCAGAGTGGCAGGAGGAGCAGCAGCCGCTAGGCACCTCAAGGGGACACCAGCCATTCAACTGAGCAGGACTGTGAGATTTTGTTTGTTGGGGACCAGGGACACACCTGCGAGGGGCACAGATCAAGGAGGTGCCTTGCAAGAGGCTCACAAATGTGAGGACTGTCTTGGCCTGAGGACACTGACTGCCCCTACCTAGCAGGCACCAAGACCCCTGCTTGGCAGCGTCTGACGCACTCCTCAGTTAACCGGGCCACCGAGTGCCGAGAAGACCTAACGGGAGGGGCAGATGGCTTCAGCCGGCCTAGAACTCCTAGGCATGACCCTGGCTGTGCTGGGCTGGCTGGGGACCCTGGTGTCCTGCGCCCTGCCTCTGTGGAAGGTGACCGCCTTCATCGGCAACAGCATTGTGGTGGCCCAGGTGATGTGGGAGGGGCTGTGGATGTCCTGCGTGGTGCAGAGCACAGGCCAGTTGCAGTGCAAGGTCTACGACTCGATGCTGGCGCTGCCCCAGGACCTGCAGGCTGCCCGCGCCCTCTGTGTCGTCGCCCTCCTGCTCTCCCTGCTCGGTCTGCTGGTGGCCATTACAGGAGCCCAGTGCACCACCTGCGTGGAAGACGAAGGTGCAAAAGCCCGAATTGTGCTCACCGCGGGGGTCATCCTCCTCCTCTCAGGCATCCTGGTTCTCATCCCCATCTGCTGGACGGCCCACGCCATCATCCAGGACTTCTACAACCCCCTGGTGGCCGAGGCCCTCAAGCGGGAGCTGGGGGCTTCCCTTTACCTGGGCTGGGCAGCAGCTGCCCTGCTCATGCTGGGTGGGGGCCTTCTCTGCTGCACATGCCCCCCGCCCCAGATCGACCGACCCCGAGGACCCAGGCTGGGCTACTCCATCCCCTCCCGCTCCGGCACCTCTGGAATGGACAAGAGGGACTATGTGTGAGGTGTCTCCAGAAGCCCACTGCTCAGAGCCTGGACTTTGCGCTGGATGCCTTCTCCAACCCCTGCCTTCTACCCTCAACCCCTTCCCCAGGTGAAACCTACTTTCTAGGAGTTTCAGCCAGGTTTGGCTGCTGGGCTAGTCTCAGGTGGCGTGGCTGAGCCCAGACCCTTCTCCATGGGATCCCCACGTCTTGGCCACCCAACCCCCCCAACCAGTTGCTTTCTTCTGCTTTCTGGACCTAGATTGGCTCTCCTCCCCTTCCTGAGGCCTCTCTGCCCCTGGAACTTGGGCCTCACCCAAAGGGCAGTACTCCTTGGCTCAGACAAGGAGAGGATTATGCTCTGCAAGCCCTGGAGCCAGTCCCCTCCAGTCTGGCCACCACCTTCATTCAGAGACCCAGGCCAGGCCCTCTGGGAGAAGCCAATCTCCTCCAAGCCAGAAGGGCCCAGCCCACTCCCTGCCCCCACCTGATCCCAGAATAAAGAGTATTTGTACCTCTGCTGCCTTGATCTGTGATTGGGCAGGGAAGACCAGGTGGCCCCAGCTGTCAGGCCAAGGTCTGCTCCAGGTCCTGCTTAGCGGGTAACCTCACGCAGGCTGTGCTAGGCAGGTGAGCAACAAAGGAGGGGAGCTGCTCATGTTCACCTTACTCCAGGCTGAAACTCAAGCAGCCTCCCAGCAATTCCAATGGCAAGTAACAAAACAAAACGTTTTATTTAGTAAAAACTAGTGTGTGGGTGTGCCACGGCAGAAGTGTGCCGGGCCTGGAGATGAGAGGGTCAGGGGTCTACAGTGTGGTTGGGAAGCAACTCTGAGACAAGGATGGAAGAGCCAGAGGTCAGAATCCTTGGAGGTAGATGGTTTGGGGTAACTTGTCACCTGGTCTTCTCAAGGGTACCTGAGGTTCAAGAGCTCTGGGTCACAGAGGCCTGATCAACAAGGTGGGGCTTATCCCTGCAAGCCCTGCCCCACCACAGCAGGAACTCTTGGGGACAGACTGTCAAAGCACCTTGTGGTCAGCAAACAGCCTTCACCCAGGGGTCACAGCTCCAGGCTGGCCTCCAAGATGGGAATGTCCAAGGTGGAGAAAGATGGAGAAACTGTTGCCTCCTTGGTCTCATCATCCAAAGGTGAGAAATGCCAGCAGCAGAGGCCAGGTGAGAGACTGAATTTCTTCTTGGTTTGGTGCTTAACAAATGGCTTAAAAGAAAAATACCCCCTTGCCCAATAAAAAGGAAAAACGAGATAAAAGCAACCCAGAAACTGTCATGCGTTCTGATGACTCCAGCTCAGGGGTTAAGCTCCATGGCCGAGGGAGCCCCCATCCTCCTACCCATCAAACGTAATTCTTGGTGGGGTATTCAGAGGGCCCTTGAGAGATGGCTCGTGGGGCAGATGCTGAGTATCGGGCCAGGTAGTGGCTGGAGGCCCGGGACCCCCCAGAGGGACAGGTGTAGCATAGCAGCCCCCCACCCAGCAACAAAAGACCAGAAGCCGCCCAGCCTAGGTAAAGAGAGGCCCCCAGCTCTCGCTTTTGGGGCTCTGCCACGAGGGGGTTGTAGAAGTCCTGGATGATGGCATGGGCCGTCCAGCAGATGGGGATTAGGGTCAGGACCCCTGAGATGACAAAGATGATCCCAGAGGTGAGCACCAGACGGGCCTTGGAGTCCTTGTCCTCCACACAGGTGGTACACTTGGCCCCACCGAGGTAGATCAGCAGACCCACCAGCGTGATGAGGAGGGTGATGATGCAGAGGGCTCGGGCAGCCTGCAGGTCCTGGGGCAATGCCAGCATCGAGTCGTAGACCTTGCACTGCATCTGGCCTGTGCTCTGCACCACGCAGGACATCCACAGCCCCTCCCATATGACCTGGGCCACCACAATGCTGTTGCCGATGAAGGCGGTCACCTTCCACAGGGGCAAGGCGCAGGATACTAAAGCATTCACCCAGCCAAGCAACGTCAGGACGATCCCCAGGATTTGCAGACCAGCGGAGGCCATGATGAGGTTGAGGATGAAAGGAGCTGCCCTGGGGACAGAACAGAGTAATGTTAAGATCAGCTGGCCAGGATCCCTCATTTCCATTGAATTCTAATCCCCATGCCATGTGCCATGGCCACACAGAACACCGAGAGTATAACCTTGGGAGTTGGGGTGCCATGTCTTGTCCCGAGCCTCATTTTCTCATAGCCAAAATGAGCATTAATGCCTTAGCATATATTTATTTTCCCCTAGTTATGTGCTAGTCTGTTTTGAGTACAAAAGAAAGATAATATAAAGCCTAAGTCAGCATGCTAATCCCTGGCCTCAGCCACTATGGGTACATTTGATCAAACAGCAAAGTGACAGCAAAGTTTGCAGGTGTTTCCACAGAGAGCACAGATGGAAGGTTGGCACTGGCTATTGGGTTTCACTCTTAAAGCCATCAAGATTAGCAATCCAACCTTCTTCCCAGCACCCAACAGAAGAGTCCAAACCCCTCACCCCAACATGGTTCGATACCTCAGGCAGGTGGTTACCAGTTTGATCTCCAAGATCTTCTTCTATACAGTGTGGTCCACCAGTCCCCCCCTGGCCTGCCCCCCAGCACAGCCTCATCCAATCCCAGGAGGGGCAGGAGAGATGGAGGGGAAGGTGGAGGGAGGCAGAGGACTCTCACCCAAAAGCACTTCCATCCCTAAGGCCACTGGCTGTCTCCTTGGGTTCCATTCTTCTGCCCTCCCTTTGGGGCCATAGAGCATACTGCCAAGGCCCGGGACATTTTTTTGTGTGTATTCTTTTCCATAATGCAATCCTCTCAAGACACAACTTCTCTAGAAGGAGCTACAATCCTTGGGCCTATCGAGTGAACCAGCTCCTCTACAGCAGCCCCTCCGCCTGTCTCCCCTCACGTCTCATTTCACGTTGGAGGTCTCCATCCAGATCAGTTCTGTGCAGGTGTTTGTTGTGGCTCTCCATTGCCCAAAGGTTCCGGGCGGCGGCAGGGACCTAAACCCAGCACCAGTGTGACTAGAGAGCAAACCCTCCACTCACTTTTATTTGCACCGTTAGGCCCGAGCTGAAGACCTGGGGGGAGACCGGATGGGGTGGGCCAGCCCTCTTTCATTCCAGTCCCGGGTCTACACCTCCAGGCGTCTGGCCGAATTAAAGCCGCGGCCTCTCCAGCCCAGGCACCTTGCGCTTCTCCCCTCCACTCCGTTCCCTTCCCACATACTATCGGCTCATTTTGAACGAGGACTCTCCTTACCGCTCCCGACCCCCCTTCGGAGTCCGGCTCAAAAGTGGGGCGTCCTCAGTCCCCTGTCTTCCTGGGAGCAGCGCGCGCGCGGGATAGTTTAAAGGCGGCGCCAGCCTGGGGTCTGCTCCCGCAGGTGAGGGGGAGGGGCGACCGACCCAGCGAGCAGTGCAGGTGGGGGAAGGGCGACCGGGTTTCGGTGCCTTTGTCCCAGGAGAAGCGAGGAGGGGCGTTTAGCCATTTTCGAACTGCAAAGGTCTCGATCTGCCCCCGCCGGGGACTGGCCGAAGATCAGTCCAGGTTCCCCATGCTGCCCGCACCCTGCAGCCGGCTCCTCGAGGCATCCATCTCCTCCTCCCCAGCACACACTCCGTCCCGAGGCTCACCTGAGAAGGTAGGGCTCGGCAGAGATCCGTAAGAGCCGCGAGTGTGGGGATGGGGCGGAGGCGGGGGTCTTAAAGAGGTAGTGACGTCACTGGACCACCGCCCCGGGGAGGGGCAGAGACCCCAGTCCAGACCACTGCGGTCCCCGAATTCAAACGTCGTCAGTCTTGGACGCTTCAGACTGGGGCTGCTGCACCCGCATCTGGCCCGGGAGGGGGGACATCAGCGACTGAGGTGGGGGCCCGCGGTGAGTCAGGGCGCGGGGCGTGGAGCCAAACAGAACTTGGGCCGCGGCTCCTCCACCTTCCTGCCCCTCAGTTTCACACTCTGCAAAATGGGAACAAGTCCACATTTTACTAGGTAACTACACTGAGTGGCCAGATTATTATGATCTCTGAGTGCAAATAATCTGGCCACCCAGTATATATATATATATGTGTGTGTGTGTGTGTGTGTGTGTGTGTGTGTATTAGAGGCCCAGTGCAGGAATTTGTGCATGGGTGCGGCCTGGCCAGGCGAGGGAACATGGGCGGTTGGGCCACCTGCGAGTCGAACTCCTGGCCGAGGGAACAATTTGCATATTAGCCTTTTATTATATAGGATTATTATATAGAATATACTCTGCGTGGCCAGATTATTATGCGTTCAGAGATCATAATAATCTGGCCACTCTGTATGTCATAAAGTAAAAATTAAAGGACACATTATCATATTTTTATGCTGTCCTTAAAGCTGGGATGGATGGTTTCAGGTCTGATTCTCGCCCCTCCCCCCACCACACACACTCCTCCCGGACCTGAGCACCGAGCGGGCGCCCAGGCTGTCCCAGCGAGGTCCCGCGGCCCGAGCCCGCTGGCGCTGATAGTGCTGCTGACTGACGCCGGCGGGCGGGCGGGGCCGGGGCGGGCCGCTGGGCCGGCGGAGGCGTGGGGCCCGCCCCGGAAGGCGGGGGCGGGGACCGGGTGAGGTTGTCTGTCCCGGCGACTAGCGGCGGTCTCAGACCGTAGCGGTCGCGGGACGCGCACTATGACTCTTGCCCCGCTGCGCCCTCTGCCGCGGCTGCTCGCGCTGGGGCTCGGGCTGGCGCTGCTGAGCGCGGCGGCCGGGGAGCCGGTGTCAGGTACGCCGGGCGCCTCGCTGGGGCTGGGGCTGGGGCTGGGGCTGGGGCTGGGCGGGAGGGCGGGAGGACCGGGGAACCCGGGTCCCGGGATGCGGAGCGGTTTGGGGGAGCTAAAAGAGGGGGCAGAACCGGGGGGTACATGGGATCGGGGGTCAGGTAGTTTCCAGACACCACGCTCCCTGGGCAGGGGAGGTCCCATCTCGCTCCAAGCTTCATCCCCAGCCCCGGCCTCAGTTTCCTGCCTGTCCAACTCGGACTCGGAAGTGGAGAAAGTTTGAAGGCGGGATGTCTCATCCGGTGAGGGGGCAGGCCCCCCGCCTGGTCAATACCAGGCCTGCCCTGCCCCAGTGACCGGAGTCGGGGTGCGGTGTCGAGAGACACGGGGGTCTGTGTCCCCCATACCATGTGGGGTGCCCCCTTCCATCCGGTGACTTCAGTGCCCAGCTATGCGGGGGGGAGGGACCGGGGTCGGGCCCAGTGCCCAGGAATGAGTCACTCGGCGGCGGCGGCGGCGGGGGGGCGGTGTAGGAGGGACCTGACACCCCCCAGCCTCCTGCCCGACGGCTCCCCCCCACTCCGCGCTGCTGTATCCTGGTCGGGCGGTGCGGTCACCTGTGAGGAATGCGGGAAGAGGGCGCCGGTGACTCACGTTATACGAGCCGGCCGACCCAGACCTCAGCCCCCAGAATAGCCGCGCCCCGCCCCCAGCCTCTGATCCCCTTCCCCAGGCACCACTCCCTGCTCTCGCGGCAGCTCCTGGAGCGAGGACCTCGACAAGTGCATGAACTGCGAGTCATGTCCAGCCCTACCGCATAGCGACTTCTGCCGGGGATGTGAGTGAGAGGCGGGGCCAGAGGCGAGCGGACCCCAGACAAGGGGAGAGTTGCTTGGGGTAGAGAGGGAAGCAGATGGCTTTAGATCTGGGAAATTAACGTGGGAAGCGAATGAATTAGGGGCTCCAATTCGGAAAGACTTGAGGGTGGAGCTGGTCCAGAGAGGACTGAGGTTTGACTTTTGAGTCCTGTCTGCAGGTGCTGGGGCTCCCTCGGCCTCCTTTGGGCTGTTGTGGCCCATTTTGGGGGGCGCCCTGAGCCTGACCCTTGTGCTGGGACTGCTTTCTGGCTTCCTGGTCTGGAGACGGTGCCGAAGGAGAGAGAAGTTTACCAGTAAGTGTGCCCTGTTCTCCTTGCCCCCCTCCCCATCACACCTCAACATTTCCTCAGGTCTTGATGACCCCTCTTCTTATCTTGCAGCCCCCATTGAGGAGACCGGCGGGGAGGGCTGTCCTGGCGCAGCGCTAATCCAGTGACAATGAGCTTTCCTGGTCATCAGTAGACTGCCCACTCGTCACTCATTCATTGTGGAACCAGCCCTTGCCTCCCAGACTAGAGCCATGCTACTCCCATGACAGGGGTGTGCAGGAATGGGGGACAGGTGAATCACTTATCTGAGGCCTGGATCCAAGTGTCTGACTGCCCTGTCTCTGGCTCCAGGACAGAAAAGGAGACCCAGGCTGGCTCACACCAGATGGCTGACACTAGGAACTGCAACATTTGCACAAAGGTCCCCGATCCCCATGGCTTGGGGGTCAGGCTGAAGTGAGGCACAGACAGAACACCAGGTCCCACCCACTCATGTGCTGAAATTCCAGCACTGGGGTCTTAGCCTGGGGGTTAGGGACCTGTTCCTAACACTAGGGGGCTGGCCCTCTAGGGGGGCTGGCCTTGAGACACTGCCCCCACCAACCCTTAAAGGAGGGGAGATATTTATTTTGGGTAGAAAGTTTGGAGGGGCGGGAGAATTTATTAATAAAAGAATCTTTAACTTTAAATGGATTGGAGAGTGGCATGATTCCCCAGCCTGAGCTGGAGGGGAGGAGTGAGTCAGCCTCGGGGGCGGGGGTGAGGCTCTGACTCACACATTCTCAATGCCTGAGCCCAGCCTGCCAGGACCTGGCCAGACCATGACCGTTTTCCAGGGAAGATCTTGAGGAGAAATTGAAGCATCTTGTGCCCCAGTCTTGCCCTCTCTTCCCAAAGGTCCCAGGTTCCAGACTGAAGCCATCATCTGCTCAGCAATCTTTATTCATTTCTTCTGGGGAAGAGGGGAGAATGCCTCCTTCTCATACTCCTGTCCCTTCTACCCCAGGCTCTGTCTTTCTCTGTTGGGGGAAAGTCTTGATGGTCAAAGGCCTGGTCTGGAGGAAAAGCAGGGCAGCTGTTCCCTTCATGAGGGTGTTGATCTCCCCTGTTGTGGGGGAGAAGGAGCGTGGGCAGGTACACTGTCTGCCAGCACTCAGGACTCCATTATTTCCCCAGCTGGGGTTGTAGAGTAGTGGGAGGCAGGGGTGTCCCCCAGCCTCAGCAGCCTCAGAGCCTCAGGGATCAGGTTTCCAGGGTAGCGCCAGAGAAGCAGTTCAGAGCAAGGGCTCCTAGAAGAGGAAATGACAGGACTGAGGATGGTGTGGCAGAGCCTCCTACCAGGTTCAGGTCCCCCAGGGCTCCTAGGCTGCCTCTACCTTCTAAGGAGCCAAGAGGAGCAACCACAGACGTTGGCTAGAAGTTAAAAATAGCAGGATGAGGCAAGGCCTGAAAGTTGGCTCCCAGGAGGTGTGATCCTCCAGAAGGCCCAGTCAGTGGCTAGTGGATCGTACTTACCTGAGTCGGGGCAGAGCTGGGGAGAATGCCAGTGGGGGGCTGCAGTAAGGGTGGTCATTATGCAGGCTGAGTTGAGAGAAGTGGGTGGCCATATTCTCCTCAGACAGGAACTGCTTGCGCAGGGGCTCCCTGGGGAGAGACCAGGAGGCAGGTAGGCTGGGATATTCAGAGGGGAGGCAGGATGATGAGGACCTGAGTTGACAGAGGTCTTGCTGGGAGTCCCTCCCTGTTCCCAGACTCACTGCTCCTCCTTCAGGCGCCGTTTGGTGCTCATGGGCACAGCTCCTCGGAGAGGGGAGCTAGGGAGAAAAGAGAGCTAGGTGCACCCCACCCTCTTGGTCCCATTCCCAAGATCTGCCAGCCTGAGACTGGAACGTCAGCCAGGAATCCCCCAGCCCATATCTTAGCTGACGCCCAAGTCACCCCACTCTCTGGAAGTCTCCAAACCTGACTCAGCTCATGCCCAAGTCCTGCCGATTTGCCCCACTGTGTGTCACCTTGCAGACAGGCCCTGAGCCCCCAGCCAGAGTTCTTGCGCCCATGGGCTAGGCCCACCGAGGGCCCCTATATACACACCTCGCGTCCAGGCTCCGAGGCACCCCCGAGTCGCGTAGGGCCCGACTCGGGGAGCCACACTCCAGGGGCTGCTGAAGAATCATTGGGGTTCGGGCTCCTGGGGGCAGAAGGTGGGATCCGGGCGACAGAGGCGGAGCTCTGAGGGCGTGGCCACGCGCGAGAGGTGTGGCTTTAGGCGCGCGCAGCAGCGAGATTAAGTGCTGCGCGGAAGACGGGTGGCGCGCTGCTGGAAGGCGGATCTCCTCGGCGGGGTGGGGGAGGGGGTCCGGCGTAGCGGGGCTGCGGGGGGCGCCTCTTAGTGTCGGGGGGCGGCCCGGGAGGTCTTCGCCGCGTTCACCTGAGCTCCTGGGGCTCTGGTAGTCCGCGGCGACCGCCTTCCGGCCGGCCCTGCCGGCGGTATTGGACCAGTGGGACGCCGGGAAGGTAAGCCGCTCCAGAACACGTCCGGACCCGTGAGGCTGTGTCGCGCGGAGCACTCTGGGATTTGTAGTTATCGCGATGGAGCGAGCTGTGCCGCCCACGGTGCCTCTGGGTCAGGTGAGGCAGACATAGTGCGCAGTGCCTTCTGGGGTTTGTAGTCTATGCCCAGTTCAGAAGGGGAGGACAAGGAGTCCTTCCCTGAACCCTGTTTTCCTTTTTTTAAAAAATATTTTAATTAAAGTACTTTCATGAGGAATATAGAAAGGACTCTAGAACTCAACAAGACAACCCAATTTTGTTGTTACTCTTCACCCGAGGATATTTTTTTCCATAGATTCCTTAGAGTGAAGGGGGAGAGAAAGGAGCAGGCGGGGGTGAGGTTGTGGGGGTGGTGGGGAACAAACATCTCTGCGAGAGAGACACACCAATTGGTTGTCTCCGGAAGGCGCCCCAGCCCGGCAGAGAATGGAACCTGTAACCCAGGTATGTGCCCTTGATCAGGAATTAAACCCCTGACCCTTTAGTCCGCAGGCTGACATTCTACCCAACACATTGGCCAGGGCAAATTTAAAAAATTTATCTTTATTATTGAAAGTATTCCAGATGTCCTCTTTTTCTCCCTATTGACCCCCTCCACTCTGCACCTGCTCACTTCCCTCAGGCCTTCCTGAACCCTGTTTTGCACGGGCTGTGGGTAGGACTTGGACTCTGACCCCTGGGCAGAAGAGTAACCCAGAGATACCTCATGGGCCTAACATGAAAGGTATAGGGTAGGCCTTAGAAAGTGGTACTTTATTACCCCAATAAAGTTATTCTTTATTGGGATAATAGAGCCACATTTTGTGCACTTTCAACGAGGCAGCCCCGTGTGAAGCTCTTTATATACATTAACTCTTAGATTCTTGACAGAATCTCCCCTGAGCTCCACTCAACAGTTAAGGAAACTTGGAGGAGAGCCTAGGTTCTTGCTCAAGGTCCTTCTAGGCACCTAGAGTCAACTCTCCCCTTCCTTCCTTACCCTCTTCTTGGAGCCAACCCTGGGACTTTATGGGCAGATGCCTGCTTAGGGGGCCTCAGTGGAGGTCTGAGAAGTTTGGGCAGTAGCCAAACTGGCGGACCAGGAAGGAGTCTGTTGATTGGAGTTCCCAGACAGCTTTCATCTGTCCTCTCCCCACAGATGGAAGTGTTTCAGGCCCTGCAGCGATTGCACATGACCATTTTCTCCCAGAGTTTTTCACCCTGCGGGAAGTTCCTGGCGGCTGGTAACAATTATGGGCAGATAGCCATCTTCAGGTACTGTTGCCTCTGCTCACCAACACCCATTGGCTCTGGTATTTGGCCTTTCTAGGACTGATGCTCCCTGCTTCTGAGTCAGACACTCTCTCCCCTTTTCCTGCAGCTTGTCTGCTGCTTTGAGCTCTGAGGCCAAAGAGGAAAGTAAGAAGCCCATAGTGACATTCCAAGGTGGGTTGCAGCCATTGAGTTTGACTTAGGGGACCCCAAAGTGAAGGAGGGGAGCAGGACGGAGTCATTCAGGTTCTGCATTTCCATTTAGCCCATGATGGGCCTGTCTACAGCATGGTTTCCACTGATCGACATCTGTTCAGCGCTGGGGATGGGGAGGTGAAGGCCTGGCTTTGGGCAGAGATCCTCAAGAAGGTAAGGAGTATGGAGCTGAGGGGCAGGGGCACTCGGGCAACCAGCCCCAGAAAGAACCTTTGAGGTCACCCAGTGTTTCTCTCCATGAAGGGCTGTAAGGAGTTATGGTGTCGTCAGCCCCCATACAGGTAAGGCAGGGCCACATGGGCAGAGGGCAGGTGAGAGGGCAGATGCTGCCTCACAGAGCTTGACCCTGCTTTCCCTCCTCCAGGACCAGTCTGGAAGTGCCTGAGATCAATGCTTTGCTTCTCGTCCCCAAGGTCTGAGCCCTTTACGACTAGGGCTCTACCCTGCCCTGTTTCTGGCCCAAACTAATACTTTCCCGATCCCTGTCTTATTTGACATTGACTGTTGACCCCATCCCTTCTTCCACCCTGCAGGAGAATTCCCTTATCTTGGCAGGGGGAGACTGCCAGTTGCATACGATGGACCTAGAGACTGGGACCTTCACGGTGAGAGGGCCCTGGAGCTGGGTGGTAGGGGGAGGCATTCTTTCTGGATCTCATTCTGACACTGCCCCTCTCCTTGCAGCGGGCCCTCCGGGGCCACACAGACTACATCCATTGCCTGGCACTGAGGGAGCGGAACCCTGAGGTGCTGTCTGGTGGCGAGGATGGAACTGTGCGGCTTTGGGGTAAGGGAGTGACTAGTTGGAGAGGAAGGTGGTGGTGAGGAAGGCTGGTGTGAGTAGGAGACCTCTCATGGTTTTTCCCCACAGATCTTCGCATGGCCAAGGAGGTCCAGACAATTGAGGTCTACAAGCATGAGGTGAGGGCATGCCCCCCACACACCCTGTTCTCCCTTATCCCTGGGCATCTCCTGTGTCTTGACCTCCTCCTCTCTTCCCCTCCTTCCCAGGAGTGCTCCAGGCCCCACAATGGGCGCTGGATTGGATGTTTGGCAACTGACTCAGACTGGATGGTGAGCCAGGCAAAGTGCAAGATGGGTGGCAGCTCCGGGCCCTACCAGCTGAGAGCCCGTGGCTTATGGTGGCTGGGGACCCTCACCTTTCTGCCCAGGTTTGTGGAGGAGGCCCAGCACTCACCCTCTGGCACCTCCGATCCTCCACACCCACCACCATCTTCCCCATGTGGGCACCACAGAAGCATGTCACCTTCTACCAGGACCTGGTGAGGCTCTCTGCCTTGATTTTGCAACCCCTGCCTGGTTCCTGTCTCTTGGTTCCTGACCCCTAAATTCTCTCCCTGCTCTCCACAGATTCTGTCAGCTGGCCAAGGCCCCTGCGTCAACCAGTGGCAACTGAGTGGGGAACTTAAGGCCCAGGTGCCTGGTTCCTCCCCAGGGCTGCTCAGCCTAAGTCTCAACCAGCAGCCAGCAGCACCCGAGTGCAAGGTGGGTCCTGCACGGAGCTAGGGGGGTCCTGGGAGGCCAGAGGGGTGGGTAGCTCAGTCACCCCACCCCCTCTTGCCTCCAGGTGCTGACAGCTGCAGGCAACAGCTGCCGGGTGGATGTTTTCACCAATCTGGGCTATCGGGCCTTCTCCCTGTCCTTCTGACCTCCAGCAGCTGGGAGGACCCGGAGCAGGAGGACCTGGAAGAGGCCCTAAGCCCACCGTCTCAGACAGGGAAAGGGCTGTGGGGCCTCAGAGAGCAGAGATCTGAACTGTTTTTTCTTTTTACAAAATAAAATTTCAGGCTTTTCTTCCCTGTGCTTTCTTTTCAAGATTGAAGACTAAGTCGGTACAATGAATTATATATTACTATCTGATCTGATACATAAATAACAACTCCCACCCCTTCCCTGGAGCTTGCCAGGGCCAGGGGGCCTAGTGCCCTACTGCTTAGAAAAGACCTATATAGATTCAAAAAATAGATAGCTCTGCCCCCACCACCGACCTGGGGCCCCTGACCCTCAAAGCTGGGGCCTGCTCCCAATGAGCCCCTGCCCAGCTTTTCTGAGTTGGGAGGGTACCAGCCCCCTTTGGAAGACAATCTGGGCCCTGTCGCCCCATTGGCCAGAAGAGGAAAGTGAGCCAGAAATGGCAGGGCAGGCCCCTTCGGCGGCCCTTAGGTCCTTCGGAAGAGGTTGCTGAAGAAGCTGCCGGCATGCCCAGGGCCCCCGCGCAGTGAGAAGCGGGGTGCTGGACGACTCGGAGCGGATCCGGCCGCGCTCAACTCCTTCTGGCGTTGGAAGCGCAGCTGCTGCCCAATCACCACTTGCATGTCGTCCTGATGCGGGAGGTCAGCAGGGCGGGAGGAACGCTTCAGCACACGGCCCCGCCCCCTCAGGCCCCGCCCCTCAGGCCCCGCCCCTTACCTGCCAGGCCTCCAGCTCTTGTGTCAGCGCCACCTTCTGGCGGATAGTGCGAAGCAGCTCCCGGGAGAGGGAGTCCCGCTCCAGGGAGACGCGGCTGAGCTCCAGGGACAGTTCCAGGGTCCTGCAAGCGGCAAGGGCAGAGAGCTAGAGGGCGAGCACGTGGGTGAGGGCTCCTGGACCCGGGTGGAACTCGGACCCGTAACACCGAAACCAAGGAGGTCAGAGGGCCCCTGGGGCGGAGTGAGTGAAATTAGAATCCATATCACCAGTGAGGCCTAGAAGGAGCAGAGTGCCCTGGGGACTTAAGCTCTGCTGGGGAGCTAATGAATGGCAGCAGAGGCAGGCTCACTTGTTCACAGCCTTTTCCCTGTCTGAGAGGGCGCAGCTCAGGGCCTCCTCGGGGTCCTCCTGTTCCCGCAGCTCTTTCTGCCTTTGCAGCTCCTCCCGCAGGGACTGGAGCTCTGCACGCTGAAGCTCGATCTGCAGATAGGGAAGGAGGCAGAGAGGCAAGTAGGTCTCTGAGTCTCCAAGCCCTTGCTCTCCTTGGCAGCCTGGACTTCAGCTCTCCCACCGCCCTTCCCTTGCCTGCTCCACAAACACCCCAGGCAGCTGTGGCCCTGTGCTGGAGATGAGTCTTCTGAGCCCCAGGCTGGTGTGGGGCTATTTGGATGGAATAAACCTTCAGGAAATGTGCATGGAGAAGCATTGGGAGGTGGGACTAAGGGGGCAGTCCAGGAAGTCATCCCAGAGGAGGTGGCAAACAGGCTGACTTAAAAAAAAACCCCGAGTATATTCCCCCCCCCCCTTTTTTTAAGGAGGGAGGGAGAGGGGGCAACAGGGAGAAACCTCAGTGTGAGCGAGATACATTGACTGGTTGCCTCCCACACGAATCCTGATAGGGGCCAGGGATGGAACCTGCAACCCAGGTGTATGCCTTTGACCTGAAATCGAACCCACAACCTTTCGGTGTACAGGCCGACGCTGTAATCATTGAGCAAATCCGGCCAGGGCTCTTGGAGCATGACTGCAAGTTTGTTGGGATGAAGGATTATCCAGGTAGAGGGGCAATGATGGAAAAAGGCTCAGAGTTATAGATGGAAAAGAGAAACACATTGAGAAAGGCTCTACATCCAGCACTGTCCCCCCACCCCACCTCATCCTGCAGCTGGGCCACTTCCATCTCTTTCTCCTCCAGTATCTCTCTTGGGCTCAGGGATGCTCTCTTTGTGGGAGGCTCCAAGCTCTCCTCCTGGGATGAGGGCTGTTGACTGGATGCCTCCTGGGTCTCCGGGGACAGAGTGGTCTGTTCACAAAAGGAATTAGTCAGTGAGGCGTTGAACCTCGTGGGAAAATTAAGAAGGGTGGAGTCTGCAGCCCTCCCGGATGGCTGGTGGGCTTCCAGCTCACCGGGGCGTCTCTGTGTCCATCTGCGTTCTGGTTCTGGTCGCTGTCCAGGCTATGGGCAAGCTCTGACTGCAGTGAGGACCCCGATGTGTCAGCGCCCTGCAGGCGTGACTCCTCCTCCAGCTCCGAAACTCGCCGCTGCAGCCTCCGCAGGGTACTCAGTGCCTCTCTGGCCTCGGAGCGCGCACATTCCAGCTGTGCACGCACCGATAGACAAGCGTAGGCGGTCAGCTAGGTGCACCCGCAAGGCATTTCGCGGCAGGCCCATAGAGGGCGCTCGCGTACCGCGGAGGACCAGGAAGCCCCGCGCGTCTGCGCACCCCAGCTATAGGTGCCTGATCCCCCACTGCTCGGTCGCCAGGCGGCCTTGGGTTGTGCACTTCCCTTAGCAAACACCAATTTCCTCTCCTATAGAGCAGGATGCGGATATAAGCCTGGGTTTTAAAGTTTTCCATCACCTTCCCTCCAGCCACACCCCATAAGGTAACTTCTGAGATAGCCCTGCCCTGTCTTTGACCAGTCAATCTAACTGCTATCATCCAGCATTTAGTGAGCCTTCCTTCTAAGCCAGCAGCGCTGGGCTCAACAAAGCTCTATACCATTACCATCCCACCCCACAGATTGGAAAACAGTCTGGGTATTCCACAATATAAGAAGAGATCCTCGTACAGTGTAAAAACCAGAAAATTTGACCCTGAAGCGCTGCCTCTTTTCTTTTCCTTTTCTCCGCCTCTGCTGCCTCAGACCTGGTCCATATCCCAATCATCTCTGGCCTGACCTCTAGTCGCAACCTCTTCCTGACCTCCCAGTTGCTTGGTTCTGATGCATTCTAAGAGTGTACCACCCCTGCTTAATTCCCTTCCATGGCCCCCACTTGGCCGTGGGCTAATGCTTATGCTTTTGTGGCCCAGCTGCTGGGGCTCCCATTGACTAGCTCTGGCCTTATCTCCCAGGAAGACCTGAGACAGTGGCCAAGGCCCCAGCTAGCTGCACCCACACACCCCAACCCCACTGGTCACCTCCAAGCTGTGTTCCCGCCTCTCTCGCCGCAGTAGCAACAGCTCCTCATGGGTTGCCTGTAGCCTGCCCTGGCCCTTCTCCACCTCCTCACGCAGGCCTCGGATCTGGGCCTCCAGGTCCTGCCGGCGACTCTGCAGCATCTGGTTCTAGGGAAAAGTCTCAGCGCTGGAGGGCAGGTGCTGGGCTAGCTCCAGATTGCCCCCAGCCCAGCTTTCCTGGCCCAACAGGCCCCCAGCCCTCACCGGCACTCACCTCTCCCTGCAGACTTTCCAGTCGTGATCTCAGCTCTGCCCTGGCCAGGGCCTGGGCCTGGCACTGCCCCCGAAGGCCATCTAGTTCCTTCTGAAGCTCCTGCTCAGTCTGGGAGGCCTGGTGGTGGTGGTTGGGGGCGAGGGGTACAGTGGAGCCCTCATGTGGCCCAAGGCTCAACACCAATCCCAGGGCACCCACCCCCCACTGGAACCCAGGAATCTGGATGGGTAAGGCTGTCCCACCTGGGCCAGTTGCTGGCTGAGCCGTAGGTTCTGCTCACTGAGTTCGCTGAGGGCCTGGGCTCGTTCTCGTCCGCTGTCCTGCTGCTCTGAGCGTTGTTCTCCAAGCTGGGCCCGCAGGGCCTCCACATCCCCCTCCAGCTCCACAGCCCTGGCCTCCCACTCAGCTCCCCGTGCTGCCAGGCCCCGGCGGAGCTCATGATTCTCCTGCTGCAGCCGCTGTGGGGCCAGGATAGAAGGTCAGAGAGAGGGAGAGATGAGACGAACAGACACAGGGAGCCCCGGATGGAGAAACAGACTTAAGGAGTTTGAGGGAGTCTGAGAAAGGGAGGAAGCAGGCAGAGAGCAAAATGCAGATTCAGAGAAAAGGAGAGCAGGGTGGGGCACAGTAGAGAGAAGTTTCCAGGACCAACAGGAGGGGCTGACACCCCCTCCCCTGGCCATGGGGTGGGGCTCCCTCATGCCCACTCACCTCTGGCTGCTGCCTGGGCTTCTGGACCCGATGTCGCATGCGCCGTTTCTGGCGCCTGAGTCTGGCAGAATTTAAGCCCCGACCCATACTCACACAACTAGGGGCTCTGGAGGTTGAGCTTCTGCACAGCTTCTGCTCAGCCCTCTCCTCCAGCTCCTCCCAGCCAGCTCCCTCTAATTAACCCTGGCCAGCCCCTCCTGGGCCCCACGCCTCTGTCCTTCCTCTCCCAAACCTGTCCAACGAGTGGGCGGGCAAGCCTGGCACACCCAGATACTCAGCTTGGGGAGGCAGGCAAGCCAGCCCCCACTCTCTAATTATCAAAGCGGGAAAGTGATGCTAGCCATAGCTGCCACAGTTGTTAGCAGTAGTACTGCCAGGCCCTGTGCTTACCGGGGCTACTTCACTTAATCCACCACAGTTAGAATCGTTAACGTCCTCATTTTACAAATGAGAAAACAGGCTCAGAGAGGTCAAATGCCTTGCCAAGGACACATAGTGAATTAGTGGAGCAGGGATCCCACCCCAAGCAGCCAGGTTTTTAACTAAATACTGTGGAAGCAGCACATCACTAGGAGTAAGCCCACAGGATTGGGGTCCAATTGTCTTGGCTGGTACCCAGCTCTGCTGCTGCTTTGTGGTCAGGCAAGTCCCTTAATATCACCATGTCCCCTCCACCCATCCATCCAATATTGCCTGAGCTCCTCCTGTTCTGGGGTCTGCCTGTCAGCAGTAAGCGAGAGCACCACGTTCCCTGCCTCAAACAGCTTGAGTCCAGAGGTCTTAGGCAAATAGACACGTGCTTGAACGAGGTCATTTTTGGAGGGACAGTAAGGGCTGTAAAGAAACCCTGGAAAGTAATGAAGAGCAGAGTAGGGTGGAGGCTCCCTAGGTATGAAGTAATGTTTGAATGGACTCCTGCAGGGCAAGAAGGAAGAGGGCTAAATGCAAGGAACAGTAAGTGCAAAGGCCTCAAGGGAACCAACTTGGGCAACTCAAGGAACTGAAAAGGCCCCCCACCCCACCCCCCGCCCTGTAGGAGGGGTGGT
The DNA here is from genome assembly GCA_011751065.1 of Lasiurus cinereus. NCBI lineage: Eukaryota > Metazoa > Chordata > Mammalia > Chiroptera > Vespertilionidae > Lasiurus > Lasiurus cinereus. Next base: position 4,288,675 of record JAAGEH010002525.1, read on the forward strand.
AAGCTGAGCTCAGGTTGGGGAAGCCACCCACGGGCACTTTTAGGCTCTGGTGGAGGAGTTTCGATTTTAGTCTAAATGTGATGAAGAACCATTGGGAGAATCTGAGCAAGGACTGGAATGATCTGATTTGTAATTTTTGAAGATCCCTCTGGCTGCCTCGTAGGCAGTGGGCTCCAGGGAGCAAGAGTAGAAGCTGGGGACCAGTGAAGAGGTGGCTGCTGTGACTGGGGCAGAGACATGTGACCAGATGGGAGGCTGCAGAAATGGTAAGGGGGCCGCCTCAGGATCCTGTTTAGAAGAATCAATAGGGTTTGCAGGTGTGGTAGAGGAGGTCATGGAGATGCTCAGGGCCTGGTCCTAAGGGGGGAAGCTGGGTGGGGACAGTGGGTGATGGGTCATAATGAAGAGTGCCACTTCTGTGGAGATGCCCATTAGGTGGCCTGTTGGAGAGGTACAGGGAGGTAGGCTACTCAGGTTGGGCTCAAGGCAGCAGTTGGGGCTGATGACATGGCTCTTGGAGACGGGGGTGCTCAGGATGTTTAGGGGCCAGATGTGACAGTGTGGCTGACAACAGAAGCTGGGCAGAGGAAGGAGTTGTTCCTACCTCAAAGGCTGAGTGAGAATTGACAGAGATGATGCATGGAAAGTGCTTGGCCCAGAGCCAGGCAGGGAGGGGGTTCCCAGTAACTTGCACTATACTAATGAGGAGGTGGACCCAAGATTCAGAGAGGGCCAGCAGCTTGCCCAGGGTCACACGGTCAGGCCGGGGGTCTGAATCCAGGTCTTGACTTGTCCTCAGAGCCCATGTTCAAACAACACTGCCCAGGGGACTGGGCCCAGTCCCGAATTATTCCAGAAGCACCCCCCTGTCTGGCTCTCCACCCCTGCTCACCTGCTCTCCATCTGCCCACCCTGCCCCTGCCTGCCACCCCTGCTGCCAGCTCACTTCCTCACGCTCAGAGTGCTGCGCGCTGAGCGTCTCCAGCTGCCGCTGCAGCTCCTCATTGCGTTCCAGAAGCATCTTGCCGAGTTCTGCAGCCAACAGCAAGTCTTTCTCCTTCTGCTGCAGCTGCAGGGCCAGGTCCTCGGGCTCCTGGGGTCCTGGACCCCCTCCCAGGAATGAGTCCCGCCGCTCCAGCACGAAGGGGAAGAAGCCCTCGTCACAGCTTGGGGAGGCGCCGCCAGAGAGCAGCCCCAGTGGGAAGCTTGGCCCTTCTGGGGAGTTCATGGTGCCTGCAGTGTCTGGGGGGACAGGTAGGTCTGTGGGACAGGTAGCTGCAGGACACTCTACTCCGCAGCTTGGGGTTTGACAGCCCCCCAACCCTCCCCAGGACCTGGCCCTCCCTTAATTCTTCACCTGTCCACTGGCCCTCCCAGTCTTTCAGACAGGGCCTCCCTGTACCATGAAGGGTTAATGATCCATGTCTTGGCCACTCAGCTCAGTTAATGTCCCCAGGGTAAACTGAGGCAGAGAGAAGCAGGAAATAAATGGGTGCCTTCGCCTCTAGCAGACATTCTCTGCCCCCAGACTTGTCCCAGTGCTGACACTCCCTGCCTCCCTCTTTCTAGAACTCAGATGGATTCTGGTTCCCGGCCCTTCACAATCTGGGGGACTTCCCAGAACCAGGTTCTGACTAAGGACTCAGGGACAAGTCCAGACCCTTTTCCCTCCAAGAATACAGGGCCTTGGAAACTGAGGTGTCCTGACCCTCAGCCCCCAGCAATTCAGCCCTTCCTCTTGGCACTCAGATGCCCTCTCCGGAATCCTGGCCCTGTCCTGTTTCCTCAGGAGTCAGGTGTTTGTTCCTCACCCCTCAGGACTCAGGTGCCCAGACGCTCCGCTGTCCTCTCTGGAGTGTAGGCACCAGCCCTCCAGTTTCCAGGCGGGGCGGGGTAACAGGTTGTGCCAGCCACTGCTGCCCTGCCAATCCAGGTTCCTGTTTACTCCCAGCCCGCCGCTGGGGACAGGAGCCTGGCGACACTCCCCTAGGACCTCCCAGGGCCTAGCAGTTCAGGGACTCCAGAGGGAGGGGACACAGGGGCTTCCCTGGGGTATCCCCCAACACACACATCTGTCCCTCCCTTAACTCCCCTCACCAGGCGTCCAAGCCCAGGGATCCCAGCAGCCCCAGTCCAGCTGCCCTCAGGCTGGACCCAGAGTCTCCCTGGCACGGCCCCCTGCAGCCCGGCCTGCTCTGCAGATGCCAGTGAGTCCTTTCTTCCCCTCCCCGAACTGAGCTGCCATTTAGTACCTCCACCCAGGCGTCGGGGCCCATAGTCCCTCGAACCCACAGCCCAGGTGTTGGAAACCCAGCCGCCGCCTTCCTTCCAGCCTGCGCCCTATGCTTCCCGGCCCCAGGGGTCCGGCCGGTGCCTCCGCCCCGAGCCAACCACACCAACCCGCCCCGCCTCTGTCCAGCCTGAAGCTTGGAGGGCCCCTGTCCTCAGCGCCCCCTAGGGTCTCACCCGACGACGATGCCGGGGATCCTGCCGAATCCCTGCTGTCCGATCCCTTTCTTCCGGAGGCGGCGTCAGGTGCACAGGTGTGGGGCGGTGCCCTGGGCGGGGCGGGGGCGCCCCCTGGTGACCAGAATGGCCAGGCGAGGCTCAAGGAAAGTCACCTCAACCCAGGTCAGAGACACTCACCATCTTGCTACTGTCAGAAACAACAGGGCCCACTAATTGAGCACCTACTGTGTGCAGACTCTGCGCTGAGCATCGATGTCAGCTCCTTTCCCCTCACAATTTCTCTATGAGAGAAAATCATGTTTACATATTTTTTCTTTATTTTTCAATTACAGTTGACATACCCTATTATATTAGTTTCAAATGTACAACATAGTGATTTAGATACCTTATAAAGTGTTCACCCCAGTAATTTTATTACCCACCTGGCAACATTCATAGTAGTTACAATATTATTGACTATGCTCCCTCTGCTGTACTTTATTTACACCCCATGACTATTTTTATTTTGTTATTATTTTTAAACAAGACCACCAAAAATTTGGTTGTCTTATCAATGATAAGAGAGAATCATTGATCGGCTGCCTCCTGCATGCCCCTACTGGGGACTGAGCCCACAACCTTTGTATATACCCTTGACTGGAATAGAACCCAGGACCCTGCAATCCACAGGCCGACACTCTATCTACTGAGCCAAACTGGCAAGGGCTCCCATGACTATTTTTAAAACATAATTTTTTCCCCAGCCAGTGTGGCTTAGTGGTTGAGTGTTGACCTATGAGCCTGGAGGTCATGGTTCGATTTCCAGTCAGGGCATATGCCTGGGTTTTAGGCTCGATCCCCAGGGTGGGGCATGCAGGAGGTGGACCATCAATGATTCTTTCTAATCATTGATGTTCTTCCTCACTCTCCCTTGTTCTCTGAAATCAATAAAAATATTTTCTTAAATAAATGTTCCTATTGATTTTAGAGAGAGAGGGAGGGAAAGGGAGAGAGAAACATCAATGTTGATTGACTGGTTGCCTCCTGCACACCCCCTGCCAGGGATCAAGTCCAAAACCCCGACACGTGCTCTGACCAGGAATTGAACCTGGACCTCTTGGTGCATGGGTTAATGCTCAACCACTGAGCCATGTGCTGGGCATATTTTTTTTTAAATTATTATAAGTATGCTTTTACTGATTTTAGAGAGAGAAGAAAAGAGAGAGGAAGAGAGATAGAAACATCAATCAGTTGCCTCCTGTACACCTCCCATTGAGAATCAATCCTGCAACCCAGACATGTGCCCTGACAAGGAATTGAATCGGTGACATCCTGGGACAATGAGCCACACGGGCCAGGGCTCTCTGATTTATTGAGGATAGCCATTCTGACAAGTGTGAGTCGATATCTCATTGTGGTTTGGTTTTTTACAGAGAGGAAGGGAGAGGGATAGAGAGCCAGAAACATCGGTGAGAGAGAGACATTGTCATTGTGGTTTGGGATGGCAAATTATTAACAATTATAGTAACAAATCCAACACATATTAAGCACTCTGCTAAGTCAGCTCTTTTAAAGGCACAAATGCACAACTTACTTACTTTTATGACATCCTAATGAAACAGGAACTACTATTATGTCCATCTTATTGATTAGGATGCTGAGGCTCAGGGAGGGTCTGACTTGCTTGGGGTCACATGGACAGACCTTGAATGTGACCTGCAGACGTGTGACTTAAGGTTGGTTGCTCTTACACTGATTCCCATGCTGCCGGGAAGGACAGCCTGTGTGGTTCCAGGCTTGGTGTTCTCAGTTCCCAGCTGCACAGAGCTGGGCACTGTGCTCTCTAGTCAGGGACGGAGGCCTTCGAATGGAGCCCGGAGCACCCAGGACTGGGTCCAGGGTCCAGCCCAATGCAGCCTGGGCATGTAGGTGATGTCCGAGCTGTGGCCTGGTTGGCTTGTCTCGTCTCCTCAAACTTCCAGGGCTCCTTAGGTTTCCGTAACGGGGACTCCCTGGCCTGCTGAGCAGTGACACATGGAGGGCTGGGAGCAGTGTTGTGCTGGCACCTATTTAACAACAGGCTGTCTGGGGACAAAGGAAGCCTGATTTGTTGCATTGGCCAGTGTCTGTGGTGTGAATAGGCCCTCCTCACTGATTTCAGGCTAGGCTACCAACATGACACTGTTGGAGGTGAAGATGGGTGGAGGTGTGCATTTCCAGCTTTGACTGACAGTTCCAGTGGGTCCTGTGTCCTGCTGGCTGGGGTTAAGGATGCCTGGGTCATGGGGAACAGAGATCTATCTGGCTGGATCTAGAAAAATAAGAAGATGGGATCTGGGACTACTGATTTGTGGGAAAATGAGTGCAGACTCCTTGGAGGGGTGTTTTAGTGCTGGAACTCCTGGGCCCTGGGGTTGGGACAGGTTTCCTGCCACCATAGAGTAGAAGAGCCAGTTCTTTGCAAAAAGGTCTGGAAGCTCTATTGCCTAGCAAAGCTGCCCTGTATTCCCCTGGCATCTGTGGTAACAATCTGGTGGACTTTGCAGGGCTGACCCCCTCTAAATGCCAAGTCACCATGGGCCCAACCCATACTCACCCACACCCACATTTTCCCGAGTCCTCCTCCTGTCAGGCAGGGGGCTGGGCTCATCTGGAGAAGAAATGGTCAAGGCCTGGCTCCCCAGAGATTCACAGTCCACCCTAGAACTAGAACAGGTGTCCACCCATAAACCAAAATGAGCCAATAAACTCAGCCCAGATCCCAGTTTGGCCACTTCTCAGCTGTGCATGCCTGGGTCGTTCAGCTGATTAACCTCTGTAACCCTCAGTTTCCCATCTGTAAAATGGGTGTGACAACTTCCAGCTGGTAGAGTTGTGAGGATTAAATGAGGCTGAAGTACAAGCACTTAGGCCATGCTAGTGATCCTCAGCCTAGCCACAAAGGTGACTCACCACGCACATTAGGATGTGTTTTATCCTCATAACGCTTTGATGTGTTCATACCCTTCAAACAGGAAACCAGCTCAGGGAGGTGAAGTGGTTGGCCTGTGTCTACATGGCAGACCCTTACCTGGCTCCTTATGCATTTAGCCTGATGTTCCCCCCACTCTCCAACTTAAAAAACAAATCAGCTTTATTAAGGTAGGTATTTGTTTTCTAGAGCTGCTGTAACAAATTATTAAACAACAAAAATTTGCTGTCTCTTAGTTCCGGAGGCCAAACCAAAATTAAGGTGTGGGCAGGGCTGGTTCCTTATAGATGCTCCTGAGATGAAATCTATTCTATGCCTCTCTCCCAGTTTCTGGTACTGCCAGCAACCCCTGGCATTTCTTGGCTTGTAGACACATCACTCCAATCTCTGAGGCTCCATTTTCACTCCCCCTTGGTCTTCTCTGTGTCCCTGGGTCTTGTATGGCTTTCTACTTTCTCTTATAAGGACACAGTGATTAGATTTAGGGCCCATCCTAAATCCAAGATGATATCATCTGGAGACTTAACTTATATCTGCAAAGACCCCTTTTTAAAAAAGTATTTTTATTGATTTTTTTTTTTTTAAGAGAGAGAGGAAAGGAAAGGGAGAAAGAGAAACATCACTACGAGAGTGAGACTTCAATTGGCTGCCTCTTCCATGCCCCCTACTGAGGATCTAGCTTGCAACCCGGCATGTGCCCTGCCCGGACCCAGCGTCAAACTGGCGACCTTTCAGTGCGAGGATGACGCCAAGGCAGAGACCCTCTTTTTAAATAACGTCACATTCTCAGGGACTGGAGGTTAGGACTGGGATTTGTATTTTTTGGAGACACAATTCAATCTACTCCAAGAAATAATTTTTATATAATAAAGTTAAGCAATTGTAAGTGCTTCATTCGATGAGCTTTTGTGAAGTAAATGCAGTAACATAACTACCACCACAATCATGATATGGATCACATTAAAAAAAAACAAAACAACAACACAGCTGACAGCCCTGGCCGGTTTGGCTCAGTGGATAGAGCATCAGGCTGCGGACTGAAGGGTCCAGGGTTCAATTTGGATCAAGGGCACATGCCCAGGTCGTGGCCTTGATCCCCAGGAGGGAGGAGGCAGCCGATCGGTGATGCTCTCTCATCATTGATGTTTCTAACTATCCCTCTCCCTTCCTCCATGAAATCAATATATATATATATGAGTGTGTGTGTGTGTGTGTGTGTGTGTGTGTGTGTATTTTTAAACAGCTGATAGTCAATTTATTTAAAAGGTTGATTTGAACATCTGCAATGGTGACTTTAACCTTGACTCCTGGCTCAGTGCTGGTGGAAGTAACCTGATAACAATCTCAGAGGGACTGTGTGAGTCAATGACCCACTTGCGGATCCTCCTCTGACAATGATCCCAAGTGTTAACACCTTCCCCACAAAGAGTTTTTCTTGTAGTGATCCCGAGTCTTGGTAGACATCCAAACTGGTCCTTACAGTTCGAGATTCTTTTCCTTTTCGCCTCTGATCTAGTCAAAGATTTTGCACTGTGGCTGGTTAGAGTAATTCTATCTCGGTGAATCGCCACCTCTGGTTCCATGGGTGTCTCTCCACTCTCTGTAAAAGCCAAGGCTGTGATGCACTTCCTGGCCCACTTGTTCTGTGAGAGCAAACAGGGGTGAGTCAGGCACAGGAGTGGGCGGGATGAGCGGAGCTCGCTGCAGCGCACTCCTGTCACCACAGAAGTTCCTCATCACCTTCTGCAGTCAATCGCCCTCCCACCCCAGCCTCTGACCATCACTGATCTGCTTTCTGTCACTGTCATATTGTCTTTTCCAGAATGCTCTCTAAATAGAATGTATGTGGTCTTTTGTGCCTGTACTAAAAGTTATTTGATAAGCTTACCATAATGCTTCTGAGATACATCTACAGTGTGTGGATCAGTGGAATCAATAGACTTGAGAAGCTTCACACCTAAAGAAAGGTTGCAGGAATAATATAATGAACTAGAGGCCCAGTGCACAAAATTGTGCGTGGGTATGGGTCCTAGGCTTGTCCCCATCCCACACGCCCGGTTTGCAGTGGTTCCTCCTTTGCAGCATGGCTCCAGTTTCCTGGGGGGGAGGGACCAAGAGGTTGGCCGACCCACCCACTCACAGTCCTGCCACACCACCACTCACCTCGGTGTGCTGCGGTTCCCCATTCACCATGCTGTGATTGGAGCCTGTGGGCTGGGGAGTGGGTGGAGGGATCCAGAGGTGGTCAATGACTGGTCAAGCAGTTATTCCTGGTTGTTACGCTTAGGGTCGATGGCCTTTTATTATATAGGATAGCTTCCCTGAAGGCTCACAATTATGAACATTTTGCCACATTTGCTTCCTCTCTCTCTTATGCTGCAAACACAGGCACACATTTTGCTAAGCCATTGGCTACTTCAGCTGCTTATTAAGCATCTTCTGAGGACACATATATTCTCCTACACAAGCACATTCTATTATCACATGTGATAAATTAGACACTGATAAAATACTATAGATGCAATAATCTTTTTTACTGTTTATTACAGAAATGCCCTTTTTATTTACTATTTATATTTTTAGATTTTTTTTTATTATTTCAGAGAGGAAGGGAGAGGGAAAGAGAGATAGAAACATCAATGATAAGAGAGAGTCATTGATCGGCCGCCTCCTGTCCTGCTTGCCCCCAACTGCCACTGCCTTGGCCCCACTGCCATGGCTTTGTCTGGAAGAACTTTTGGAAGGTCTCCTGGTCTAATTACGCTTTTATTAAAGGGCAGTATAGATTAAAGGGCAGATAAAGAGCTTCACAGATAAGAAAAACTAAAGGAGTTTATCACCACCAAATCAGTATTATATGAAATGCTGAAAGGTACTCTTTAAGAAGAGGAAGAAGAAGAAAAGGATAAAGATAAAAATTATGAACAACAAATACATATCTATCTACAAGTGAATCAAAAAAGCAAGTGAATTAAAAATCTAATGAACAGAATAAACTGGTGAATATAATAGAATCAGGGGCATAGAAAGGGAGTGGACTGACAATTCCCAGGGGAAAGAGGTGAGGGGGGTGCAGGGAGAGACTGAACAAAAATCATACACCTATGGATGAGGACAATGTTGGGGGGGGGGAAGGGACAGAGAGGGGGGGGAGCCCGGTGGGGGGCAGCTATGGGGGAAAAAAGAGGAACAATTGTAATAATCTGAACAATGAAGAGTTATTAAATTAAAAAAAAACAATTGTGTTCTGAGGCTTGGTTGCTTCTGCTGGGGGTCTTGCTGCTGGGACCTCATGCAGTTGCAGTAAATGGTGGCCTGGGCTCGAGTCATCCGTAAGTTCCTCTGCTCTCACGTCTGAAGCCTGGGCTATTGGCTGTCTGAGCTGGGGCGTTTCTCTCTCCACACAGCCCCTGCCTGTGGCCTGCATGGAATTCCTCACAGTTTGGCCATCCCAGACTTCTGACATGGCAACTGACTTTTGCCAAAGAGAGGTTCCAAGAAGCTGCAAGTCTTCAGATGCAGCCTTGAGGTCCCAGAACCATCACTCCCATGGCATTCCACTGGGCAAGCAAGTCACGGAGTCCACTGGGGGCTCAAGAGGAGAGGGTAGATTTCATCTCTTAATGGAAAGAGTAGCAAATAATTTATGGCCATCTTTTATCTACCACAGAAGCTACACTCTTCAACTTTATTAAATATTGCCAAACTGGTTTCCAAAGTGTAGGTACTAATTTACACTCTGTAATAACAGTTGGACTGCATTTTTGATGTTTGATTGCTGAAGACTTAAAGCCCCACGTGTCCATTCTCACCTTGTGCTGCACAGCGAGGCAGGTTGAAAAGAAGGCCTTGATGCCTGGGAAACTGAAACCAGGAAAGCCCTGGCAGTGTATAGGGGGCCTCAGCCAGCCTCACCCTCTAACCACCAGAAAAGCCCCTCTTTGCTTTTTCTTTTTAAAATATATTTTATTGATTTTTTACAGAGAAGAAGGAAGAGGGATAGAGAGTTGGAAACATCAATGGGAAACATCCATCAGCTGCCTCCTGCGCGCCCCCTACTGGGGATGTGCCCGCAACCAAAGTACATGCCCTTGACCGGAATCGAATCTGGGACCCCTCAGTCTGCAGGCCGACGCTCTATCCACTGAGCCAAGCCACTCAGGACCTCTTTGCTTTTTCAAGACATCTCAGACATGCTCTGCTTCCCACGAAAACCTCATCCTTCTCATCATATTCTCTTGGTCTCATTAGTCTCCACATCTGAACCAAATTATGTGGAGAAGGTTGATTACATTGTGGAGCAACAAAATACACTTTTCCCAGCAAAGTGTGAATTTCTTCTGACCTACACCTGCCCAATACTTGGCATCATCAGGCTTTGTAATTTTTGTCAATCTGATGACAAACATGGTGTGAGATAATAGAGGAAAAATATGTATATATTGGTCTCGGACCCCATTTCCTGGCACAGGACTCTGAAAACACCTGTGCTACAAGAAATGAGGTTCTCGCCGAAACCGGTTTGGCTCATTGGATAGAGCATCGGGCTGCAGACTGAAAGGTCCCAGGTTCGATTCCAGTCTGGGGCATGTACCTTCGTTGCTGGCACAACCCCAGTAGGGGGTGGGCAGGAGGTGGCTGATCGATTCTCTCTCTCATTGATGTTTCTAACTCTCTATCCCTCTCCCTTCCTCTCTGTGAAAAATCAATAAAATATATTTAAATAATAATAATAAAAAAAAAGAAAGAAAGAAATGAGGTTCTCGCTTTTTCTCCACTGGAGTTAGGCGAGGCCTGCAGGTCTGTGGCAAGCTGCGGCCGTGGGTCTCTCTTCCGCAGGATGGGGTTTGTGAAAGTTGTCAAGAACAAGGCCTACTTCAAGCGATACCAAGTGAAATTCAGAAGATGGCAAGAGGGTAAAACTGATTGCTGTGCCCAGAAACGCTTGGTAATCCAGGATAAAAATAAGTACAACACACCTAAATATGGGATGATAGTTCGAGTAACCAACAGAGATATCATCTGTCAGATTGCTTATGCCCGTATAGAAGGAGACATGATAGTTTGTGCAGCTTATGCTCATGAACTCCCAAAGTACAGTGTGAAGGTGGGCCTGACAAATTTGCTGCAGCATATTGTACTGGCCTGCTGCTGGCCCACAGGCTTCTCAATAGGTTTGGCATGGACAAGATCTATGAAGGCCAGGTGGAGGTGACTGGAGATGAATACAATGTGGAAAGCATTGGTAGTCAACTTGGTGCCTTCACCTGCTATTTGGACGCAGTGCTTGCCAGAACTACTACTGGAAATAAAATTTTGGGGGCCCTGAAGGGAGCTGTGGATGGAGGCCTATCTATCCCTCACAACACCAAACGATTCCCTGGTTATGATTCAGAAAGCAAGGAATTCAATGCAGAAGTACACCGGAAGCACATCATGTGTCAGAACGTTGCAGATTATATGCATTATCTAATGGAAGAAGATGAAGATGCTTACAAGAAACAGTTCTCTCAATATATAAAGAACAACGTAACTCCAGACATGATGGAGGAGATGTTTAAGAAAGCTCATACTGCTATATGAGAGAATCCAGTGTATGAGAAGAAGCCTAAGAAAGAAGTTAAAAAAAAGAGGTAGAACCATCCCAAAATGTCTCTTGCCCAGAAGAAAGATCAGGTAGCTCAGAAGAAAGCAAGCTTCCTTAGAGCTCAGGAATGGGCTGCTGGGAGCTAATAAACCAAATCACAATTTTCTATGATTTTTCAGAGACAATAAACTTATTGGCAAACAACCAAAAAAAAAAAATGAGGTTCTCATTACCATTGGTATGAGAGAAGTGGGATTTGCTAGTATGGCTCTGGCTCACAGAAACATATAGTTGGGAGAGAGAAAGGATGAAGAGAAGGAGCCTTTGATTCCTAGGCCACATGCTTACCCATGGATGAGCCGCAGCTCTGTTGTGCTCAGTTGCCAAAGTCAAATTTACCAATGGAATTTAGAAATGAGTCTTCTCCTGAGGAGCTGGTTCAAGGGACATATAAGGACATGCAAACTAATAAAAAAGAGATAAACTCTGGCTGGTGTGGCTCATCCCATGCACCAAGAAGTCGTTGGTTCGATTCCCGGTCAGGGCACATACCCAGGCTGTGGGCTCTGTCCCCAGTCGGGATGCATATGGGGGGCAACTATGTAGTCTCTCTCTCTCTCTCTCTCTCTCTCTCTCTCTCTCACACACACACACACACACACACACACACACACACACTTCCTCTCTCTAAAATAAATAAAAACATATATATTTTTTAAAAAGTAAAATATTCTATCTTTCCTTATTGTTAGCTATACTAACTAAAGCAAAACTGAAAGAGTCCGCGGTTGGACCTTGATGCTAGCAAAAGCTCCGACTTTAGTGAGGCTGAGCTTCAGCCATTGGCCTCACAGCTGCTGCTCAAGTTGAAAATTGTTCAGGAAGCACAGAAAGAACCTCTAAGATTTGTGGTCGCCAAGAAGGTAGTCGACATCAAGGAAGGGCAAAACCAATAAACCACAGAAATCAGAGGGTAGATCAGTATCACCGGCTTCCTGAAGAACCTTTACTGAAATGGGGTGTGAGAGTAACCAAGTTGGAGGCCGTGTCCCTGGTTTTGATGCTGCAAAGTGAGTGGGAGAGCATGTTTGTTAGTACAGGACCCGAAGCACCCACGGAGCTATCACAGATGGCTCCACTGATCCGAATGCACAATAAGTTATCCCCAAGGGAGCAGCCAGCTTGGAAGATTGGGTAAAATCCCCTGTAAGGCCTGTTTACCCAGAGAAGGTATACTGTTCATTTCCCATCAATGCCAAGTGGCATGCCACAGCTGAAATGTATGCCAGCCATGTGGGACTGGCTTTCCCCAGTGAACATGTACAGAACCCGGTCATGGTAAATGCTGTGGTTAAGGGGCCCCTGCTGCATAGGCACCCCATGTAATCTTATTGTTACAAACCAGACGGACAGTTCACAATTTGCTCTCTCTGCTTTCCTGCATGGATCTTACTATAATACAAATATTAGGTTAATTAACAAGAAAATGGGGGCAAGACAGAAGAGAGAATCAACAAATTGGTCTTAGCAGAGTGGAAGTTTTTTTTTTTTTAAATATATTTTATTGATTTTTTACAGAGAGGAAGGGAGAGGGACAGAGAGTTAGAAACATTGACGAGAGAGAGAGACATTGATCAGCCGCCTCCTGCACACCCCCAACTGGGGATGTGCCTGCAACCAAGGTACATGCCCCTGATTGGAACTGAACCCGGGACCCTTCAGTCCGCAGGCTGATGCTCCATCCACTGAGCCAAACCAGTTTTGGCCAGCGTGGAAGTTTTTAAAGTTATTAAGAAATAGACTGAAACAAGTTTGACTCAGTGGATAGATTGTTGGCCTGAGGACTGAAAGGTCCCAGATTCGATTCCGGTCAAGGACATGTACCTTGGTTGCGTGCACATCCCCAGTAGGGAGCTTGCAAGAGGCAGCTGATCGATGTCTCTCTCTCATTGATGTTTCTAACTCTCTATCCCTCTCCCTTCCTCTCTGTAAAAAATCAATAAAATATATTTTTTAAAAAGTTATTAAGAAATAGGACAAATAAAGCAAATATTTATGGGAGTGAAACAAAGAGGAAACACTAATGATTAGTGATGTTGAACACATTTTTGTGTGCTTATTGGCCATTTGTGTATCTTCCTTGGACTAATATCCATTCAAATCCCATTTTTTAAATTGGGTTGTTTTCTTGTTGGTGAGTTTTAGGAATTCTCTATATATTCTGGATATTAATCCCTTATCAGAGATATTATTTGAAAATGTTTTTCCCATCCTATGGGTTGTCTTTTTACCCCACGGTATATCAGTGTGCAACATTTTAAATTTTTTTGTGAAATCAAATTTGTCTAATTTTTGTTTTGTTACCTGTGCCTTTGGTATCATATCTAAGAAATCATTGCCAAATCCAATGTTGTGAAGTGTTTAGCCTGTTTTCTTCAAAGAACTTAATTGTTTTAGGTCTTATATTAGGTCCTTGATCCATTTTGAATTGATTTTGTATACAGTGTTAGGTAAGGATCCAATTTCATTCTTTTTGCATGTGTCATCCAATTTTCTCAGAACCGTTTATTTTATTTAAAGAATAGCTTATTGATTTTTAGAGAGAAAGGGGGAGGGGAGAGAGAGAAACATCATTGTGAGAGTGCAACATCAATCAGCTGCCTCCTGGACACTCCCTACTGGGGACTTGACAGAGAATCAAACTGACAACCTCCTGGTGCACAGCACCATGCTCAACGAACTGAACCACACTGACCAAGGCTCCCAGAACCATTTATTGAAAAGACTATCTTTTCTCCATTTCATGGCCTAGCATCCTTATCAAAATTATTTAACTGTATATGTGAGGGTGTATTTCAGGCCTCTTTATTCTATACCATAGGTCTGTATATCTATCATTATGCCAGTACCACACTGTTTTGATTATTGTAGCTTTGTAGTAAGTTTTAAAATTAAGAAGTGTGAGTCTTCCAGTTTTGTTTCTTTCTCTTTTTTTAAAGATCATTTTGGCTATATGGGATCCCTTGGGATTCCATATGAATTTTAGGATGGGTTTTTCTATTCTGCAAAAACATCATTGGGATTTTATTTTATTTTTAAAAAATATATTGTATCGATTTTTTACAGAGAGGAAGGGAGAGGAATAGAGAGTTAGAAACATCAATCAGCTGCCTCCTGCACACTCCCTGCTGGGTATGTGCCCGCAACCAAGGTACATATGCCCTTGACTGAAATCCAACCTGGGACCCTGAGTCTGCAGGCTGATGCTCTATCCACTGAGCCAAACTGGTCAGGACCATCATTGGGATTTTAATAAGAATTGCATCAAATCTGTAGATTGCTTTGGGTAGTACTGACATTTTGAGAAGTTCTTGAAAGCTGTGTGCTAGCTGCTCTGGTAAACATGCATAGCTGCCTGCCACATGGCTGGGTGTGTGCTCTGAGTAGCTGCTACTCTGCTAAGACATAAAATTTACTGTCCAACCTTTCCGCTAGACGTCGTAAGTGTTCAGAGTCCCATAACAGTTCCATCAACAGATTCTGTCCAGGTGGGGAGACAGATTCCCGGTGCTTCCTACTCTATCAACTTCCCAGAATGCTCTCTAATACAAGGCCTTTTGCTTAAGAGTGGGTTAATTGGCCAGGGAGTGAAGAAGCGAAGTTCCCAGGGCTGCTTGATACAGGAGCCCCAAACACTGTGGTACCAAACCCACTGGTGAAGCCCTGACTGGCACTATAATTAGATTGAGATTAAAAATATAAAAGTCTATAAGATTATGAAAGTTGGAATGTTTAAACAGGCTTTATGTAAAGAACTTGTGTCTTCCTTTACTAATGTTTAATGGGAGTGGATATTATGCCCTACTGGGGCACACTTTCCCGACCTAGTATTGTAAAACCAAGACCAGTTGATAAGTCCCACAGGGCCTACAGTTAGAATTATGAGGGTGGATGGAATTCAGGTAAAAGGTAGGAGAACTGGTACGTTTGAGCAGGCTTTATGTGAAGTCGTGTCTCTTTTATCTGATTGTGTTATGGGATGAACATTGTATCTAACTGGGGAACGATTCCCTACCTACTCTTGTAAAACAGGTATGTAAATGTGTCCTTCAAGCTACATTAATTGGACATGCTGAATGGGCAGCTGTGCAATTGCCTGAGCCCACAAAGTGTGGAAGAGAAGCTGGAACAGAAATAGCCCAAATGGAGTGTGGGCTGGGGGTATTACAACACTCCATGAGCACCTCCTAGTGACGACTACGAGTACGTTGGACAAGAGAATTTTCATTTTGGGGGCATTTATTATCTTGCTATCAGATATAAATCGAAAGACTGAAGGACATATAATGATTTTGAAGCCTGAACTACAGTGCCTTGGGTGATGTCAGAGAAATGCTCTAATGGGTACTGCAGGACCCAGAAGAGTTTGAGAATGACATGGAAATGGTTTATACAGGCTCATGCTGCTGGGAACACAAAGAAATACTCACAAGCAGGGAAACTCCCTGCCCTCTCCCACCTACAACCAACTTTGGAACGGTGTGAGGAGATCCTAGCTTCCATTGTCACTGGACAGTGCTCTATAAATAGCCCTTAACTGACCAACAAAGAGCTGCTTGGTCTGTGGACAGCAGTTCCATGGTGAATGGATAACATCCTGGTTGGGAGGCCACTACGCTTATCAAAGAAGGTAAGAACAGATCAGTTCAGTGGACTGCATTGCGTGCTGTTTTCCCAGCAGTGATGGAAGAATTGAACAGTAAAATTCCCTATGTGTTTGTTTCTATCAACTCAGGGGTAGTGACCAATGGCCTGGCCATCTGAGCAGGCAGGAGGGCAATGGAAACTTGGTCCCTGTGGAAATCCCTATGGGAACCTGAGGAGTGAATAAAGTAGGACACTCAATGTCCATCTGAAGAACCCCTTTCCAGATTTGGAAGATGATTAAAATCAACCAGCAGATGATATCTCTGGATGCTCACTTGAGGTGGCTACCTGGCCCATAAACTATGGGTACAAGAAAACTGCAGTGGCTCTGTGGCAGATTCCTGGGGGAAAAGGCGTTGGTGACGGCTGGCAAGTCAGACTGATGCTGGTGGCCATAATGGGCTAAAAATGGGTCCTGATCGGAACAGACACTGAATCTGGATTGGGTTTTGCTTACTCAGCGATAGATGCAAATGCTCAGATGCTATTAAAAAAAACACATGCACCAGAACAGCCCTAGCTGATTTGGCTTAGTGAATAGAATGTCAGCTGTGGACTAGAGTCCTGGGTTCTATTCCGGTCAGGGCACATACCTCTGTTGCAGGCTCAATTCCTAGCCCTGGTGGGACGTGTATGGAAGGTAACCAATGGATGTGTCTTTCTGACATCAATGTTTCTCTCTCTATCTCTCCCTCTCCTTTCCACTCTCTCTGAAAATCAATGGAAAAAAATCTTTGGGTGAGGATTAACAACAACAACAACAGAACAGAAGATAGTGCACCAATCATTATGGCCAATTGTCATTTCTTCAGACCAAGGACCACACTTTATAGCTCATGATGTCCAACAATGGGCAGAGAGATGTCCTTCTCAGAGTTTTATTTGATAGAGAATTGGAAAGGGCAATAGAAACATTGTCTAAAATGAAAGGAGATAAAGGTTTACACACCTTCATAAGTGTGTGCTCACACTCAACAGGAACATGAGTGGGGCTAAAGGAGTTTCCCCACTGGATCTGGGGGAAGGGAGTGGAGAATTATGCTTGAGGGAGCAAGATGAGCCTTCATCTGCTCCATCTGCCAAAATTGGTGTTAACAGTGAATGCAGCTGTATACCTGGTGATAAGAACAGCTCACAAGGTCTGTACCTGTGTAACCTCACCCTCTGTGGTAGATTGAAGGGGAGGCACTTGATAGACTAGTGTTGCTGCCTGCAATCTAGACCAGCACAATGGCCAAACTTAACGTCTCTTCCAACAGTGTAAGAGTTTGGGAATAAATAAAGAGGAGAAACAGCTAAGGGAAAAATTATGAACAAATGGGTTATGTAATGAGAGACCAGTATTACACTAACACTCGAAAGAGGCTCAGAGCAATATTGTCTCTTAGCACAATTATATCAGATATCTGAAAAGGATTTACCTGTGTTTGTTGAGACCACTTCTGCTTTTGGAACCTCTTGCTCTTGCAAGATTGAATGGAACCCTGCAAACCTGGAGGACATTTTCATATGATATGATGATTGACTGTAAGGAATACTAATGACTGTGCGGGGTTCTAGTTATGTGCCAATATCTTTTGAGTTATATATCATTTTGCTATAAGTGTTTTGTGGCCAGAGGCCAGGGGGTGGGCTGTGAAATAATAGAAAATATATGTATTGGTCTCCTCTCCTACTTCCTGGAACAGAGTTCCTAAAACCCTTTTAATTTCCTGAGTGATAAGAGCACGAAGGGCATCTTTGGCTCTATTTTTGGTCTCTCCCCCCAGTTCCTGACCCAGGGCTCTAAATCCCTTGGGAGTTCTTGGGTCATAGAGGAGTGTCTTTTGTTCTAATGAGGTGACTTTGAGTGGGCTCCTAATACCTCCTGGATGGGGGCTGGTCACCCAGAAGACCATGATTAGCATCTTGGAACTTTGAGCCCCACAGCTCATGTTTTAGGAAGGGGAGAGGGACTGGAGATTGAGTTAGTAACTGGTCATGCCGATGCCACAAGCCATCATAAAAATCCCAAAAGTATGGGGTTCAGAGAGTTTCAGGGTTGGTGAACATTGACATATCGGGAGGGTGGCGCCCAACTCTACATGGACAAAAGCTCTTATGCTTGGTTGGGACCCTTTCAGATTTCACCCGATGTGTCTGGCTGCTTATCTGTATCCTTTGTTATGTTTCCCTAAGTTCTGTGAGCTGTTCTAGCAAATAATGTGTGGTGGCCATAGGAACCTATGCATTGTAGTCGAGTCTATAGAAATTGTGGGTAAACTTGGCCCTCTGTCTGCAATTGGCATCTGAAAATGGGGGAGGTCTCCTGGGACTGAGCCCTGAGCCTGTGGGGCATGTGCTAACTCTGTTTATCGTTGGAAGTGAACTTTAGGACACCGAGCTGGTGTCAGAGAATTACTTGGCGTGGGAAGGAACCCACAGAGCTGCTGAAGTGTTGTGAGTGTGGTAGTAGTCAGAGAGTGGAGGGGAAACACCCAGGAGTGTGGGATCTGTAGCAGAGGTGATTAAGGCAAAATGAGGCCACTAGGATGGGTCCTTATCTGACTGATTGGTGTCCTTTTTTCTTAAACTTTTAGGTGTCATTTTTGTTTTTGTTTTTGTTTTTAATATATTTTATTGATTTTTTTTATAAAGAGGAAGGGAGAGGAATAGAGAGTTAGAAACATGGATGAGAGAGAGACATCTATCAGTTGCCTCTTGCACGCCCCTTACTGGGGATGTGCCCGAAACCAAAGTACATGCCCTTGACCACAATCGAACCTGGGACCTTTCAGCCCGCAGGCTGACGCTCTATCCACTGATCCAAACCGGTTTCAGCTAGGTGTCTTTTTTAGGGAGGGAGGAAAGGAGAGAGAGAGAGAGAGAGAGAGAGAGGGGGAAACATTGATGTGAGACAGACACATTAATTGGTGGCCACTTGAATGCACCCCCTTCCCCAATTGAACTCAGGATCTAAGCAGAGAGAGAAAGGGAGAGGGGGAAAAAGAAAGATCAACGATGAGAGAGAATCCTTGATTGGCTGCCTCCTGCATGCCTTACTGGGGATCGAGCCCACAACTGGGCTTGTGCCCTGACAGGAATCAAATCACTGAGCCACCACAGCTGGGCTGGATAGGCGTTCCTTTTTGTTTTGTGTTGTTGTTGTTGTTTTAAGGAAGAGGACATGTGGACACACAGAGGCATCTGGGCTACATGGAGAGACCACGTGAGGACACGGGGAGAAGCAGCCACTTTCAAGCTAAGCAGACGGGCCCTGAAATGGCAGGAGAAACCAACCTTGCCTGCTCCTTGATGTTGGACTTCCAGCGCCCAGTCCTGGGAGAAAACCATTTCGTTGCTTATGTTACCCAGGCGGCAACAGTTGGTTAGGCAGCCCCGAGGACCAGCGCAGGGCCTCAGTGTTTGGTTTGTACCGCCGGCTCGCTGTCCCGCTTGCTCTTTGTCCAAAACACACCTGGGTCCCCGGCTGCCCGGCCCCAGACACAGAGCTGTGTGGCTCACGCCAGTCCCTCGCCAGCAAGGTGCCATGGTTCCCCTTCCTTCTTCCCCGGCTGCCTGGCCTCCTAGCCCTGGGCTCCCGGGCGGCGTGGCGAGGGCGAGGCGGGGTCCCCGAGTCTCTGCCTCTGGGATTTGCTTCCCTTGCGCTCCCGACGCGCTGCAGGCGCTCCAGCCCTTCCGCGGAGTCGCTAGCTCACGGCGCCTCCTCCCCGCGGGGAGGCGCGCGGTCCCGGCAGCGCCAGGTCTGGGATTCGGAGGTGCCTGGACCCCGCGTGCGGAGGCCGAGCCCCGCGCGGCCCAGGCTGTTGGGGGAATGAACCCGGGACCACCGGGCCGCCCGGGCCACGGTGAGCACTGGCCGCGGCCCGCCTGGGCGCGCGGGACCCTCGGGGGCGAAGCATCCTCCTCGCCCGGGCTCACCCGGCTCCGCCCGCCGGCCGCCTCGGGTCTCGGAGCGGCGGCTGGTGGTGGTGAGGGGTGGGGGGGGGGGAGGGCCGCGGGGACTGGGAGCCGCCCCCTCCCGCAGCTCGCTGCTGGCTGGGGAAGGAGAAGTGAGCGCCCCCAGCCCCTCCGGCGCCGGGATCCGGGAAGAGAAACTTGCGGCCGGGGCTCCTGGCCACGCCCCCGCCTCCCGCCTCCGGGCCGCCCCAGCTCCGAGCAGGTTCTCTAGGTCCGGCCCGGACAGGGCCACCACCCGGCCCGCCCCGTCTCGGTGGATGTCCGAAAATTGGGCCATTTCCCGGCCGCGCCTTCGCCGTTATCGGGGTGTGCCCTCCCCGCCCCCCCGCCCCCCCAGGGAGGGGCCGCCAGCGCGCTGGGCGCCGGCACAGGACCGGCCGGACCCTCGAAGACGTCGCAGCCGACCCAGCGCCCCTGGACCCTCCGCTGGACGCCAGGTCCCCCGGCTCCGTGCTGCCAGGGCCCCGGACCCGGTGCGGCCCCGCCCGGCGGCCCTCCCCTCCACCGGCACCGGGCGCCCGCCTAGCTCCCCGCTCTCCGCCGCGCCCCGGGCGGCGCGCGCCATGCTCCGGCTCCTGGGGCTGCTGCTCCCCGTGCTGCTCCAGCCGCCGCCGCTGCCCGCGCTCGCCCCGGAGCCCGCGGCGCAGGACGTGAGCCTGGGCTTGGTGAGTGGGTCTCCCGACTCCCGGGATTTGCAGGGGCGTGGGGAGAGGGACGCTGGGGCCGGACCCCTAGGCCAGGCTGAGGGCTGATTCAAATGTCCACGGAGGGACTGACTGGGCATGGGGTCTGGGAGCCCGGATTCTGGAAAAGATTTCAAGACTGGAATGGGACTGGTGGGGGGAGGTGGGTCTAGATGAAGACTGCCCACCCAGGGCCGGAGGGCAGGACCTGGAGAGGCAGTCCTGGGTTCCTCGCTGGTGGGGGCGAGGCTCTCAGACGGCAGTGGGAAGGCAGAGTCCCTTTGCTCCCGCCCTTCCGCCTCACCGGCTCGCTTCTACCGTGCAGGACTGGCTGACCCGCTATGGCTACCTGCCCCCTCCCCACCCAGCCCAGGCCCAGCTGCAGAGCCCTGAGAAGCTCCGGGATGCCATCAAGGTGATGCAACGGTTCGCTGGGCTGCCTGAGACCGGCCTCCTGGGTAGGTCCCCAGCCCTGCCTGGCACCCAGCCTGACTATTATCAGTTGTTCTCAAACCTCAGCATGCACCTGAATCATGGGGGTTATGACAGTGCTGATCTCAGGCCCGAAACCAAGAAATTCTCCAGCATTTCCCTTCCAATAAGTATGTATCGAGAATCTCTTACGTGAGAGGCCATTTCAGGCCTGGACCCCAAATGAACAAAGTAGATGAGTCCCTGCTGTCGCAGAGCTGACCTTCTGGAGACACATACATTCTAGAGATCAGAAACAGAAGTAGGCCGGATAATTTCAGATAGCGGTGTTTCGAAGAAAATAAGGTGCTGATGGTATTGAGGGGCTGGGCTGGACCGGTCAGCGTCCTCTGAAAGGTGTCATCTGAGTCGAGAGGAATTCCTATAACACAGAGAACTCATAGGACCGGCCGGGACCCCTCAAAGACCAAGAGGAGGCGCCAGCCACGGGAAGATGCGGGAGAAGAGTGTACCACACCAGTGCAAAGACCCTGTGGCAGGCACAGGCTGTGCACCTGTGATGAGAGAGGGCTAAGGAGCTAAGCAGAGGCCTGGTGGGAGGAGGCTTGAAAGGTGTTTGGGTTTGAGGCCAAAGCACGGTAAGAAACCATGGCAGGGTTTGAAGGAGGAAGGCAACTTGGACTGTTTTGCAGTTCTACACTTCCTTTGGCTGCTGTTGGAGAATGGGGGTGGGGAACACGGAGGCCAGCGAGGAGGTCATGCAGTGTGCAGGCAAGGGCTGATGGGGGGTCGTGTGATGAGACGTGGTTGCATCCAGAGTGCGCCTTTCGGAGGTAGAGCTGAGAAGCTCATCTGTTGGGTTAAATGGGGAAGAAGAGAGAAGTGGTGGGTTCCTGGCTAGCTGTGAGGGAAGGCAGGGTGTTTCCCTGCCCGGGCACACTGCCCAGCAGTGCTTGGCATCTACATGTGCTCAGTTACACATCGTGGCCTCAACCATCGAGGTGAGGTTTGACCTTCCGAGGTGAGGTTTGACCTTCTGTCGAGGAGGAGAAGACTGCTGGGAATTGAGCTCAGCTGGAAGAGGGGGTTCCAGGCAGCTCTCACCCGGGGGGGAAGGGTGAGTAAGTCACAGGGACTTTATCTAGATGCGATAGGGTCTTAGAACCTCTGGTGTGGGGTGTGGGTACCCTTAGGGGTTTCCAGCCTCGGAGAGAGGAGTTTGCACTGCACCCCCAGGGCTCCTTTCTTGTATCCAATTGCCAGGGCTCAGGGACACTCCCTGCCTGAGGCTCTGAGCACCACCTGGAGGCAGCCAGTCCCTCCAGGGCCAGGTGCTTGTTTGTATGAGCTGGGTTCAAATCCAATTGGGGGTAAGTTTCTTAATCTCCCTGAACCTGTTTCCCATGTAGAAAGTTAGCAGGTACCATGGTAGGGCAGGTTGTCCTGCTGATCCCGCTCCCCCAACCTATCCCACAGACTCAGTGACGATGGCCACCATGCATAAGCCCCGCTGCTCTCTGCCCGACGTGCTGGGGGTGGCAGAGCTGGTGAGGCGGCGCCGCCGGCGGCGCTATGCTCTGAGCGGCAGTATTTGGAAGAAGCGAACCCTGACATGGAGGTAGGTCCCGGTGCCTACCCCCTCCGCCCCCCGGGCTGGCCTGCTGGGCCCTCGTCTGTCTCCCAAGCTATCCTTACTCCCCACTCCTCTTTCCCCAGGATACACTCCTTCCCCCAGAGCTCTGCATTGAGCCAGGAGACTGTGCGGATTCTCATGCACCATGCCTTGACCACCTGGGGTATTGAGTCAGGCCTCAAATTCCAGGAGGTGGGTTCTCAGGGCCCACCCGAGCCTGACATCCTCATCGACTTTGTCCGGGCCTACCACCAGGACAGTTACCCTTTCGACGGGCAGGGGGGGACCCTAGCCCACGCCTTCTTCCCCGGGGAACATTCCATCTCTGGGGACACCCACTTCGACGATGAGGAAGTCTGGACTTTTGGGTCAAAAGGTACAATGTCCCTTCTTTTGAGAAGTCCTCTCCCCAGGTCTGTCTGTCCTCAAGAATTAGGTTTAAATTACATTTATTGATGGAGGCTGTATCCATTGGGCTTCTCCAGGAAAATAGAACCAATAAGAAGTGTGTATGCGCACTGGGGTATGCTTTATTTTAAGGAACTGGTACACAGAATTGTGGGACTGGCAAGACCAAAATCTGTAAGGCAGGTCCACAGGCTAGAAGTTCAGGTAAGAATTGATGTTGCAATTTTGAGTCCAAAATCTGTAGGGCCAGCCAGCTGGCTGGAAACCCAAGCAGGCTTTCTATGTTGCAGTCCGAAGGCAGAATTCTTTTTCTGAGAAAGTTCCGTTTTTTGCTCTTAAGCCCTTCAGCTAATTAGTTGAGGCCCACACACAGTATGGAGAGTAATCTGCTTTACTTAAAATGACACCTACAAAATAATCCCCATAGCAACATCTAGGCTAGCATTTGACCAAGCAACTGGGCGCCAAAGTCTGGCCACTCTGACATAGAAAATGACCCATCAAAGAGGCCTGTCAGATGCCCAGCTCTGCACTGGGGCTGAGAACTTAAAAAGGCAAAAACGCAGTTCTGTGCACTTACTCAGAAGAGTAAGTGCAGTTGCTACACATCATGACACAACTACAGGGAATTACAACAGGGAAGTCCTAAGGCCTGTGGGTGCTCAGAGAGAGGACTGACCTGAGGCTTTTGGCTGCAGGGGACTTCCTGGAAGCAGTGACTCTGATACCTCTCTCTCTCTCTCTCTCTCTCTCTCTCTCTCTCTCTCTCTCTCTCCTTCCCCCCCCCTCTCTCTTTCTCTTTCTCTTTCTCTCACACACACACTGAGTGCCAACTAGCATACAAGATCCTGCACTCCTAGAGTATACAGGGAGGGGATGAGGTAGAATATGGAAGCACAAGCCAGTGAGTTGGCTGAGTGCAGGACAGTCATGGTGGTCAGGGATGAGAGCACTGGAGTGAGAAATGGCCTCGGACATTGGGGGCTGGAAGGCAAAAAGACAGTGTCAGGAGGGAGGCCGTGGAAGATGGATGGAAGGCTTCATGTCACACAAGGGGCCTTGGAGAGCATGGGGAGGAATCTGAACTGTAGGATTCTGAAGGAATAGATGTGGAAGGTTTTGCATTCTAGAAAGGCCACTGGCTGCGGTGCAGGGCAAGATAGGGCAGGGAGGCAGAAAGTTGCTACAGAGTCCATGTGAGGATGGTGGTGGGAGATGGGGGTTGGTGAATGGAGGGCAGAGGGTGGTTCTGAGGGAAGTTTAATCAGGATGGGTAAAGGTTGAGGTCTGACTGGATCCTGTGGGCAAAGGGTATAGGAGGTTGGCGTGCTGGCCCCTGGAGGACAGTCCTGTTAATGCAGGTGGGAAGTATGGGAGCAGGAGAAGCAGGCTGCAGGAAGGTAGGGGTGAGTTTACATGAGTATGTGTCTGTAGTGCTTATGGGCATTCAGTGCAACTAGTGCATGCATTGGTGGTTCAGTATGTTGCCCTAGGACAGCGGTCGGCAAACTCATTAGTCACCAGAGCCAAATAGCAACAGTACAACGATTGAAATTTCTTTTGAGAGCCGAAAACTGACTTCTGTGCATGGGCCACAAAGTTTCAATCGCACTGTACGTGTGTGCCCGCACGTGGTATTTTGTGGAAGAGCCACACTCAAGGGGCTGAAGAGCCACATGTGGCTCGAGAGCCGCAGTTTGCCGACCACTGCTCTAAAGCTTGGACTCCCCTGAGGTCAGGGTTCCCCAGAATGGGAGCTCACGATGTAAATTCTTATGCAAGCAGTTTCTCAGGGGTACGTTCTCAGGGGAAAGGGAAGCAGAAGACTGGGGAAAGAAGCTGAGCAAGGACGTGGTCTCAGCCAGAGGAGCCTGACCCCACTAGGAGCTCTGGAGCACAAATGGTGCCAGAGAGGTTGATCCTCTCTGGAGGCAAAGTGCCCAGCTCTCCTAGTCCCGCATCCATTGTGACCTGCTGGGCAGAGGCGGCCTGGGAGGGAGAGAGAGCCATTTTCTGAGGAAGGGGGCAGCCAGGGAATAGGCACACAGGCTCAGAGAGGTTTGGGGCAAGGAATAGGCACACAGGCAGCCACAATAGTGAGACTGTGTAACACAACATTTAAGAACATAAGCTCTTGCTGGCTCATGTGGTTCAGTGGGTTGGGTGTCATCCCCTACACTGAAAGGTTGTAGGTTTGATTTCCAAGGCACATGCCTGGGTTTCAGGCTCGATTCCCAGCAGGGGGCATGCAGGAGGCAGCCTATCTCTCTCTCTCTCTCTCTCTCTCTCTCTCTCTCTCTCTCTTTCTCCTCCTCCTCCTCTCAAAAACAAAGCACAACAACAACAAAAAGATTGTAAGCTTAAAGCAGAACTCAGGGCTGGGATCCTCTGTTTGCTCTGTGTATAAATTACTTGACTTCAGTGTGCTTAGTTTTTGCACTGACAAATGAGAATAATATTACTTGTTGGTAGCGTGGTCTTACGGATTAAGAGAGTAATTCACCTCCAGCTCTCTGCACAAGGCCTGACACAGGGTAGTGCTCTCTCTGTTCACTGCCAGCTGCTATGTGATCTGGGCCTGATGGCAGATTTAAGAGTCAGAAGTACTAGGGGTGTTGGTAAGGAGGAGAGTGTGAATATGAAGGTCAAATATAGAGCTGTGGAGAGCCCCATAGTAAAGGGTAAGGCATCAGGGGAGGAGGAGTCAAAGAAATAAAGAACAGCCCAAAAGGTGATCAAGAACAAGAGTGAAAGAGGAAGTGGCCAGCATGGGAAACCAATCCCGTGAGTGACATAGGCGTGGATTTGGCCATCTGGGAATGAAGTGACCTTAGTGCCTGTAGGCTTGGTGGATGGGGGATACTCTCACGCCTACCCCTACTATGGTCACGCCTACCCCTAAGACCACAGTAGGGGTAGGCATGAGAGGAACTGAAGAAGTGGACTGACAGGTCTAGGGAGTGTCTTAGAATGCCGAATGAGTTAATAGAAAGAAAGGGTTGGTGGATGGATGGATAAACAGGCGGATGGATGGATGGAGGCATGTGAGGGTTCGGGCATGGACGAATGGGTGGGGCACTGTTCTTGTCCTGGAGGAGTTGAGCAAGGTAGGGTCCTAGAACAGGGCAGGGCAGCTGGTGAGCACGGGGGAGATGGAGCTATCTGTTTTGGGTACACAGGAAATTACATAGAATGGCCTGTCTTGAAATAGGAAATGCATGTGTCAGCATTTGTCACCTACCAGTTGGGGCCTGGACCTGAGTGGTAACTTGAAGGGCTGTGGGCTTGGAATTGAGGCTGAGTGCCTGAGAGCAAAGCAGCTTCCAGCCGAGGCCCAGGGCAAGTTTAAGAGGAGGTATTGAGGACCCCCATAGACTAACCTCCTGGGGCTGATCTGCAGCTGGGTAATTTCCCCCAGCTGCGTAGCATGAGAAGAGTGAAAGGAAGGGGTGTGGCCCAAGGAGAGGCAAGACAGAGGAGGGGGGTGGGGCTTCAGTGAAAGATGAAAGAGTTCTACGTGATTAAGATACCTCACTTGCTCTGGCCAGTGTTGTTAGGTGGCTAGAGTGTTGGCCCAAGCATGGATTCCCAGTCAAGGAGACATACCTAGGTTTCCGGGTTTGCCCAGTAGGACAAGTGGGGGAGGCAACCAGCCAATGGACATCGATGTTTCTCTCTCTCTGTCTCTCTCTCTCTCTTTTTCTCTCTCCCTCCATCCCTCCTTCCTTCTCTTCTTCTATCCTTCCCTTCCTCCCTCCCTCCTTTCCACTCTCTCTGAAAAGCAATGGAAAAAAATATCCTCATGTGAGGACAACAACAGCAACAACAACAACAACAAAAAACCACCAAACTTCCTCATTTCTCAGAAAAAGGACTCAGAGCAATGGGAAACCCACAGGCAACACAGGAACTTATCAGTACCTATGAGTGTGAACAAGACCATCTGAAGTCATTGCTGAGAGCAGGACAGCGCAGCCAGAGTCCTCAGCCTGGGTGGGCATCAGCTGTCATTAACTTGACCTCTCAGTGCCTCAGTATCCTGTCCTGTAAAATGTGGTTGGAGGTCGGGGTTTTGTGAGAAGTAAATGAGGACAAGTGTTTGTTACTCCTCCTATGACTACACATTTCACTCTTAGACTCTCACTTAGTAGCTGAGAGAAAATTGCTTCTCAGTTCCCAGGCCATGTCCAATTAACCCATGTTCAATACTGCTGATGCCAGTTAGAGATTTCCATGAAGTAAATCAGCATTGAGGGAAATCTATGCCTCCTGGGGGCTGTTCATCCCTCTTACTGTCTCTGTCTCTTTTGGCCTCTCACCTGCTAAGCAGGAGCCAGCAGGAAGCTTGTGGATGGATGAGGAGCTGAGGTTTAGCCAGCAACTGGGAACGTAAGGAGGCTTGCTTCTGGCGCCTGGGCTGGGTCCCCAAGGAAGAGGCCTCTGTGTTCAGAGAGAGGCTGGGAGTGAGGCTGAGCACCCAGGCCAGCAGACTGTGGTCAGAGAGTGCATGCTGAGGCTGCAGGTTCTGAGGTGATGGATGAAGCCTGCAGTGGTAGGGAGGAGAGGCCAGGACCCTAGGGAGGTAGGGAGTGGTGGAGGCTGTGGGAGGGAGAGATGGGGAAGGGCCATAGAGATGGGAGGAGGGAGGTGGAAGGACCTTGGGGGTGGGAGTGGGATTCTGAAGGTCTCGGAGCAGAGGCCAAGGTGATTGAGCAGCATTCCTCGTGGGTGGGAGTGGGAAGGGTGTCAAGGGGTGGGGACCTCTGACCACTGGTTGGAACTAGGAGAGGAAACTCGAAGGCCTGGGACTTCCTTGAGAGAATTGTGTGCAACCCAGGCTCCTGCTTCCCCTCCCCCATGTTGCTTTGGGCAGGCCTATGTCAGTGAGGATAGTCTTCCTTGGGCCAGACTGTCTCCTCCTGCCCTTTCCCTAACCTGTTCTACAGATCATTTAAGCCCAGTATCCCAGGGTCTAGCACTGCCAAGCAAAAATATTTGCTGAATAAGTAAACGCATACAGGAAGGATGAAGTGGCTCAGGGAGGCTTTTGGGCAGAGGACGCTGTGACCACTTCTGAGGTCTCCTGGCTGTTCCTGGCTGCTGGCAGGCCCCGCTCCCAGAGGCTTCCTCACTGCCCCGTTCTTGGCTGCTCCAGCTCCAGCCCGGTCTCCCTTCCTCCCCAGATGGTGAGGGGACAGACCTGTTTGCTGTGGCAGTTCATGAGTTTGGCCACGCCCTGGGCCTGGGCCACTCCTCTGCGCCTGACTCCATCATGAGGCCCTTTTACCAGGGTCCTGTCGGGGATCCCACCAAGTACCGCCTGTCCCAAGATGACCGTGAAGGCCTGCAGCAGCTCTACGGTACAGGGAGTTGTGTGTGTGGAGGGGGTGCTCCCCATGTGGCCTCTGCAGCAGGGTTGGGGAACACTTGTCTCTGACTCTCTCTACAGGGAAAGCACCCCAATCCCCATATGATGAGCCCACAAGGAAACCCCTGGCTCCTCCTCCCCCGCCCCCTGCCCTGCCCCCAGGCAGGTGAGTCCTCTTCCAGCTTTGCAATCTTGGGTGAGCTGCCTCTTTGGTGAGAGGGCTTGACCCCTAGGGCTGTCCTCAAGGTGAAGTACAGAGAGGAGAAGCCCTGACCCCTTTCTCCTCACCTCTCCTTTCCTCCTCAGCCCCTCCCTTCCTGTCCCTGATCGATGTGATGGCAATTTTGATGCTATCGCCAACATCCGTGGGGAAACCTTCTTCTTTAAAGGTGAGTCACTTGGGATCTTCCCCGGCCCCATAGAGTTGGTTTCCTACCCACTTAGGGTGACCCACGGGGCCTGTGGGGTTTCCCAGAATAGGGACTTTCAAGTTGAGTGGGAGTGGCTCTCTGTGGAGCACACCAGTGACTGCCCTTCCCCAATCCCTTTCTTTCCACAGCGCACACTCTTTGAAGCTCACCTGAGCCTTTCTGCCCCCACTCCCTCCCCCCCACCCCCCACCCCCCACCCCCCGCCACCCAGGCTGCATCCTTGCTTTTTCTCCTAAGCCCTACCTTTGCCTCTGAGCCCACCCAGCTCAGCTGGCTCGCTTATCCCAGGGCTCACTCCTTCTACCTGTGTGACTTTCTGTGTAGACTTAGGCTTGTATTTGAAAAACAAACAAATTGGGGGTGGAGGTAGAAGGAAAGTCCCGGTCCAGCTCGTCACCCTGGAGCCCCTGGACCCTTTGATTTTCAGGTGGACCTTCCACCCAGCACTAAGTCCCAGCCACACACTCTGGGGGACAAGACCATTTGCCATCTCATGCTCCACGCCCATTCCTTCTCCCTCAGGCTCCTGGTTCTGGCGCCTCCAACCCTCAGGGCAGCTGGTGTCCCCCCGACCTGCCAGGCTCCACCGCTTCTGGGAGGGGCTGCCCCCCGAGGTGAATGTCATCCAGGCTGCCTACACGCGGCGCCGAGATGACCGAATCCTACTCTTCAGTGGTGAGTGGGGTGCCCCACTGGGCCGGGCCGGGCGGGCCGGGCGGGCCGGGCGTGGGAGCAGTTGCTCAGCGCGACCGCCCTGCAGGCCCACAGTTCTGGGTGTTCCGGGACCGGCAGCTAGAGGGCGCCGCGCGGCCGCTGGCCGACCTGGGGCTGCCCCCAGGGGAGGAGGTGGACGCCGTGTTCTCTTGGCCGCTGAACGGGAAGACCTACCTGGTCCGGGGCCGCCGCTACTGGCGGTACGACGAGGCGGCAGCGCGCCCGGACCCTGGCTACCCGCGCGACCTGAGTCTCTGGGAGGGCGCGCCTCACAGCCCCGACGACGTCGCCGTCAGCAACGGCGGTAGGAGAGCCAGCCGCGCGCGCCCGGCTTGCAAACTACTGGCCCCGGGTGGGGACTGGCGGTCACCCCGGGGCGGGGGCGGCGGCAGGCCGGGGTCCCGAGGAGCCCTCGGGTGGGCGGGCTCGGGCAGCGCGCACCCGCCCAGCAGCGTTTCCCCGCCTCGCAGGTGACACCTACTTCTTCAAGGGCGCCCACTACTGGCGCTTCCCCAAGGGCAGCGTCAAGGCCGAGCCGGACTCCCCCCGACCCATGGGCCCCCAGTGGCTGGACTGCCCGGCCCCCAGCGCTGGCCCTCGCCCCCCCAGGCCCCCCAGAGCGACTCTCAAGCCCGAACCCTGCAACTGTCATTGCGAGATCAACCAGGCCGCCGGGCGGCTGTCCTCGCCTTCGTTGCCGGCGTCCCTGCTGCTGCTGCTGCTGCCCCTGCTGGTGGGGGACATCGCCTCCCGCTGAGGGGCGGCCGCTGGCTTCCCGGCGGGCCGCTTCTCCCCCGCCGGCCTGCGGGGGCGGTGACCGCTGCCCGGCCCCATCCTCTGCTCCCGGGGCGGGCCCACAAAGCCTGGGAGAGGGGGCGGGGCGGGGCGAGACAAAGGCTGGCCCTGGAACCGAACCCAGGAAGTGCTCAGCCCCCCTTCCCCGGCGCCCGCCGCGACCCTGCTTTGGCCGCCCCAGGACTGTGCTTTCCCCCAAAGGCTGGCTTTTCTCCCACCACAGCCTGCTGACTCCCTGCAGCGCAAGCCCTGCCTGGCAACAGCGGCTCGGCTCGGGCGCCGGGTCTTTAGAGGACAGGCCTGATTGGGAGACCGACCCCCAGCACGCCCTCCCCGCCTCACTCTTCCAGAAGTTTCTCACCCTGTACCGCTTCCGTGGGTGGGGAGCTGGGACCCCGTCTGAGACCACCCCGGGCACCCGTGCTGCACGTTCTGGGTGACACCAATGGCCACAAGGTGACCGTCCACAATCTCCTTGCTGGTCACCCCCCCGCCCCGAATCCAGAATTGCTTCATTCAACAGGACACCCTCCCTGTCTTTAAAAACCTCTTTTGGCCCCACACCGCGCGCCTGCAGTTCCCCCAAGGAGAGCTCCTTGCTCCTGTCC
The DNA here is from genome assembly GCA_011751065.1 of Lasiurus cinereus. Taxonomy (NCBI): domain Eukaryota; kingdom Metazoa; phylum Chordata; class Mammalia; order Chiroptera; family Vespertilionidae; genus Lasiurus; species Lasiurus cinereus. The sequence goes on from JAAGEH010002525.1 coordinate 4,319,420, forward strand.
GCTCGATGCTCCACAGAGGACAGTGTAGACTGGGCACTCTCTTAACCCGGGGCCACTGTTCCTCAGCATCCTGGGCCATGAGTGGGGGAAGCCGGAGCCATCTCGTTCATTTCCCACTCTCCGCAGAATTCAGGATCTAAACCAGTGCCTCTGGAACTGCACTTCTGGAACATTACACATCAGAGTCACCTTGGGAACTTAAAAATGCAAATCCCCATGCCCTCACCCAGGATCTTCTCTTGGGATGGGGCCAGACGTCTGCGTTTGAGCAAGCTGGGGTCGGCCTGGGAGGGCCTGATGGGCAAGGAGGCTGTCTTGTGGCTCTTTGTCTCTGCCATGTTCTCCCAGGAGCCAACCTCTTCATGCCTCCCACAGAGCCAAGCTGATGACCACAGTTGATAGGGGTCACTCCCATGGCTGGAGTCACTTAGTGGCCTTCTCTTGGGTTGCTATCCAGCCTGTGCTCCACAGTGCTGCCTGGAGCTGAGGCTGTGGGCTGCAGTCCCAGGGAGCACAGACGGGGCCGGCTGTTGATCAAGGCAAGCAGACCAGGGTGAAGACAACAGCAGGCACATCTTTGACCAGTCCATGGCCTGAGAACTCTGAACCATCCGAGGCTCTGTCAGGATCCTGTTTAAGTTCAAGGAGGGGGAAATTTGTATTTTAAAAGCTTATCGGGTTGGTTTGGCTCAGTGGATAGAGCATCAGCCTGCGGATTGAAGAGTTCTGGGTTTGAATCTGGTCAAGGACACATGCCCGGGTTGTGGGTTTGATCCCAGAAAGGGGGCCTGGGATCAATAATTCTCTCTCATTACTGATGTTTCTATCTCTCCCTCTCCCTTCCTCTCTGAAATCAATAAAATATATATATATATATATGAGGTAACTTTTCGGTTAGGGCACATGCCTTGGTTGCAGGCTCAATTTCTGGTGGGGGTTATGCAGGAAGCAGCCAATCTGACTCTTTCTACAGGAAAAGCATCCTGAACCCTGTATAATGAGCCCTGATGTATTCTCTCATCAATGTTTCTCTTTCCCTCTCCCTCTCTCTCTCAAAAAAAAAAATCAATAAAAACATTTTTTTAAAAGTGGTAACAGTGCACAATGGAATACAAAATGTCTTCAGATAGTGGCTTTTGTGCGACAGTCATGGAGGAGTGGAGTGTTATGGGGCGTCAGGGAGCCAGGATTCTGCAGACAAAGCCCAGAAGTAGCTGAAACCAGTTTGACTCAGTGGATAGAGCGTCAGCCTGCAGACTGAAGGGTCCCAGGTTCAATTCCAGTCAAGGGCATGTACCTTGGTTGTGGGCACATCCCCAGTAGGGGGCGTGCAGGAGGCAACTGATAGATGTTTCTAACTCTCTATCCCTATCCCTTCCTCTCTGTAAAAAATCAATAAAATATATTTTAAAAAACAAAACAAAACACTTGTGCCTGAAGCAGTAGCAGCTCCCTTCTCTCCCACCCTGGAATTCAAAGACAGCTCAAGGAAGGATCTGAACTTCCTAGTGTAGAAAGGGAGTTTCAGACAATTGAATGGGGTTTTAAAGGACAGAGAGATGTCAGCAGAGGTCCAGTTAACCCAAGTGAGACTTTCACTAAGGAAGTGTGATGTAGAGGTCTGTCCTTATGGGGCTCATGAGTGGCCTCTCCGGGGCCAGGTTTTCTTTGAGGATCTTAGGGGTTGAATTGTGTTCCTCCACAAATTCATATGCTGAAGCTCTAACCCTCAGTACTTCAGAATACCACCTAACTAGGAGACAGGGTCTTTATGAAGGTAATCAGGTTAAATGAGGTCAGTAGGGTAACCCCTAATCAAGGAGAACCAGTGTCCTCATAACAGTGGGAAGTTAGCAGACAGGCATGGGTACAGGGAGAATGCCATGTGAACATGAAGACGGCACCTACAAACCCAGGAGCCTTCCCTTGCAGCTTAGAAGGGACCAACTCTGCCAACAGCTTGATTTAGACTGCTAGCCCCCAGAACTGTGAGATAATCCGTTTGTGTGGTTTAGCTACCCAGTCTGGGGTGCATTGTTCTGGCAGCCCTGGGACTCTAATACAGAGGGCCAGACAGCGGCTATGCGGAACTGGGTGGGGCTTGGTCCAGAGATAGGTATTAGGGAAGAGCTGAGAGGGGGCAAGGCTATGTGTGACAAAGCTGCCTCAGGGGTCTGGCAGGTCTTGCCATGCCCTGAGCCTGTGGACTCTGAAGCTGGGGTGCACTCTGTTCCAGGGACCTCGTGGACATTCCAGACATTCCCTTGCACCTAGACTCCCCAGTCGGAAGCTCTTTATTCTGGAAGCTCTGAGAAGTGCTCCAACCTGCTTTTGAAATCTGCACTTTCCCTCTGCCCCTCCTCCGTCTCAGGCTGATGAGGGGATGAGGAAGAGGCCCATTTCTGGTCTCAGAGATTCCCTGGTTCAGAGAGTGGAGGAGCCATGGTCAGAGTTTAGGGATGTGCCCACCCCACCCAGAGCCCTTCCATCTCCTTCCTGTCTTTCTCTCTCCATTGTTGTCTCATGCCCTCCCCTCACCCCCACATTGTCAGTTAGCCCTACTTTATTTCCTGGGCAGGTCACCCTCCTCCTCCTCTGCTGCTCTGAAATCAGCTGACCTTCTGGTGCAGAAACCTCCGGAACTCTGCTAGCTCTGTACTGGGAGGTTGTGGGAGAGAAGGTGATTGGCTCGGTGGGGACCCCAAAAGGAGCTGCAGCCGAAGAGATTCTGTAAAAGAGAAACACTTCTCATACCTATTCCTCATTATCAGGCCACAGCCTTCTGAACCCTGAGCAGCCATGGGCTACTCCAAGGTAAGCGAGAACAAAGGATGGGGGGACAGTAGGCCCTGGAGTCCCATTTCCCACTGGGTGTGTGTTTCCCTCTCCCACCTGTGCAGGCTCACCCTAGCTGATCGCTACATGCACCTGACTCTGTTCCATCCTCCTGAGCCATGGGAGACCCTGGAAGCAGAGTGTCATGAGAATGTGACCTGTATGGTCATCGTGATGGCCCTGGGCCTGGTTGGGTGAATGCTATCCTGGCACTAAACTAAAATTCTGAATAATTCTTGACAAAGGCCCCTCAGTTTCATTTTGTGCTCAGTCTTTCACTTCCTGTAGCAGGTTCTGATTGTGGGGCCAAAACTCATGTCTGGGAGAGAAATCATGGGGGCAACTCTGTGTGTATGAGAAGAGGTGTGTGTGTGTGTGTGTGTGTGTGTGTGTGTGTGTGTGTGTATGAGACTGAGAAACAATGAGTCTTATAGAACAAAGTGTTACTTTAACAATTAGACCTGACATATTTGTGGGAAGAGCTGGAGACTGGAGGGTCTATTGTTAAGAAGAAACACCAATCCCAGGAGACCCTTTGTATCCTAATACCCTGAAGGTGGGATGTGGGCAGTGCTTTCCTGGGAACTTAAAAATCCTCTCAGGTGCCTGGACCAGCAGCCTACTACTGGCATTGGCCTTAGTGTCTATTCCTGCTTTTTGTGGTGCCTTCCAACCTCCTTACACCCTACCACTGCCCTCAGCCCCACCCCACACCCTAACCTTGAGGTTGAGCTGATGCTCCAGGATGCTTTTGGGATGGTGGAATCATCGTTGAGGAATAAAGTGATCCAGGGCTCAGTGACCAGATTGGGGCCATAAGGTGGAGACTCATGAGGAAGTCTATGAGGTACTCCCTGCCTCGTTGGTTGAACCAAGGGTTTAGGAGTGAAAAAGGGCCTGGAGAGTTGTGGGTCTGCAAAGCCAGCAGTCAGGAAGAGCAGCTGTCACTGCCAATTCCTCCCTCAGCCAACTCTTACTGGTACCATAGAAGGTTGGGTATCCGGCCGAAACCTGTTTGGCTCAGTAGATAGAGCGTCGGCCTGTGGACTGAAAGGTCCCAGGTTCGATTCCGGTCAAGAGCACATCCCCAGTAGGCAAGAGGCGGCTGATCAATGTCTCTATCTCATCGATGTTTCTAATTCTTCCTCTCCTTTCCTCTCTGTAAAAAATCAATGAAATATATATATATATATATATATATATATATATATATATATATATTTTTAAAAAGGAGGTTTGGTATCTGGGAACCAGGTTGCCCTGCACACTCCAGAACAATGTTCATACTTGCATGCTTGTGTGTCATGGTGAGTATGAGTGTGTGAGCATGTGTACAACAGGTCTGGGGGTTGGTAAGTCATATGAGATCAATGTATGTCACTATTACCTCCACAGACACTAGAAGAAGGTGTTGAGAAAATGAGGAGTGAAATGGTAAGAAGCTCTTGCCCATGTATACATAGGGTGTGAGTGAGGGCCAGGGCTTTACTGTGGGAGGGTAAGAATGGTCTGGGCCTCTTGGGGTCCAGGAGAGAGAAGGATCACATCTCTTTGTCCCAATTCTATCTGTTTTTCCAGCACAAGGCTGTAGACACATTGTGTGATAAACTCAAATCCAAAGAAGAGGTCCAGGTGGGTCAGGGTTCCCACTCCTGTGCTCTGCAAAATTTGGGTGGGGTGGTTTCACGATGATGATGATGAAGGAAGGTGCCACCTCTGGTTGGCTCATTCCTGACACTGGACAAAATTCACACCTGTGTGGTGGGCGAGTACACAGGTGGGGGATAGGAAGGCCCAGGGAGCCCAAGAGGTGTCCAAGTCATAGGTATACTGATGATAGAGCAGTTACGGGGAGATGGTGAGCTGAGAACAGGGGATAAGACTGAAAGTGAGGGAGGCTGGGGAATTTAAACCAACTCATTTTTTCCCCAATAGATCCACATAAGCCTAAAAGAGCTGGAGATGAGTTTTGGCCTCACCCCTCCCGCAAGGCTTAGTCCCCAGGAGTTTGGCTGGGTCAGGTTGTTAGGGTGAACTTTGGTGCCCTCGGAGGTCACAGTGGGGACTACAGACCACAGCTGGCAGGAGCAGGTGTGTAGCCTCCCCACCCTCCTCTCCTCAGATCAGCATCAATAGGCATTGCTTGATACCATGTTTGCTCACTGTGAGAACAACCACCAGGTGAGTCTGAGGTACCTGTCAGAGTCCTCTGGGCTTCCCTTCACCCTAATCTGTCCTCTGGGCTTCCCTTCACCCTAATCTATCTATCTATCTATCTCTCTCTCTCTCTCTCTCTCTGTTTAAAATATATTTTTATTGATTTTTTACAAAGAGAAAGGGAGAGGGATAGAGAGTTAGAAACATCGATGAGATGAGAGAGAGACATCGATCAGCTGCCTCCTGCATGCCCCCTACTGGGGATGTGCCCACAATCAAGGTACATGCCCCTGACCGGAATCGAACCTGGGACCTTTCAGTCCGAAGGCTGACGCTCTATCCACTGAGCCAAACCGGTTTCGGCCACCCTAATCTCTTTTGATGTTGGTGCTGCCATGTGCATACACAGCCACAGCGTAGGGTGGGGTGGGGTGGGGTGGGGTGGAGGGGTGACTGGCACTAGCTCCTGACCAACCAACCCAGCACACAATGGCCAAAGCTCAGCCCTCAACTTCATGCATTAATGAGGAACACCCCTGGGCCGGGTGTTGGCCTCAGAGGCCAGTCAGCCAATAAGCAGGTACGACTACGACGGCCTGAACCTCTGCAAGAAGTCTTTGTCTGTGGACTGCTGGCGGGAAAGCAGGCAGCTCCATGTGTGGAGTTTCTGTCAGGACCTGGTCGGACCCAACACATGCCCCATCCCCACAGGAATCTACTCCGGAACAGCAGCAGGAACTACGTAACAGAGTCCATAGTAAAGTCCTCCCTGGACACGATTTTCTAGACAGAAACCAGGCCCGGAGCAGGACTCGGCGCAGAAGGATCGCATAATCAAAGTCTAGGTGATTTTAAGAGGATGTTTATTAACGCTGGGGACAGTGAAACCAGGAGGGCTTAGGACAGAAACAGCACCAGCAGAGAGCCTAGGCAGGCTGCTTTGGCTCACTGGAAATTTATAGAAAAGGGGGCCTTGGAGACAGGTTGGTGGGGGCGGGGGGGGGGGGGGTGGCGTCCAGACGAGCTGTTGCTGCCCATTGCTCCTCTGGTTGCAAGTCTTCCAGGGACCCAGAGTTTCGGCGATGCATGCCTGACAGGGAAGAAAGGTGTGGACTTGCTCCTGGGTCCTTTATCTTGAGGTTTTCAGGAAGGCTCTCAATGGAATATTCATCAGCTTTATGCTGATGTGCCCAAATGAGATGTGTTTCTTTAACTTCAGCTGTGCTTGGGTGTGGTTGGCACTAACTGGATTCTGCTATCTATCTCCCTTGTGGGGTGATTTAAGCTATTTACTCCCTGTTTTGGGGAGGGGAAGTATGAGCCACTTTTTTCTGAAATCCTTACCTAGAGAAAGAGAGAGAGAGAGAGAGAGAGAGAGAGAGAGAGAGAAACATCTATGTGAGAGAAACATTAATTGGTTGCCTCTTGTATTTGCTTTGAACAGGGATTGAACCTGCAAGCTAGGTATGTGCTCTGACTGGGAATTGAACCCATAACCTGTGTTGGTGTACAGGACGATGTTCTAAACCAACGATTCTCAACCTGTGGGTTGTGACCCCTTTGGGGATGGAACAACCCTTTCACAGGGGTCGCCTAAGACATCCTGCATATCAGATATTTACATTACGATTCATTAACAGTAGAAAAATTACAGTTATGAAGTAATAACGAAAATAATTTTATGGTTGGGGGTCACCACAACATGAGGAACTGTATTAAAGGATCACGGTGGCATTAGGAAGATTGAGAACCACTTATTCTTGTGTCCCTGGTTAGGGAAGAAACAATTTTGCAATGAACTAGATGTCTGTAAAGGCTTGGTCTTTAACCATCTGTCTCACCTTCCCTATTCCACTTGCCTGGCTTCCTAGCTAGTCTCTCTCACAGGGGCCCAGAAGCCTGGGGAGAGCTTTGGTGGACAGGCACAGAGGTTGTTCCCAGAGATGTTAGGTCGGCTGCAGGAGAAGTGGCAGGATGTGCTGGCCTGCGTGCAGCACTCTGACTCCCTTGTCAGCAAGGTGAAGTTCATCTGGAGGGAAATTGAGGACTTCTGCTCCAGAGTGGCCCTGTCCTTCTCAAGTCTATCCCAGCTCTAAGGAGTCCCACGAGGTCCTGGAGGAGCTCAGTCACTCCTCCCAGCCCTTTGATTCCCCCTTGTCAGGAAGAATCCTCTGAAGTTATCTTTGCTTTCTTGCTGACCCTTGACCCATTCTCAACAACCTCCTTCACTTCCACCCTGGTCAGAGCTTCTCCACCTAGCTCGCCTGGGTTCCCTTCTCTTGCTATGGCCTTTTAATAAACGTTGGTTGGCCTGGGGAGAGAGCATGAGAGGGATGGAAGAGGTCAATGGGGAAAAGGGGAGATCTGTAATACTTTCTACAATAAAGATCATTTGCTTCAAAAGTTGATTGAACCAAATTGAGTGCCTGTCTGGATGGGTGGCAGGGTGTTCAGTGGTTACAGGGAGAGGCTGTGCAATAATCAGATGGATCTTGGCTCTGGTGAAAAAGGAGAAGCCACCTGACCTCTCTAATCTATGAATAGGGCACTGGTCACACTGCCATGGACTTATAATGAGTACATGAGGTTTTCAGCCCGTGCATGGCTTCTTGCAGTGCCTGGCACACAGTAAGTGCTCAATAGCCGTGCGTTCCTGAACACAAGGAGCTCAGGCCTGAGGGACTTTGGCCCCTTTTCTTTTCCTGACCACCCTCTTTGAGCCTTCATCACTGGGGCTGGGCTGAGCCTCTGAAACTCCTTCGTCTTCCAAGATCAGAGACCCAGGGACTGGGGCAGTGGTGTTGGTAGGGAGTGAGCAGAACACACTTCTACGTGAGCCTAGAAGGAAGGCAGAGTAGGCAGGGGGCAGCCATCTGATCTCTGGACTGGCCACCTCACCTGGGACTGCAAATGCAGAGACTGGGGAGATCCTGGAGCAAGCCCAAGGCCTGAGGGGCCAGCGTTGCTCACCATCTTTGAGGCCAAATGCCTCCCACCCCCAGCCCTGACTTCCTGCTCCAGGTAGATGTATAAAGACCAGCTTTGCATTCAGGGGGTGATTGGCAGCAAATAGCAGCTGCTGAAATGAGATGAAGGTGGAGCTTTGACCTGAAACAGGAAGAAAAGGGAGGAAGTTGGCCTGATGAAGAGCAAACACACCAGCAGTGGATGTGGGGAGGGGGTTGGGAGCAGGAGACCTGAAGGATGGGGACATTTTTGTGGGTCAGGATCCTGCACCCTCTTCTGCCAGCTTCAGACCCTTTGGATGGTAGGAACAAAATCTTGATTCCTAGAAGGTGCTCCCATAAGGGCCAGCTGTTCAGTCCTGCAAGAGGAGCAATGGCTGGACCCGAACCCTTTCGGGAGCTTCTCTGTGGTCCCGAGAATCCTGAGGAACCCTGCTCCAGCAGGGGAGGGCACTAGTGGCAAGGATCTGCCTTACCTTTGGCCTGGCCCCTACCTTTGTAAGGAAGAAGGCAGCCCACCTGAGAGCTCCTTTTAGCAGAGCCCCACTGGTGTTCACATCCTATTCTTCTTCACTTCCAGGGGACCCCTCTGGCATGCCTTCACACTATGAGACCCATCTCTGGCCTGAATTCCCAGCTCCACGGGCTGCCCACTGCAGCTCTTGACCAGCCTTCACTTACGCTTGACCATATCCTCACCTCAAGTCCCAGGCACCATTTTTTGTTTGTTTGTTTCTATGGATTTAAAAATGTATATGTTTTTATTGATTTCAGAGAGGAAGAAAAAGGTAGAAACATCCATGGTGAGAGAGAATTATTGATCAGCTGCCTCCTGCACAACCCCTATTGGGGATCTAGCCTACAACCCAGGCATGTACTCTGACCAGGAATCAAACCATGACCTCCTGCTTCATAGGTCAGTGCTCAACCACTGAGTCATGCCATGTCAGCTGGGCTCTTTTAGACATTTATGGATTTTTTAGAGAGAGAGGAAGGGAGAGATAGAAACATCAATGAGAAGGAAACATTGATCAACTGCCTCCTGCACACCCCCTGCTAGGGATGGAGCCTGCAACCCGGTCATGTGCCTTGACTGGGAATTGAACAGGCGACCTCTTGGTTCATGAGTCAACTTCTGAGCCACTTCGGCTGGGCATCAGCCACCATTCTTGTTCTTTCAAACCCTGTCCCTGAATTTCCCAAGTGACCCTCTGTCAAACCTCCACTGATCTCATGACCTCCCAGTTAATTCTTCCAACAGAAAGAATTGTCCCCCTGTGCTAAAGCCACCAGGAGCTTTGTGGCCCATCAATCCCTTGAGGTCACCTCCTAGCTCATCTCCCAGTCTTGCCTCTTTTAAGCTATTTCAGTCCAGTAGCCAAGCTCTCGATGATTTCATTGTTAAAAATGAAATAACTCTGGGCCTAAGAATCTCCTGTGTTCCCAATGTGAATGAAGCCCAACTCTGGCCTGTAAGGCTCTGCCTGCATCATAGGGCCCTGCAGAGCCCCCTCCTGGACAACATTCTTTAGCTGCCTGCCAAGCCTCTCCCATCTCAGGGCCTTTGCTCATGCTGTTCCCTCTGTCTGGGAGGCCCTTTCCATGCTCCTGAGGCTGCCTCCCCTCCCCCCCATATTGTAGTCCTTGTTCCCCTCAATAACCCACACAGTCCCTGGCACACAGTAGGTGCTTAATAAATAATAAGCTTTCCATGTTGTGGGTTCTCCCAGCTCCTCTCAGTCTCTTAGTTGACCAATCCTTCCTCTTTGAAATTTCTCCCCCCTGGGGTTTTCTATGAGTTGAATTTGTTGTGTAACATCTGGCGGCTCTCTATACCCCAATCTTCTCACCCAACCCCCAAAGTGCTGACCTTTGCTAGTCTTGAAGCCTTTCCACCCACTTTCCTTAGTCCCTTGAATCCTGGTGAATACGTTCTCTAACTTTCTACAAAAACTTGTTAAAGAGCAGTTATGTGTCAAGTGGGGTGGAGGGGCCACAGAAACTCAGACACAGCATTTTCACATGGCTGAAAAGCCACAGACAACAACAGGAAGTTCTGATGTGCTCTGGAGCTGGAGTGGGCTGTCTTCTTCTCCTGTATTTCTTTTTCATAATTTATGTATTTTACTGTTTTAAAAAATTGATTTCAGAGAGAGAAAGGGAGAGGGAGAGAGAAATAGAAACATCAGTCGGCTGCCTCCAACCCCCCGCTACTGAGGATTAAGCCTGCAACCTAAGGAATTGAACCGGTAACCTCCAGGTGCGTGAACCAACACTCAACCATTGACCCGCACCAACGATTGGCCAGGCTCTCCTGTGTTTTTATTAGAAATCGCGTGATTTAGCCTGGCCAGCATAGCTCAGTAGTTGAGCATTGACCTATGAACCAGGAGGTCACTGTTCGGTTCCCGGTCAGGGCATATGCCCGAGTTGTGGGCTCAATCCCCAGTAGGGGATGTGAAGGAGGCAGCCAATCAGTGATTCTCTCTCATCATTGATGTTTCTATCTCTTTTTCCCTCACCTTTCCTCTCTGAAATTAATAAAAGTATATGTTTTTTAAAAGGTAAGACATTTCCAAATAAAACATTTCAAAATTATATTAATTGACTACTGCTGTTATATGAATATAGAACTCTCTTCCTGGAAGGCATGCAATGTAATATCAAAACTGAGAAGAGAGAAAAGAAAAAAAGGAAAACACAAACTGAGAAGAGCAAATTGGTTTCAATTTGAGCAACAAAGGGTTTGATGGGTAGTGGCGGCCTCGCTCTGCAGAGAAGGGTCACCAGGCTCAATTTGGTCTCATCCAGGAAATCCCCTGAGCTGTTGCTAGCCGAGGAAGATTTACATTTGATAATGCAGAGCTTTCACTTTGAAGATAAGGAATGTGATGCCCACAAAAGCCATCTTCTTTACCATGTTACTTTAGTCTCAATTCAGCATCTAAGGCAAATATAAAGACATTTTAATATTTTGGATGATTTTTTGCATTTACTTGTTTCTTTCAATCCCTGTTATCAATACAGAGCTGAATTCATTTTGCTTTCCTCTCTGGCATTATCATCAAGTTAGTGAATTTAATTCCTTTTTTCATCCTCAGTTCTTTCTGCAGCTTGCCTTTAATTTTTTTTTTTAGACCAGCAATTTTCCATCTTCTTTATCCAAAATCCTGCGGCATACCAAAAATATATTTTTTTGCCCATCTGACCAAAAAATAGGTATAATTTTGATTCATTCACATTGGATGGCTATTATGTTGGATGCTGTCACTTTTTATTTGACAATGTAAGGGAAAAGAGATCAGTGCCCCTGACTAAATAGTCAGGTATTGCATGTTCTAAAAATTCTTGCAGCACACCGGTTGAAAATCACTGGCCTAGACTCTTTTGGTCACAAGTAGACATTTATCCAATTGTCTCTCTTTGATAAAATATTTTTCTCTCCTGTCTTTTTGTTTTATTCCTGATTAAGAGAAAACTACCAGTATTATAACAGATATTAAGTTCTAATAGCTAGTTAATGTATGATGAACTTTAACACTCATTAAGTACAAGTGTCAGCTTTATTAAAAAAACAACACACACAAAGAAAACTGTCCAGCCCTCACCGGTTTGGCTCAGTGGATAGAGCATCAGCTGCGGATTGAAGAGTCCCAGGTTTGAGTTGCTGGCTCGATCCCCAGTATAAGATATGCAGGAGGAAGCTGATCAATGATTCTCTCATTGATGTTTCTCTCTCCCTCTGTAATCAATAAAAATATATTTAAAAAAGAAAACTGTCCAGCCCAGCATGTCAGCACAATATGTCAAGGTTGCTGGTCCAATCCCTGGTCAGGGTGCATACAAGAATAAACCAACGAATGTCTAAATAAGTGGAACAACAAACCCATGTTTCTCTCTCCCGTTGTCTCTCAAATAAAAAAAGAAAAAAGCCCTGTCTCAATTGGTTGGGACATCGTCACTGTCAGGGTCACCGAAGGATGAATGCACAATGCCCAAAGGGGTAAAGAATTATGAATTTATTAGGTCATTTGGAAAACCAGATGGGCTGAGTCCCCAACATGGCATCAGCACCCAGGGACTGGGAGTCAGTGATTCTAAAGGACTCTAGGCGAGCATTTTCTGGACAGATAATTCTCTGGGCGGGTCTTGAAGGGCAAGATAATGGTCTTAGCAAGCGCTAAGCAAAAGGGGATGTCTGTTGTGAAGTGGTCTAAAGGTCAGTTCCCAGGGGCAGGGCGGGGGGAGGGGAGGTGTCTTTATTCAATTATTTCATCAGATCTAACAGCTACGTACACCTGGTTAAGGCACACATACCTGGGTTGTGGGTTCAGTCCTTAGTCAGGGTACGATTGGAAGGCAACCAATCACATCCTTGCTTTTCTCTCTCTCCCTTCCTCTCTCTAAAAAATTTAAGTAAAGCCGAGACCGGTTTGGCTCAGTGGATGGAGTGTGGGCTTGCGGACTGGGGGGTTCCCGTCAGGGGCATGTATTCTGGTTGCGGGCACATCCCCAGTGGGGGGCGTGCAGGAGGCGGCTGATCGATGTCTCTCTCTCATCGATTTTTCTAACTCTCTATACCTCTCCCTTCCTCTCTGTAAAAATCAATAAAATAGCCAAAACCGGTTTGGCTCAGTGGATAGAGCATCAGCCTGTGGACTGAAGGGTCCTAGGTTCGATTCCGGTCAAGGGCATGTACCTTGGTTGTGGGCACATCCCCAGTAGGGGGTGTGCAGGTGGCGGCTGGTAGATGTCTCTCTCATTGATGTTTCTAACTCTATCTCTCACCCTTCCTCTCTGTAAAAAAAATCAATAAAATATATTTTTAAAAAATCAATAAAATATATTTTTAAAACAATTTCAAGTAAAAATATACTGTCCAGGGGAGAGGGAGAGAGGCCAAGAATGCCTGATGAGTAGGAAAAAGAAGGTGGGGAGCATACTGACAGTCCAGCTTTGGGTTTAGAAGATTACAAGTGGTTAGGGGGCCCCGGCTGATAACCTGACTTAGCTGCAGGAAGGTTTCCTTTCACCTGCTAGCGTTTCCCATTTGAATTAGTTACCAACATTCCAAAAGTTTCCCATAATCACCCAGAAACTGGGACTTTAAATTTTATGCTATCTTAATTAATTTAAAGAGCCACCTATGACTAGAGCATACTGTACTGGACAGTACAGACTAAGGTCCACTCCAGAACAGAAGAAATTCGAGGGTGAGGTTCCTTGGCCCTACCCATGGCTGGTTGTGACAGAGAACCACCTCCTCTCACACACACCGCACCCCCTCTCCGGGCCTTCTGGGGTAGGGAGATCCCCCCCAGGCCTGTTCCCATCCAGCCTGCCTTTGAAGGTGCTGGGAGAGGGGGAGGGAGAAAGCCACCAGTGTGACAGTCAGGAGGGTGATAGATGTCTTTAGGGTAAATGTAAAAAAAAAAGAAAGAGGACCCCTAGCCGGTTTGGCTCAGCAGTGGAGCTTCGGCCCATAGACTTGTCCATAGACTTGTTACAGAAAACCGGAGAGGAACCAAGCAACGCTTAGAGAGATGGAATTACTTACACTTTATTATTATTACATCGCGGAGCGAGAGAAAAGCGTATTTCAAATTCTGGGCCCCAACATGGAGGAACTTTCCCTATTTATATGTTTTTACCTTCTTTGTCTCCCAAATATGGGGTGTTTCGGTCCCTTTGCAAGTTCTTAAATATTCCTATGTGCTGGGCTTTGAGACCTCAACCAAAGGCCTGGCCTGGCACCAGCACTGATAACTTCATCTGGGGGAATTTTTATGGCCTCTCTGGAGTACTCCTTATTATTTAAGCAAGCAAGCATTTACAGAAGCCAACATAGCAGGGTTAAAATTCCAAACAGCAGTTTTTATAGGGGATGGATGCTTCAGACTGGAGGATCTTGGCTTTGATTCTGGTCAAGGGCACGTACCATGCTCGAAGCTGCTCCCTGGCCTGGGCCCTGGTCGGGGCATATGCAGGAGGCAACCGATCAATGTGTTTCTCTCACAGCCATACTTCTCTCTCTTCCCCTCTCTCTAAAAATCAATAAAAAAAATATCCTCGAGTGAGGATTAAAAAGAAGAAGAAAGAGGAAGGCTGTTTTAGAGCCAGCCCCTGTGAGGCTGGGGGTGATGCCCAGCTTGTGGTGGTTGTGGGGTTGAAGCCCCACCCTCGTGGCCTGTCAGCAGAGGCACACTGGCTGACAGCAGAGGAGAGGAACCAAGTTACACTTGACCTTAAAGCAGCAGAATGGTCAGAATTAAATGGGAGATGCCATCTACAAAGAGTTCTTACAAAATTTCAATCAGGCGTTTGGCTTTCTGTCCTCGGTTGCCCAAAAAAGCAGAAAAAAAATCCATCACTGGGAACAGCTCAATGTATTCACACAGCGGTGGCGGACTGACCAAGAGAGGCTTGAAACTGGCCAAGTTTATTGAAAAAGCAGTTACTTCGGTGTGTTTTCTCCCAAAATGCATACAAAATCGTATACACCTCTTAGGTGTGCTATATTTTGAAGACAATTTATATGAACAATTTAAGTTGTAAATTTAGTCCACTTTTATGCCACATTTTGTAAAATGAATGCTCAAGTACAAAATGGATTGTTGTGGTTTTTTTTTTTTTTTTTTTTAAAGGCTCTTTTACTATGAGCATTTTGAAATAGGTTCCCGAGGCCAGGAAGAGATGCTTCTGGGGAAGGGGAGAACTAATGCAGGGTTAACCTGCGCCGGAGGGAGGTGGTGGGGGCGGGGCGGGGCGAGGCCGGGACTTCCCCTGCACGCCCCGGGGCGGGGCCGCCCCCCCCCCCCCCAGATCAGGGAGAGGCCTGCAAGGCAGGCCTGCTAGTACAGGGTCTCCCGCGAGTGGGTTCTCAGGTGGCGCACCAGGTGGGAGTTGCGGCTGAAGCTGCGGCCACACTGTGTGCAGGAGTAGGGCCTGGCCCCCGTGTGCACCAGCATGTGGCGCAGCAGGTTGCAGCTGCGGCTGAAGCTCTTGCCGCACTCCAGGCACTCCTGCGGGGGCTCGGCCTGCCCGGATGCCAGGTCCCCGGTCCCTGCATGGGTGGCCAGGTGCCGCTGCAGGTGGGCATTGCGCCGGAAGCTGCGGCCACACGTCTTGCAGCTGTAGGGCCGCTCACCCGTGTGGCTGCGGCGGTGGCGGGCCAAGTTGGAGCTGTTGCGGAAGCGGTGGCCGCAGGTGTCACAGGCGTGGGGCTTCTCCCCGGTGTGGATGCGCTGGTGGCGCGCCAAATGGGCGCTCTGGCTGAAGCCCTCGCCACACTCGCTGCAGCGGCAGGGCTTCTCGCCAGTGTGGCTGCGCCGGTGGCGGGCGAGGTCCTGCGTCTGGCTGAAGGTCTTGCCACACTGGGCACAGCGGTAGGGCCTCTGGCCGCCGTGGGTGAGGAGGTGGCGGGCGAGGCTGGCTCTGCGCACAAAGCGCTTTCCGCACTGTGGGCAGCCGTAGGGCTTCTCGCCCGTGTGCACTCGCTGGTGGCAGACTAGCTGGGTGCTCTGGCTGAACCTGCGGCCGCACACCTGGCAAGAGAAGGGCCGCTCGCCCGTGTGCACGCGCAGGTGGGCCGCCAGGTGCTCGCTGCGCCGGAAAGCCTTGCCGCACTCGCTGCACGCGTGGGGCCTGCGCTCAGCGGCGGGGCGCGGGCTGCCCGAGCCCTCGGAGCACTGGCGGCTCTTGTCTTTGGCGTGAATCCGCAGGTGACGCTTGAGGCTGGAGCGGCGCTTGAAGGTTTGGCCGCAATGCGAGCACAGCACCACGGTCAGCTCTGCCTCTTTGCCCGGGGCCTCCGGGGCGCGGGGACCCTTGGGGTCCTGGGCGTGCGCCAGCAGGTGCTGCAGGAGGCTGGTCCGGCTCTGGAAGCCCTGGCCGCACTCGGCGCACAAGAAGGCGGGCTCGGCGTGTGTCTGCAGATGCTTGTTCAGATGTGAGCTCTGGCGGAAGCGGTGGCTGCAGAGGTGGCAGGCGTGCGGCCGCTCATCGGTGTGCGTGCGCATGTGCAGCTTGAGGATGGAGTTGCGGCCGAAGGTCTTCCCGCAGCAAAGGCACGGGAAGGACCGCCTGCCCGGGTGAGACCGCAGTAGGTGCCCTTCCAGGCGGGCCAGCTTCGTGAAACTCACCCCGCATTCTGTGCAGATGAACTTTGTCTCTGGCTTCGATGGGGGGGCCCCTTCGGCCACCTTGCCCTCAGCAAGAACGTCCCTCTGGCCGTCGGAGGACTCTCCTCCGCGGGAGCTGCTCACCGCTGGGCCCTGCCCGAGTGACTGCTCCTCGGCCTCTCCTGCCGCCCCTGGACTCTCTTGAGACTCTGCTGCAATAGCAGCAGACCAGGCAACCCCTTTGGGGTCCTCTTTAAACTCCTCATCTGGGATCCTGTTTCTAAATCCTGTAAAAGGAACAAAAAAAACAAACAAAAAAAAAAACAGGAATGATCAGGCCTATTCCAAGGGGCTCCTAGGAATCGCCAGAACCTCATTGCCTGGAACAGAAAGAAACCCAGGATCTTGTAAAGCTGGTGAGTGGGCAGAGGGCGTGGGATAAATACAAGTAACAAGCCATTTACTACTGTAACTGTTTAATAGTGTGCAGTTCTAGTCCATTAGAGATACTGGTTTTCACAATGTTGTGCAACTGTTACCACTGTACAGTGTCGAAACTTGGTCATTCCCCCAAATAGAAACTCCATACCTATTAGCAAGCACTTCTATGAGGGAGAGAGATAGAGACATCAATAATGAGATTCATTGATCAGTTGCCTCCTGCACTCCCCCTACTGGGGATGGAGCTCACAACCTGGGCATGTGCCCTTGACCGGGATAGAACCTGGGACCCTTCAGTCTGTAGATGGATACTCTATCCACTGACCCAAACTGGCTAGGGCTGACCACCTATTTTAAAATTCCGTTAGCCCTGGCTGGTGTGACTCAATTGGTCATGCCTTGCACCGCGTTTGCCAGTTCAATTCTCAGTCAGGGCACATGCGGGGTTGCAGGAGGTATGCAGGAGGCAGCACATCGATGTCACATTGATGTTTTCCCCTCTCTCTCCCTCTTCCCCTCTAAAAAAAAAAAAAATCAATTAAAAAAAAATATATATAAAAGCCCAGAGTTAAAGAGGTTGATGATTAGACCAGACACAATGAGCCTTTGAAAATATACAGGGTGGGGCACAAGTAGGTTTACAGTTTTTGTATAGAAAATAATAAATAATAAATGATAACATAAGAATAAACAGTTTCATGTCCTCACTTTTTAAAAAAAGTAAACATATATATATATATTAATTTCAGAGAGGAAGGAAGAGGGAGAGAGATAGAAATATCAATGGTGATAGAGAATCATTGATTGACTGGCTGCCTCCTGCACACCCCAAACTGGGGATGGAGCCTGCAACCCAGGCAGGTCCCTGATCAGGAATCGAACCAGTAACCTCCTGATTCAACCACTGGGTCTCTCTGGCAGGACTGTAACCCTACTTTTGCTCCCCTATATATATGATCTCTTCATCAAAATAGCCCATGATTAGCCCAAAAGGTTCAAGTCTCAGGTAGGGCGTCTGGAGCGTCAGGAATCACATCCCAACAAAAAGAAAGAGGCTTCAGGGTTTGTAAGCCCTGGAAGGGGCTCTTACCCAAAGGGTACACAGGCCATGCCTTCTTCACGGGGACATCTTCAAAGGTCAAGGACTCCTGTAACAAAAGGAGGGGCAGAAACCCTCTGTGAGTAAGGAGCTCGGCCCGGGGATTGAAGAGCTTACTAGGCTTAAATTCAAAGACATGGACTTGCTAAAACGGCAGAGGCCATGCACATTTGGGACAGAAGAACATCCCGGAGTGAGGGGTCCAGTCCAACTCACCAGAACAGCTGCCAGCTCCTGATCACGGGAGTTCTCTTCAGACCACAGCTCGGGGCCCTGGGGGGCTGACAGCATCGGGGGAGAAAGCTGTGAGAAGCCAGCCTTATCCACCATGAGGCTGAAGACATGCACCTGTTGCTAAGTCTCTGAGACTTCTTGGCTCTCATCCACTCCTGCCAATGAGGGGCTGCCACCTCTGCCCCCACCTGGCCTCCCAGCTCCCACCTTCCTTGGGTACCAGCTCCTCACCACTATCTTGCAGGGCCTGGAATGTCCTCTTGGGACCTGGGCTCAGTGACTGCTTTGAACTTGGGGGATGCCTCCAGGCCCCCTGCTCAGCAGGCTGCGAGGGCCCTGGCTGGGATGGCAGGAGTTCTGTTGGTGGTTCCAGGGCTGGAGGCTTTTCTGAGGGCACTTCCTTTTTGGGGCTATGGATAGTGACCTGGGAAGGAAGCCCGTGTTCTTCCACGGCGATGTCTGCACGGGGGCAGTTCTTGCCAGCATTAAAACTAAAATCCTGTTCAAAACAAATCCATGTTAGGCAACAGACAGGGTGGTAACCCATGTCCTACTGACTCCTAAGACACGAAACCAAGGAAAGATGAGAATCAGAGGGGGGAGAAATGAGGAGGTTAAGAAGGAAGTGGCACAGGGTGGAAAGTGGTGTGCTCAGTGATTTCTTAATGGGGCCATAAGTCCCTCTTTCCCACCAACTGTCTAGCCCATCGAGCTGCCACCTGCTTACCAGTGGCCCCACGTCAATGGACTCCCTCTGGACACCCTCCAGCAGCAGCACCACCTCCTCGCCGTCCCTGAGCTGCTGGCCCTTGAGCCGGGCCAGGATGTGTGGGGGCAGCACACTCAGGAACTGCTCCAGCACCAGCAGCTCCAGGATCTGCTTCTTGGTGTGCAGTGCTGGCCGCAGCCAGTGGCCGCAGAGCTCCCGGAGCCGGCTCAGCGAGGCCCTGGGCCCCATGTCCTCCTGATACTGGAAGCATCTGAAGAGCTGGTGAGCCACTTCGGGCCGGAGCCTGAGCTCTGGCCGCCTGGGGTCCTCCTGGCCAGCAGCCTCCTCCTCCTCCAGTTTTACTGCACTGAGCTGTTCTGGCTCCCTCTCAGCCGGGACAGTTTCCACAAGCATCCTTCACCTTTGGGGACACCTCACCACAGCTGCTCCCACTCTCGAGTCTCTCTCCCTCTCTGCTCCCACACCTGTGGTAAGAGATGAGAAAGAAAAAAGCGAGCGAGCGAGCGAGAGAGATGCCTAAAGATATGGCCTCCAGAGGAATCATTTCTTGCACTGGTCATGAGAATGGTTCAGCCAGCCAATGCACCAAAAGGCAGAGAAAACACAGTTCTGTATTACCGTCCTCTCTGCAGCAGTCAGAACTCCGCCTCACTTTACCCCCGGGGTCAAAGCTGGCAGCTTTCTCTGCTTCTTGATGTCATGCCGAGGGGAGTAGGTGGCAATACTGAGGACGGTCCTTACCAACTATGTTCCATCACAATCCAATCCATTCTTCAGGCCCAACTCTCAGTATAAAGGGCATAAGAAGTCAAATGATCCCTCAAGGAAAAATTGAATAAAACCTAAAAACAGGATATTCCCAGAAACAGCTGGCCCAGGTTCTTTAGTCTGTTATAAAAAGTAAGTACCCGCCGAAACCGGTTTGGCTCAGTGGATAGTGTCTGCCTGTGGACTGAAGGGTCCCAGGTTCGATTCCGGTCAAGGGCATGTACCTTGGTTGCAGGCACATCCCCAGTGGGGGGCATGCAGGAGGCAGCTGATCAATGTTTCTCTTTCATCATGTTTCTAACTCTATCCCTCTCCCTTCCTCTCTGTAAAAAAATCAATAAAAAATATATTACAAAAAAAGTAAGTACCCATAGGAGCAAATTGCTCGAGACTAACACCCCTTGCAACCAAAAGCATAAAACTTGATTGGATTCTGATTTTTTTAAATATATATTTTTATTGATTTCAGAGAGGGAGAGGTAGAGAGATAAAACATCAATGCTCAGCTGCCTTCTGCATGCCCACCTACCCCCAACTGGGGATTGAGCCCACAACTTGGGCAACTGCCCTTGACTAGAATGGAACCCAGGACCCTTCAATCTGCAGGCCTCGCTCTATCCACTGAGCCAAACCAGCTAGGGCCGAATTCTGATTTTTTTAAATATTCTTTTCCTAATTGGTTTTAGAAAGAGAGAGAAAGGGATAGGGAGAGAAAGGAACATCGATATATCAACATCAATAAGTTGCCTCCTGCAGGGGATCGAGCCCTGGAATCCAGGGGAAACCCAGGCATGTGCCCTGACTGGGAATCGAACCTGCAACCTCTTGGTGCATGGGTTGACTCTCAACCACTGAGTAACACTGGCCAGGCCAGACTGGGACCAGGGATGGACCCTGCAACCAAAGTACATGCCCTTGACTGGAATCAAACCCAAGACCCTTCGGTCCTCAGGCCGATGCCCTAAGCACTGAACCAACTAGCCAGGGCTGGATTCTGATGTTTTTAGAAAGGCTCTCAAAGATACTTCAGGATTAATTAGGGGAACCTGAACATGGATGGGGCACTAGATGACAATGAAGATGAGTTTCTGAGATGGGATTTCTGTTTGTGGTGTGCAGGAAATGCTTTTATTCTTAGATGTTGAAGGGTTTGGAAGTGAAGGGACATGAGAGTTCAACCAAATTTATGGGCCGACAAGAAGCTGGGATGGGTCTCCAGGTGAGAGATCAGCTTACAGCTTGCAGAAGCTTGTCCCTAAGGCAGGCCAAAACTGCCTTGTCCGTTTCAGAGGCCTCTAGAGGGCCAGTGGGTGTGCCCTTGGGAGCTGGGTTATGGGCAGGAGTTTTCTTCCCTTTCTTTGTTTTACATTTTGGATTCTTCCTAGGTTTATCCCTCTGGGAGAAATCCATCCTGAGTCCGCTGGCAATAAAGTGTTTCTAACTGGCCACCAGGGGGCACTGGATTCATGCGACTGACTGACAATGTCGTCTCCACGCCGCCCTTCTCCTAGCAATCCCCAAAAGGTTCTATGGGGCTACTTAGTCTTTTTTTTGTGTGTGTGGGGGTAGCCCAGCTACCAAAGTGGGAGTTGCCCCACGTTCAGCCCTACTCACAGGGGACTCAATTTAGTCCTTTAGCACAACCTAGTACATACCTGTACTTTTGTTACAGAGCTTTGGGGCACTTTTATATTTTAACTTGGACAGAAATTATTCTATGGATATTGAAACCCAAGTCCAAATCTCTTTCTGCCCTCCATGCTGTCCAGCCTCAGGGTTAAAAATGAGCTTCTCCCAAACCTGTCTCCCCACCCCCACCCCATGGACATCCAGGCAGGGGGATCTGAAGAAAGACATTAGCACCACTTTCTACCACCTAAAGGGAGTAGATGGTAGGTGTGTGTATTCTCATCCCATTATTACTGGGTAATAATACAAACGAGTGCAGATAACAGCTGGCTCCATGCTATGGCCGAGGACACCAATGCCCAGAGGTACAGACCAAGAAGGTAACTCGACCCTGGCCATGGAGCCAGGGAGAAGTCAGTTTGGTCCAGAGCTTTGAACAATATGTTGAGCCCTCTTGATATGGGACTCGGGGGCTGAGGGTTCGGTAAACCTCCTTTTCAGGTGGGGTGAGTTGGGTGTGAACTGGTAGAACAGAAAGAAGCTGGGTTTTTAAAAGCCTGGCCCTATACTTCCTGCCTCAAAGAGGAGAAAGGAGAGGGGAGAGGGCTACATCCAGACCATCTGACCAGGCCTGCCCCACTCTCCAGCCTCCCCCACCCTCCGCCCTGCATCTCCCTAGCTTCCCTCCCCTTCCCCCACTTTCCTGCTTCTCTTCACTTTCCCCTTCCCTCCATAATCTCCCCTTCTTCCCCCTCCTCCCTCCGGCACCTCCCCAGACTCCCCAGCATTTGTTTCCCCTCAGCCTCTCCAACCTCCCTTCTTCCCTGAACTGTGTCATCTGGGGCTTTTCCTTTTATTGCTGGCTCCTCTACCTGTTGTCCCCTGCTTGTGGGACTCCACAACACACTAGCCACGTGTCTCTCCCTCACCAGTGTCACTCTGTATGAGTGTATTTTTTCTCTTGGCTTGCGAGTAGGAACTGTTTCTTTTTGTGTTTTATTTTGAATTGATTTTAGAAAGAGGAAGGGAGAGGAGAGAGAAACTATCAATGGGAGAGAGAAAGCAGCCCCTACCTGGGATTTTATCCATAACCTGGGTATGTGCCCTGACCAGGAATCAAACCTGCTACCCTTCCATGCACAGGACGATGCTCCGGACCAACTGAGCCACAAACTGGCTCTTGTTCAGTAACTGTTCACCCAGCACTTGCAGTGGCTTCCAAGTTTGTTAATAGAAATAACAAAATGAGACTATAATGGCTACCTTGCCGTTGTAATTCTTGAGGAATGCATGCAAAATGGTACAGAAAAGCTCTTAATATTTAAAAATAAAAGGGGAGCAGTTTGTTCCATTGTGTTTTGGAAGCAAGAGCAAAATAATTAGAGAACCAATCATGTGTAATCAGGAACCCTGTATTATTAATAGGGTGGCTATCTGTAAGGGTTGCTGAATCCCACTCCCACCCACACAGGTAAATTTGACAAATGCAAAGACCGAGTTCAAATAGGATGAGTAAACTGGTCAAGGTCACCCCAGGTGGAGACAAGATTTGCTGAAATTGACCACCAAACAAAAGCCCAGAAATAGAAAAGGACCCAGGTTCCCTCCTGCCTCATTTTATCAGAACATCATAATGTGAATCAGAAAAAACAAGGGTATTCCGAATTCCGGCCTTCGGGCCTAGATACCCAGGGTGCCGGGACCTCCAGGTGAGGTCTCACCAAAAGGTTTGAAAGAAGTGGAATTCAAGGGAAATTGGCCTTTGAGTCCCTCTGTGCCTCACCCCCTCCCCTCACCCGAGCACACAAAAGCTTTGCTAATAAGCACATCATCTGTGGGGGTTGGGCTGGGTGAGGGGGAGGGCTCTGCAGCCACCCTCTAGTATTTGACCATCTTAAGTTGGAGCCCAGAGTCAGGGAGGCAAAGGTTGGACCAGCCCAGAGCGGAATTGCTGCCATGAAAGCCTCCCAGACAACAGGAGAGCACAGAGCAGGGTCCTTGGCCAGGAACTCTACCTTCTCCCTGGACACAGTTGGCAGGGCTCCCTTCTTAGTGCTAAACTGAGCTGAGAAGACCGGTCGGTCCTCCTGGTGGCAGCGGGTACAGCAAGCCCATGTCATAGTAAGTCTTGTAGCCTCCCTGATGCCCCGTCAACACAGGTCCACTGATCTGGTTGGCACTGGGCCCTTCCCAGCATGGACCACCCACACCCTCTCAAGACTTTCTTCCAGCTACCTAATCCCCCATCAAGGCCTGGAACACCCAACTTCCCAACTGCCGGTCGCCCCTCCCTCCACCAGTTTTCTCCAAGCTGCTATGATCCCTTATGTTTGTCCTGGCAGCCTGCACCCCAGGCATCCCTGCAACTTACCACTCAGTCCCCACTCCAGAGACAGAGGTGCTGGGGTTCTCTGAGGGCTGTAGAACCAGTCAGGCTCGGCCAGCCTGGGGAAGGACTCAAGGAAAATGGAACAGGAAGTTCCCAGCCCTAGTCCCAGCCCCATCCAGGTGATGAGGGGGCATCCTAGTTAACCCTTAACCTCCCAGTTTGGGAGCTGGGTGGAGAGAAGGCAGGGCAGGGCCAGAGAAATAGAGACAAAGAGGCTGATCCAGATTCCAGCCCCAAACTGCTTATGAGTCTAACTACCCTTCCAAGTAAGAACTACCCCCCTCCTAGTCAAGACTGGTCATATGCCTCTTAGGGTCTGTCAGCCTGTACTTTGGGGTGAGGGGGACACAAGAGGTGCCATTTAAAAATGCCTGGTGTGGCCCTAGTTGGTTTGACTCAGTGGATAGAGCATTGGCCTGAATACCAAAGGGTTCCAGGTTCGATTCCCGTCAAGGGTACGTACATTGGTTGCAGGCTCCTCCCCTGCCTGGGCCCAGGAGACAACCAATCGATGTGTTTCTCTGTCTTCCCCTCTTTCTAAAAATCAATGGAAAAAATACCCTTGGGTGAGGATTAAATAAATATAAATGAACTGATAAATAAAAATGCCTTCTGCGTGCTGGGCTTTTCCCTAGGCATTTTCATTCATGCAGCAGATTTTGCCAAGGGCAGGCACAGCTGTGGGTGCTGAGGACACAGAGGTAAGCAGGACCTGGGCGCAGGGGCTTACACGCCAGAGTGCCGGACAAACAGTGATGGGTGCTAAGAAGAAAATAGAATAGGACTATGTAATGGGGGAGGGGAGGGCGCCAGCAACATTGCCACCTAAAATCCTCCCAAGAATCCTGCCAGGTGGCTTTTGACCCCAGCCTTACCAATGACAGAGCAGGGGCTCCGGGGAGGGGAAGTGACCTCACCTCTGGCTCAAACTTCTTTGTTCTGAGGGGCCCTTTGGTCGTGCTTTTGGAAGGTGCACCCTCATGGCACCACCTGTCCTGGAGACCCGGGGCCACCTCCATGGTGGCTGGAGGCTGGAGATTGGCAGCCCCGGAGCCAGGGCCGTGGGGCCAGACCCCGCGCTCGCTCTGGCTCCCTTGCAGGCGGGCTGCCTTCTTGTGCTGAGCACCGGGCTGATCTGGTTCCTTTATTTGTCTGGCGTGGGCCTCACCGGACCACAGCCCCCTGCCCACAGGGGTGTTTCCCTTGTCTGCTCGGCATCCTCCTCTCCTAGCCCAGCGCCTGGCCCGTTTCAGGATGGACGAGATGGCTGAGAAGCAGCCCGCGGGCCCCCAGTACTCCAAGGTTTGCTGCGCCCCCACCCCGGCTCCCCACCGGGCGACTCCTCCCCGGGTTCACAGCCCCTCCACCCCCACCCGGCTGCTGCGCCCGCCCCGGGCAGGAGTGGCTTGTCTTTTTTGGCTGGGCCCTCCTCCGAGTGCTGAGCCGAGGAGCCCGGTCGGTCAGTCAGTCCTGGGGGCAGGGGGGCAGCAAGGCCACGTGGTGGAAGTCCTGCAACTTCCCTGCGGGGGCGGGGCGCGGCGGAGGCTTCTCCCGCAGACCCCAACCCGGGCTCCTCTACCGACCCCTAGGCCTGCAGCCCCTGCTCCTGCGACCCCATGGCTGCTGCCTTCGAGGACGTGGCCTTGTACCTGACCCCGGGGCGGGGGTGTGGCTGGATCCGAACTGCAGGAACATGGCCTGTCTGGTTAAGGATCCGACCTGGTTGTTTCTGGGCGCGGGACCGAGAGTGAGCGCCTGGGGGAGCTGGTTGGGAAGGCAGCAGGAAGATTTGGGGTTCGCCAGCGCCTCCGAATCAGGCGCACACCTTTCCTGGAAATATGTTAGAAAAGCAGAGACCTGCTTGACCCAGCTACCCGAAATAGCCAGGCAGAAATGTCTGGCGTGAGACAAGACCGACACTAGCTTTTGGCCTTCATCCCTAAACCTCACCAGCTTATGGGCTTTGCCTAATGTTGTGGAGCAAATGCGAGTGAACGACCACTGGAGTCCAGACCAAATTAAAATTTAGGGAGCCTTTATTAGCTGGCCTGCAACGGCTCCACCTTTCTCCACACAGAGAGCAGCAGTGACCCTTTGTGCAGGACCACTTTTAAGCACATTTACCACATCCTGTATTTGCAGAGCAAGCAACCCAAGATAAAACAGTTTTCCCAAGCAAAGTCAGGGTCATTCCATTGACGACCATGTAATTCACAGGGTCATCCTGTTCTTCAGAAAGCTGACAGTGTTCTGTGAAAGAAGGCCTACTGCTGGGAAGGGGCCATGAGATCGTATCTCAAGGCCTGGCCTGATCTCAGCACTGACAACTCTATCTGGGGGATAGTCCACAGCCTCTCTGGAATGGGCCAGGCTCAAAAATTCCCACTCTCTAACACCTAATATGCCAGCTCCTGGCTCAGCCAGCATGTACTTGCACCATCTGTTCATTCAGAAAACATGTACTTCCCTAATGTGTGTCAGGCAAGGTCCCCACCACAGGGATGTGACTCAGTGGATGGACAAGTGCTGCCTCCATGAAGCTTTAGGTTCCTGAAGCAGGATTCCTTTTATTTCTCTTATTAACAGAAGTTGCTTTGCTGGAAAAAAGTACTTAATGAACATTTCATTCTTTTCAAATTCGTCCTGATCTTTGAAAAATACATCCCCCTCTCCCAGAGTGTTATCCATGAACATACAAAAATTCTTGTTAAGTTGCTGGATTACTTATCTCTTGTAAGTGATAAACACAATCCCAAAGGACCTTTAATATTCACTTATTTGGGGTATATTTCAGTATCTCCTAAAATTATCTTGAAATTGCAAACCTCAACTATTCTACTTGTTACCTTAGGAATTTTGGAAGTAATTGGTGTCTTAATACACACACACCACACACACACAACTTACCACTTACTTATTAAATGTGGAAAAAATTAAATCTAATGTCAGCCAGGTCAGCAGAAGTACCTGACAGGATGACTGATGGGTCTTCATCTCCAGCCCCCCTCTCTTCAGAAATTAAAAAAAAAAACACCACAAATTTTTCTGTATTTTCGATTTATATAGGATTCCTCCATTTAGAATAATTCAGTGCAAAGGGAGAACTCCAACACTGGGAAGAATTACTATTAAAAGCCCTAAGATTGCAAAGCCCGTGTGGCTCAATGTTTGAATGTTGACCTATGATCCAGGAGATCACAGTTAGATTCCCGGTCAGGGTACATGCCTGGGTTTCAGGCTCTATCTGCAGTAGGGGCAACCAATCAATGATCCTCATCATTGATGTTTCCATTTCTCTCTGCCTCTTCCTTCCTCTTTGAAACCAATAAGATATATTTTAAAGCCCTTTGATCCTGAATAGCCTCTGGTTAATCCAGTGGCCTCAGTGTGTCCCTAAACTGCATTAAGCCTTGGCTGGTGTTGCTAAGTGGTTAGCGTGTTGGCCCATGCACTGAAGGTTCTTGGATTCCTAGTCAAGGGCATGTGTCTGGTTTGCAGGGTCTAGCCCCAGCCCTGGTTGGGTGTGTGTGGAAGGCAACCAATTGCTGTTCCTCTCTCTTTATTTCTCTCTCTCTCCCCCTCCCCTCCGTCCATCCCTCCCTTCCACTCTCTCTAAAAATCAATGGAAAAAATAGTTTGGGTGAGGATTAACAAAAAAAAAAACAAAAAAAAATACTGTCAGTTCAATTCCAGGACAGGTCATATGCCTGGGTTGTGGGCTCAGTCCCCAACAGGCAGTGTGCAGGACATGGCTGGTTGATGTATCGATCTTTCACTCCCTTCCTCTCTCTCAAAAAATTAATAAAAGCTTTAAAAAATAAAGTTTTAACTTTATTAATTATTTTTTTTATAATATATTTTCCTGAAGCTGTAACCCCAACATTTTCCTCTGGACAGTCACAATCTTGAAGGAGTAATTGCATGGTGTTTATGGCATAGCCAGACCCCTCACTGAGGGCCAACCCTGGTACAGAAGTGTTGGGGATATTGACAAGAACACAAGATGAGTCTTGGCCTGTCCCAGTCTTTTTTTTTTTTTTTAAATATATTTTATTGATTTTTTACAGAGAGGAAGGGAGAGGAATAGAGAGTTGGAAACAACAATGAGAGAGAAACATCATTCAGTTGCCTCCTGCACACTCCCTACTGGGGATGTGCCTGCAATCAAGGTACATGCCCTTGACCGGAATTGAACCTGGGACCCTTCAGTCCATAGGCCAATGCTCTATCCACTGAGCCAAACCGGTTAGGGCCCAGTCTTTTTTCAGTATCTGCAAATTATCTGTGTCTCAAGCTTTTCATTTCTTTGTCACTCATTGGCAGGAAGTCTGGATCCAAAGGCCTGAGCTGAAGTCTCAGCTTTGCCATTTGCTGGCAAGTCATTTGATTGACTCCTTTTACTCTGCTGCTCCAAGCTCTTCCATGGCTCCCCATTGTACTTAGAACTACTAGTAGACCCAGACCACTCAATCTGGGGGCCCATCCAAGGCCACTTCCTACCATAGATCTCATCTAACTCCCTCTTTTCTTTTGCCTGACACATTCCAGTCATCACCTTTCAATTCCTGAACAGGCCTATAAGATCCTACCTCCCTGACCTGGCCTGCAATTGATGCTTTCACCAACATCCCCACTTGGCCAGTTCCTCTTCATTCTTAAATTTCAGTCTTCTTGGGAAGACTGCTTCTGTTTGCTCTTTTAGAAGTATTCTCTCTCTGCACTTTCATTTCCTTCAGTGTACGTGTTACAGTGTAGAAGTCACTTATTGATTTTTTGTTTATTCGTCTGTCTTCCCCGCTGGACTGTAAGCCATAGACCATATAGGATTATATGCAATAAACATTAATATTTCAAGAATAAAAGCATTTTAAGTATAATATTACCAAAACTGTACTATCATAGTATGATATCACAAAAGTTGTAGGAAATATTAAAAATCTGCAAATAGCAGGATTACTTCTATTATGTTCTAAAATATTATTCCCCCCTCCCCCCACCCCACTCTATTTTTGTTCATCAGTTTAGGTTGTTCATTATATTCCACAAATGAGTGAGGTCATGTGATATTTCTCTTTCTCTGACTGGCTTATTTTGTTTAGCATGATCCTCTCCAGGTCCATCCATGCTGTTGCAAATGGTCAGAGTTCCTTTATTACAGCAGCATAGTATTCCATTGTGTAGATGTGTCACAGTTTTTTAATCCACTCATCTGCTGATGGGCACTTAGGCTGTTTCCAAATCTTAGCTATTGTAAATTTGCTGCTATGAACATAGGGGTGCATATATCCTTTCTGATTGGTGTTTCTGATTTCTTTGGATATATTCCTAGCAATGGGATTATTGGGTCAAATGGGAGTTCCATTTTTAATTTTTTGAGGAAACTCTATACTGTTTTCCACAGTGGTTGCACCAGTCTGCATTCCCACCAGCAGTGCATGAGGATTCCTTTTTCTCTGCATCCTTGCTGATTTGTTGATGATAGCCATTCTGACAGGTGTGAGATGGTACCTCATTGTTGTTTTGACTTGCATCACTTGGATGATTAGTGACTTTGGACATGTTTCATATATCTTTTGGCCTTCTTTATGTCCTCTTTTGAAAAGTGTCTATTTAGTGCTTTACCCATTTTTTTTTATTGGATTGTTCATCTTCCTTTAAGTAGTATGAGTTCCTTTTAAATTTTGGAGATTAAACTCTTATTGGAGATAATGTTGGCAAATATGTTTTCCCATGTAGTGGTCTTTCTCGCTGTTTTGTTGATGGTTACTTTTGCTGTGCAGAAGCTTTTTGTTTTGATGTGGTTCCATTTGTTTATTTTTCTTTGGTTTCCATTCTGCCAGGAGCTGTGTCGGTAAAGATATTGCTACAACATATGTCTGTTATTTTGCTGCCTATAGATTCTTCTAAGATTTTTATAGTTTCCTGTCTTACATTTAAGTCCTTTATCCATTTTGAGTTTATTTTTGTGTATGGTGTAAGTTAGTGGTCTAGTTTCATTTTTTTGCATGTATCTGTCCAATTTTCCCAACACCATTTATTGAAAAGACTATCTTGACTCCATTATGTGCTCTTGTGTCCTTTGTCAAATATTAATTGAGCATAATGGCTTGGGTCTATTTCTGGCTTCTCTGTTTGGTTCCATTGGTCTATATGTCTGTTCTTGTGCCAATACCAGGCAGTTCTGAGAACAGTGGCTTTGTAATATAGCTTGATTTCTGGTATTGTGATCCCTCCAACTTTGTTCATCTTTCTTGGGATTGCTGCAGCTATTTGGGGTCTTTTTTTTTTCCAGATGAATTTTTGGACAGTTTGTTCTAGGTCTGTGAAATATTCTGTTGGTATGTTAATGAACATGGATATGCTTCCATTTGTTTATGTCTTCCTTTAACTCCTTTTTCAAAGTCCTACAGTTTTCTGAGTACAGATCTTTTACCTCCTTAGTTAAGTTTATTCTTAGGTATTTTAATTGTTTTTTTGCAATGGTAAAGGGGCTTGTTTGTTTAGTTTCTCTTTCTCTGAGTTTATTATCTCTTATATAAAAGGCCCATGGTCACCACGCCATTATGACTAAATGAGCAGTGGCTCTTGCGGCAGGTGGGATAGGGTGAGAGCTACTAGCAGCAATGGGCAGAGTGGTCGAGGCAAGCGGAAGTGAGCTACTCGTGCATGATTTTGTGCATGCTGGGCCTCTAGTTGGTGTATAAAAATGTCATAGATTTCTGGGTGTTAATTTTGTATCCTGTTACATTGCCAAATTCATTTATTAAGTTTAGTAGTTTTTTGATGGAGTCCTTGGGGTTTTCTATGTACAATATCATGTCATCTGCAAATAAGAACAGTTTTGCTTCTTTTCCAATTTGGATGCCTTTTATTTCTTCTTCTTGTCTGATCACTATGGCTAGTACTTCCAGTACTATGTCAAACAGGAGTGGTGAAAGTGGGCATCCCTGTCTCATACCTGTTCTTAGGGGAAATGGTTTTAGTTTTTGCCCATTGAGTATGATGTTGGCTGTAGGTTGGCCATATATGGTCTTTATCATGTTGAGATATGCTCCCTCTGTTCCAACTTTGCTGAGAGATTTTATCAAAAATGGCTGTTGGATTTTGTCAAATGCTTTTTCTGCATCTATTGATATGATCATGTGATTTTTGTCTTTCAATTTGTTTATGTGATGTATCACGTTTATTGATTTGCGAATATTGTACCAGCCTTGCCTCCCAGGAATAAATCCCACTTGATCATGGTATATGATCTTTTCAGTATTTTTTTAATATATTTTTTTTATTGATTTCTTACAGAGAGGAAGGGAGAGAGATAGTTAGAAACATTGATGAGAGAGAGACATCTATCAGCTGCCTCCTGCATGCCCCCTACCGGAGATGTGCCTGCAACCAAGGCACATGCCCTTGACTGGAATCAAACCCGGGACCTTTCAGTCTGCAGGCAGATGCTCTATCCACTGAGCCAAACCGGTTTCAGCAATATGATCTTTTTAATATATTGCTGGATGTGATTTGCTAATATTTTGTTGAGGATTTTAGCATTTATGTTCATCAGGGATATTGACCTGTAATTCTCTTTCTTTGTAGTATCTTTATCTGGTTTTGGAATTAGGATAATGCTGGTCTCATAAAAAGAGTTTGGCTGAAACTGGTTTGGCTCAGTGGATGGAGCATTGGCAAGTTTGGAAGTGTTCCTTCATCTTGGATTTTCTGAACTGGTATGAGTGTAGGTGTTGGTTCTTTGAATGTTTGGAGAAACTCCCCTGTAAAGCCATCCAGACCTGGGCTTTTGGTTGGTGGGAGTTTTTTCCATTATTGTTTCTATTTCATCAGTGGTTATTGGCCTTTTCAGGTTTTCTTATTCTTCCTGATTCAGTTTTGGGATATTATATTTTTCTAGGAATTTGTCTATTTCATCTGCATTGTCCAGCTTGTTGGCATATAATTGTTTAGAGTATTTTCTTACAATCATTTTTATTTCTGTGGTGTCCATGGTTACTTCTTCATTTTCATTTCTGATTTTATTTGGGTCCTCTCTCTTTGTTTCTTGATGAGTCTGGCTAATGGTTTATCAATTTTTTTTAACCTTTCAAAGAACCAGCTCTTGGTTTCATTCATTTTTTGTATATATTTTTTAGCCTATGTTATTTATTTCTGCTGTAATCTTATTATTTCCTTCCTTCTACTTACTCTGAGCTTTTCTTATTGTTCTCTTTCTAGTTCTTTAAGTTGTAGAATTAAATAGTTTATTGTTAGTTTTTCTTTTCCCTTTTTTTTTTTTTTAAGCTATGCCTGTAGAGCTATGAACTTCCCTCTCAGGACTGCTTTTGCTGTGTCCCAGAGATTTTGGGTTGCTGTGTGTTCATTTTCATTTGTTTCCAGGAAATTTTTTATTTCTTTTTGATCTCATTGGTAACCCATTCATTCTTTAATAACATGCTATTTAGCCTCCATGTGTTTGAATATTTTTGGGTGTTTTTACTGCAATTGATTTCTAATTTCATTCTACTGTGATCTGAGAAGATGCTTGATATGACTTAAATCTTCTTGAACTAGTAGAGATTTGTTTTGTGTCCTAACATGTGATATATCTTTGTGAATGATCCATGTGCACTTGATAAGAATGTGGTGGGATGAAATGTTCTATAAATGTTTATTAAACCCATCTGATCCAGTGTGTCCTTTATAGTCTCTGTTCCTTGTTAAGTTTTTGTTTGGAAGATCTGTCCAGTGAAGTCAGAGGAGTGTTAAAGTTCCCTACTATGACTGTATTGTTGTCAATCTCTCTGTTAAAGTACTCTAGAAGTTTTTAAAATATATTTAGGTGCACTTATATTGGGTGCGTATGTTTACCAGGGGTTATATCCTCTTGCTGGATCAATTCCTTTAGTATTATGTAGTGGCCTTTGTTGTCTCTTGTGATGGCCTTCAGTTTAAAGTCTATTTTTTCAGGTATGGGTATTGCTACTCCAGCTTTTTTTTCTTTTCCATTTGCATGGAAAAATTTTTTTTCCATCCCTTCACTTTCATCCTGTGTGTGTTTTTTGTTTAGAAGTAGGTCTTTTATAGACAATATATAGTTAGGTCATCTTTTTATATGCATGCAACCACCCTATGCCTTTTGATTGAATCATTCAATCCATTTACATTGAGGATTATTATTGAGAGGTACTTTTTTTTATATTCATTTTCATTCTGTGTGACTAGGTTTCTCTGTTTCTTCTTCTCAGCAACCCTTTACAGCATCAGTAGCCAACTAGTGGTCCATGGAGTAGTTCATGAGGTCTGAAAGGTTGGTGACTGCTACTTTACAGCAATCCCTTTAGCATTTATGTATTTACTTATTTATTTATTATTTAGATACATATTATTTTTTAATAAATCTTTATTGTTTAGATTATTACAATTGTTCTCTTTCCCCCCCATATCTTCTCTCCACTGGTTTCCACCCAACCCTCTGCCCTTACCTCCTCCCACATTGTCCTCATCCATAGGCATAAGATTTTTGTCTAGTCTCTCCCTGCACCTCTCCTGACCTCTTTCCCCCTGAGAATGATCAGTCCACGCCCTTTCTATGCCCCTAATTCTATTATATTCACCAGTTTATTCTGTTTATCAGATTTTCAATTTACTTGATTTTTAGATTCATTTGTTAATAGACATGTATTTTTTGTTCATAATTTTTACCTTTACCGTTTTCTTCTTCCTCTTCTTAAAGAATACCTTTCAGTATTTCATATAATTCTGGTTTGGAGTTGATGAACTCCCTCAGTTTTTCTTATCTGTGAAGCTCTTTATCTGTCCTTCAATTCTGAATGATAGCTTTGCTGGGTAGAGTAATCTTGGTTGTAGGTTCTTGCTATTCATCACTTTGAATATTTCTTGCCACTCCCATCTGGCCTGCATAGTTTCTCTTGGGAAATTAGCTGACAGTTGTATCGGTGGTCCCTTATAGGTAATTAACTGTTTTTTCTTGCTGCTTTTAATATTCTCTGTCTTTTGCTCTTGGCATTTTAATTATGATGTGTCTTGGTGTGGTTCTCTTTGGATTCCTTTTGTTTGGGGTTCTGTGCACTTCCTGGACTTGTAAGTCTATTTCTTTCACCAGTTGGGGGAAGTTTTCAGTCATTGTCATTATTTCTTCAAATAGGTTTTCAGTATCTTGCGCTCTCTCTTCTTCTGGCACCCCCATAATCCTGATGTTGATAGGCTTGAATTTGTCCCAGAGGCTCCTTACACTATCTTCACTTTTTTTATTCTTTTTTCTTTTTGTTTTTCCAGTGGAGTGTTTTTTGCTTCTTTGAATTTCAAATCTTTGACTTGATTCTTGTGATTCTCTAGTCTGGTGTTAGATCTCTGTATAATATTTTTTATTTCAGTCAGTGTATGTTTAATTTCTAGTTGGTCATTTTTCATATCCTTGAGGGTATCACTAAATTTATCCTGTGTGTTTTTTTTAGGAAATTCTTAAAAAACGTTATAACCGTGGTTTTGAACTCTATATCCAATCATTTGTTTTCCTCCATTTCTTTCATTTGTGATCTGTTCTTTTATCTCCGCATATTTTGCTGCTTCCCTGAGTTGGTAGAGTAGCTTTCTGTGCTAGATGTCCTATGTGGCCCAGTAGCTCTGCCTCCCCAGTTACATGAAGCGGACATTCCTGGTGCACCCCTTTGTGAAGTGTGTGTACAGTCGTGTTGTAGTTAATTCTTGATTGTTGTTGGTATCACTGGGAGGGATTGACCTCCAAGGCAATTGGTTGTGAGGATCAGCTGTGTCTGTACATGTGGGCTTGCCTCCAGACCTTTGCCTTTTGCACGCACACACATGAGGGCTTCTGGAACTCTTGCCTTTCGGTTCCTCTGAGTTTCCGTGCACTCTAGGGACCCGTATGAGTCTGGGTCCCCAGGGTCTCACCAGAAAATGGGGTTCAGTGCAGTTGGATCTGGATTTCAGTGCTGTTGTGAGGTTCTGTTTTCCTCCTGGTAGAGAAAGCCAGCAGCATAATCAGCAGTCAGTGCTCTGTGTGTGCACTTTTGTGTGCATTTTCACACACACTTTCACACGTCCCTAGACCCATGTCTTTCATGGCTCCCCTAAGTTTCCATGCATTCCTTCCTTTTCACAGCAGTCCAGACTCCCCCATATGAGTCTCACCTGGAGCTGGGGTTCAGTGCAGTGGGGATTTTCTGTCTCCCTCCAGCTAGAGGAAGCCAGCCAGATCTTCCTCCACCCGTCCTCTCCAGGAGCATGTCTGGATACCTCAGCTTTTTGCAGCTCCTCTGAGTTTTCTTGAGTCCCTCTCTTTACTTCTAGTAGTAGAATTTTCACTCAGCCAGCTTTCCTGTGGTTCTGGACGGTGTCCATTCTGACTTTTAGTTGTAATTTTGAAATTGTTGTGTGAGGCATTAGCTTAGATATTCACCTATGCTGCAATCTTGGTTTCTTTCTCCTTTAGCATTTCTTATACAGCTGTTTTGGTGGTGATGAACTCCTTTAGTCTTTTTTTTGGTCTGGGAAGCTCTTTATTTGACTGTCTATTTTGAATGATAGCCTTGATGGATATAGTAATCTTCATCTCAGATCCTTGCTTTTCATTACCTTGAGTACTTCATGCCATTCCCTTCTGGCCTGTAGAGTTTCTGATGAGAAATCAGGTGTCAGCCTTATGGGAAGGGAACTCCTTTGTAGGTAACAGGTTTTTTATTTTTATTTTTATTGCTGCCTTTAAGATCCTCTCTTTGTCTTTAATTTTTGGCATTTTAATTATGATGTGTCTGGTCATGGGTCTGTTTGGGTTCTTCTTGTTTGGGTTTTTCTGTGCTTCCTGAACTTGTGTGACTTTTTCCTTTGCAAGGTTAGGGAAGTTTTCTGTCAACTAGTGGTCCACAAGTGGTCCGTGAAGTCTGAAAGGTTGGCAATCGCTGCTCTATACTTCTCAATCTCTGCTGCAGGACAGTGTTAAAGACTGTTTCTGACATATTGGATCAGGAAAAGACTCAAAGCCTCTAGAAACTGCCTCTGTCTACAGATTAATAGGATTCCGACTTGAATTGCTCCCAGGCAATCGCCCTCAGGTATAGCAGGAGATTTTCCAAAAGCTGGGGCAGTTGCTTCTGCCTGGCGGCTGTTACCTTTAATCTCTTAAGTGGCCTTGTTTTCCAATAAGATGTGTTGACTGTCTTCCCCCAGGCAAGGCAAGTGTCTCTGTGGGAAAGATGTCTTCCACTGAGTGAGGGAAAGACTCAGTCCAGGAAACTTGGGGTGTCTGCCTTCTGAGCTTTATCCCCACAAGTTCCCAGTCCTGGGTTCTACTTTCACAGCTCCAATCCACTTGCATGGCTCCACAGGGAATTTTTGTGCATTAGCCCTTCAAGAGGGTGCTGGAACTTTCAGCTGCCACTCACTAGCAGACAGCACGTTGCTTTTCACAGCTAGATGTTATGTGGGTACCCTCCTTCATGTGCACACTTTCACTCTCTTGCTTGCTATTCCTGGAGGGAACAATGTCTGTGGAGAGGTCCATGTGGTAAGAGATCAAGGCCAGCCAATGTGTTTTATTCTCCCTTGAATTAAGCCTTAAAATGAGACCACATCCCCAGCTGACAACTTGAATATAACTCTTGACCTAGAGCTAAGGGACCCAGCTAAACCCAGTTGAGCGCAGAAAATAACACGTATTTGTTTTAAGCTGAAATGTTTGGGGATAATCAATTTGCTTGCTATTCCTGGAGGGAACAATGTCTGTGGAGAGGTCCATGTGGTAAGAGATCAAGGCCAGCCAAAGTTTTCATGTTCAAAACCAACTCACCCAGCCACATAAATAAATGAAAATTTCATGAGAGTGGCTTCATTGCTATTCACTGCTGTGTCCCAGTGCCCAGCACATAGTAAATCCTCACTAAATGTAGGTTGTATTAATATTTCACATCAAACTTGTATCTTTTCTAATATTCTCTATTTCAGTAAATATAGTACAATCCATTTAGTCACTCAAGCCAGAAATTTGGACTTATTCTTGACCCCCTCATTCTACTTCATTCTCACATTTTATCAATCTCTAAGTTCTATAAGTCTAATATTGTAAATATTTTTCAAATCTGCCTGATTCTCTACCTCCATTGCCACAC
Organism: Lasiurus cinereus; assembly: GCA_011751065.1. Taxonomy (NCBI): domain Eukaryota; kingdom Metazoa; phylum Chordata; class Mammalia; order Chiroptera; family Vespertilionidae; genus Lasiurus; species Lasiurus cinereus. Next base: position 4,355,921 of record JAAGEH010002525.1, read on the forward strand.
AATGAAATATGCTGTAACAGCATGAGGCTAGGATGACCCTAGCGCCCCTCCACCACCACCCCTAAAATGCCTGAAAAAGCTCAACGCTGCTGCCAGGAAAATTTACTGTTTGTTCTAGCTAACACCTGATGATTGGCCCCTGAACTCCTCTTAGAGTATTTATTAAAAAGGGCTTTTAATTGTGAATATGTGTCTCTTACAACTCAGAAGCATCTGTCACAGACCTGAGAGTCATTCCTTTGAAATGTATTTGCCAGGAAGGACAGGACATCTGTCTCCCTACTCCGTGGGAGGGTAGACTACTGATACATCTAACAGACACACCTGGCCTAATCACATCTATACTCTGTGACCTTTCACTTCTGATTCTACTGAGCCCTCTCTCCCTCCCTCATCCTCCCTTTCCCAAATGCCCTGTCAAATCGGATGGCATTCCGCTCTTTTCCCTGCTGTCAGTAGTTATCGAATAAAATCTTCCCACCGCTTTAACCAATGTCCGGCTGTGTTTGTCTTCGACACGCTGCATGTTTCCCCCCCCCCTTCTCTGTATGTTTTTTTTATATTAAACAATCTCTAAGATGTGTCACACACAGAGTGGGGGCAAGTCAGCAGCATATGGCGGTATATTCCATATCTGAAACAAAATTCAACTAGGTGAGTGTGGGAGGAGACCCTGTCCCGGGAAGGCTGGGCCGGAATTTGCTCCGGATTGTTAGCTTGGTAGCCCCGCGCAGACCGCCTCAATTTCCCCAGCCGACTCGCGGGCTTGCAAGTGTCTGCCCCGGAGTTCTCGCGGCTTCGGGTGGCCCCGCGCCCAGGCTCCAAAGCTGCAGCCGCCGGAGCCCGGAACACCGGAAGTTGGAGTGGGGCAGCCGGACGGGAAACGCCAGCACACTCGCCTGGGTCAGGAGGTACAAGGTTATCTCCCCTCAGCGGGGCTGCCGGCAGCGCGCAGGTGAGAGTGGCTGGACGGTGCCTGGGAGAGGCGGGGTCATATGAACGTCAGCCAATCACCGGCGTATCCGCGGGGCGGGGCAACGTCGTTGCCTAGGCAACGCGCTCCTAGCATCGGTACTCCCGACAGCGTCCTCTCCCACTGCCTCGCTTTAGGGGACCCAGCCGTGGAGTCACCTCCGTGCCTCTGGGGGTGAGCTCCCACAACCTGGTCGCCAGCAGACTTGGGGTTTCTTATTTTTCTTCTTTATTCCTGGGACCCCTCCTATCTAACATTTATACTGGTTTTCTTTGTCAGTGGTTAACATTTGCTCTATTATTTATTCGATTATTTCTGTTTTTCTCCCTCTTCCCCCATTCCTTTATTTCCCCCTCTGGACTCTTCTTCTTAAGACTAGATGTTTGCATTGCCATGTCTCCAGCATGGGCTGCCTTAATACAAGGTTGTTTTTTCCTTACTTGAGATTATTGTGTATGTGTGTTTTTCTAGTGTTTATTATTCTGGATGTGTGTTTTTTGTTTGTTTTTGTTTTTGTAAAGTCCTCTTTAAGACCTGAATTAGCTCTCAGGCCAATCTCTGAGGCTTGGTCATGATTTATTTTTTAAAGGTAATGTATTCTCCTTACTCAAGCTCAATGAAGCCACCTGATACCAGTTTGCATTTGTGTTTCCAGTGCCTGAAGCTCCGATAGGCGCCTTCATCCATGATAATTATCCTTGTGACAGGCTCCTGAGGTGAGTACATACCTACATTGGTGGCCTGTGAACTGAACAGCCGATGATTTGTGCTGGATTTATATGGACTTATTTTTTTTAAATTTTTATTTTAGTCATCAACATTTAAAAGTCAGGACATTTCACATAGAAATCTAATTCTTTTTGAGTTCTCCTGAAAAATCCTCAAGCTTTGGCAATTCTGGGTCCCCAACTACCCCCTTTAAACAAAATATGGTTTATTGAGACCTCTAAAGTCCCTCCCCACTCTGGTCTTACACCAAGGAACCGGTCATTTGTGGTACTGCCTGGCTGCTGGATGCATTTAGGTTTTTTTGTTTTTTTAAACAGAACATGATTATATTTAACACACAGGTTTGATACAACCAGTACATTTAGGTTTTGATCTCTGCTTTATTTATTTACTCACCCTGCCTGGGTACTTTTCTGAACTTTTCCAGGGAATTCCCACATAGTAAGTGCAAGAGCCTTTCCTCCTAGACCTGCTCAGTCCTAGCGCCAGCCCTGGAAGGCTTTCCTTTTATTTCCAAAAAGGGGCTAATATAGCAGGTGCTCCATATACATTTTTTGAACAGGTAAATAAATATTGTTACTTTATTTGATCTAGTTTAGGCACTCTCCTGGTGGGACCCAAATCTCCAGGCTTCCCAGTATCCCTAAAGTGTCCCTTATGTCTGGTAGAGAGACTTTTGCCCAGGAAACACCCTTTTTGGACTCGGTCCACTCCTGGGACTGCCATGGGCTAAAATGGCTCACCTGAGGAGCAAGGTCCCTCCCTCTGAACACTGGCATGCTCTTGCTTGATGGAGAAATGCTTACAGATTGAGCAGTTCATCTTCTCCAGGGTTCCCTGTGGCTTCTTTACAGTTTGTAGCTTTTTCTGGCTTGATAACAATATTTACTTTTGCTACACCTTTGTACATTAAGGATTAAAATGCCTGGAAATACTGACCAGAGGTAAACCCTAGGGGTAAATTTTCCTTCATCAAAGTGACAAAAGAATGGGTTAGAGTCCTAGGACTCCTAAAACATGTTGAACTCCAGAAGGAGAGTTGCCAACTCAAACTGCTGCAAGGGCAAGTGGGGACCAAATGTGGCAATCTGAGAGCAGTCCCTGGATGTGAGGAATTTGGGTTCAGTGTTGCCAGATGTTCTAATTTTTCAAAAAAAAAAATAAAATAAAATTTATGCTCTGGCCGGTTTGGCTCAGTGAGAGAGCATCAGCCTGCGGAATGAAGGGTCCCGGGTTCGATTCGGGTTGGGGTATGTACCTTGGTTGCGGGCACATTCCCAATGCAGGAAGCAGCTGATTGATGTTTCTATCTCTCTATCCCTCTCCCTTTTCTCTCTGTAAAAAAATCAATAAAATATTTTTTTAAAAAGAAAGAAAATAAAATTTATGAGAATTCTTCTAATTTTTAAAGTTGGAAACTAATCTATCTGTATTAATAAAAGCATAATATGCTAATTAGACCAGACATTCTTCCAACGACCTTCCGGATGAAGCCGGGGCTGTGAGGGAAGCCCAGGTCCTGCGTGCCAAAGGGAAGCGGGTGCCAGCAGCCACCCAGGGGAAGGAAGGCCTACTCTTGTACGAATTTCAGGCATCAGGCCTCTGGTTTTCTAAAGAGTTAAATCTTTGTGAGCTTTTGTAGCGTGCCTATGGGCAGGTACGGGGCCAGTCATGCTTGTCTTACTGGATGAAGTGGCTGCGTCTCTTAGGACTGCTGGGCTGAAGGCAATATGCAGGGGAATGTTTCCTGGAGGAATTAATCTTCCTGGAATCTATCTAGTTCCCTCCCCTTTTCTAACTGGGAGGTGGAATATGAAACTACCAGAGATGTCTGGGAGTCTGGGGCCCCATGGATACTTGGGCCAGACCCCTTAATCTCTGCTACCCTCAGCCTTGAGGGAGTTGGGGGTAGGAGGCAACTTAGAAAAATTAGATTGAACCCCCATCTTTCAGAGGTGTAGGGAAATGGGGAGGGGGGGGGAAGGATAGGAAAAAGATCCTGGGCCTGTTTCCTAAGTTCCCTCTTATGGAGAGGGAATGGAATTCTGTGTCAATCTTGGGGGGGACCCAGAGGATCTGCTGACTAGCCTGGGGGCCGTAAATAAAATCCAGGGGAAATCGTTATGCAGACACCACAAACCTTCAGAACTCCTCAAGGGTGCTGAAATGGACCATCTACCCCTCCACCCAGCAAAGTGCCCTCCCTCCTGTGAGGACAGCTGCAATGTTCTCTCTGAAATGCCAAATGTAAACTCCTCTCATAAAATGCATTTTTCCATATTTGTACCCTCGCTTGGGTGGCATCATGAGTAGTATGTGCCCAGAAAAGTGATTGTGAGCTGTCAGCGCAAGAGCAATCACTGCTGGGCTCAGGACCCTAAGCCCGGAACCCTCAAAGCCAGGAACCCTCTAGAACTGCAGCTACGCGGGGAACGGGATCTGGGAGGGACTTCCTGTTGTCCTTAATCCGAGTCTCCACCCGGCTACCCTTCCCTGGTGCTGGCTGCCGCGCGACAACTTTCCTGGGGGAGGATCCCTCTTCCCACTGTTCAAGGTGCCCCATCCACCTCCACCTCAGTGAGGTTGGGGGGCTGGGGAGGGAACCTGAATCCGAAGACTGGTGGGGGCGGCCAGCTGGCAGGAGGGGACGGAGTCAAGGGTGGAAGGCTTGGAGAGAAGGGGTCCTGGATTCAGTTTAGGGAAGGGGAAGAACAGGAAGGACATCCTTTGATCAGGACCGTGAGCCAGATGGACTCCCAATGCCAGGCGAGTCATTGCAGCTGCAGGGGGAGCTGCTGAGAGTGGGCAGCTCACTTTTTGGATCCCAGGCAGGGCTGAGTCAGGCAAGTTCAGGGTGTATGTGTGTCCTGAGCCAGAGGAACGCCAGAGTCTGGATTCCTCAGCTGAGCTGGCTGTGGTGTTAGGGGCCCAACACAGCACCTGCTTTGTAGGATCTCTGCAGACCTTTCAGCTTCTGATGACAGGAGATACAGATTCCTAGTCAGCTTTGCCTGAGCTGATGGGATCTTGTTTAGTGACAAATGGGACAATACAAAATAGCATGCTGTAGAAGCGAGGAGCCAAAAAACAGGGAGGCCATTGAATGGCATCAAGGAGGCTTTATTTTTTATTAAAAACGGGGATGCATCTGGCCCTACATGGGATTTTTAGGGGCACTTCAGGGGTGTCCAGGAGACATTGCCTGATTTCCTTCTGCTCTTCCAGGCTCCTGGCCAGAAGCTGGAGGGGGCCTGGCCAACAGAGGAGAACCGACTCAGTGTGCTTTCTTGCTGTGAGATAGAATGTCTGCAGATCGTGGCAGCATCCGGGCTACCCAGGACAAAGAGAGACCCCAAGAGGTATGGATGGGGCACCAGGTGAGGGAGGTGTGCTCTGGAAGGAACTGGAGCTAGATGGTATATTCATAGGAGGTATCTGGACCAATGGAAGAGTTAGACTCACTGGGGTGCAGAGCTGGTGAGTGGGAGTGATGGGGGTATTAAAAAGAAGATTGTATGATGGGAAATACTTTTCACCTGGGAATTGACTTCTGTGGAACTACATTGCTTTGCAATAGTCAGAGGACCAAAGGCCACATTGTGAGATAACAGTTAGGCTATGTAGGGACCCTACTGAGGAGGCTAACACTCTGAATAGAACCCAGAGCACACACAGAAGTCTCAGTACTCACCCTTCAGCCCCCCCTCCACTACACACTGTCCTTGGCCTGAGACCCCTTCTCTTCTCTCTGGGTATGAGCACCTAGGCCTTCCTGTATTGTGTGTGTGTGTGTGTGTGTGTGTGTGTGTGTGTGTGTGTAATTACAGGGAGACCAGAGTCACCTGACTTAGAATCAGAGGAATATGAGTCAGTCACAGCCAGGTGTGTGACATTGGACAAGTCCCCTGGCCTCTGGAAACCAGGTGTATGATCTATAAAATGTGGATCATGTGCCTATTGTTCCCATCTGTCTCACCAGGTGGTTAGAAGGCTCAGAGGAGATAATGGGCAAAGAGTCCTCTGTAAGTAGTTCATCAGCCTGTAGGAGGTCATTTTTGTAACACACAATACAAGAACAACCATAGCAACTGGAACCTAGTCACAGAGAGACTTATGTCCCCTCAATTACAAATACAAATCAAGTACTAGTTCTGTTTTTCCTACCACAGAAGCACAAAGAATTGTGTTTTTTTTATTTAATAAATCTTTATTGTTCATATTATTATAGTTATTCCTCTTTTTCCCTCACATAGCTCCCCTCCACCCGATTCCCTTCCCACCCTCTGCCCTTACCTCCCCCCACATTGTCCTCATCCATAAGTGTATGATTTTTGTCCAATCTCTTCCCACACCCCTTACCCCTTTCCCCCTGAGAATTGGCAGTCCACTCCCTTTCTATGCCCCTGATTCTATTATATTCACCAGTTTATTCTGTTCATTAGATTTTTTTAAAAAATATATTCTATTGATTTCCCACAGAGAGGAAGGGAGAAGGATAAAGAGTTAGAAACATGGATGAGAGAGAGACATCAATCAGCCGCCTCCTGCACGCCCCCCACTGGGGTATGTGCCCGCAACCAAGGTACATGCCTTGACCGGAATCGAACCCAGGACCTTTCAGTCCGCAGGCCAACGCTCTATCCACTGAGCCAAACCGATTTTGGCTGTTCATTAGATTTTTAATTGACTTGTTGATAGATATGTATTTGTTGTTCATAATTTTTATCTTTACCTTTTTCTTCTTCTTCCTCTTCTTAAAGAGTACCTTTCAGCATTTCATATAATGCTGGTTTGGTGTTGATGAACTCCTTCAGTTTTTCTTATTTGTGAAGCTCTTTATCTGCTCTTTAATTCTGAATGATAGCTTTGCTGGGTAGAGTAATCTTGGTTGTAGGTTCTTGCTATTCATCACTTTGAATATTTCTTGCCACTCCCATTTGGCCTGCATAGTTTCTGTTGAGAAATTAGCTGACAATCGTATGGGTGCGCCCTTGTAGGTAATTAACTGTTTTTCTCTTGCTACTTTTAATATTCTCTGTCTTTTGCTCTTGGCATTTTAATTATGATGTGTCTTGGTGTGGTCCTCTTTGAATTCCTTTTGTTTGGGGTTCTGTGTGCTTCCTGGACTTGTAAGTCTATTTCTTTTACCAGTTGGGGGAAGTTTTCGGTCATTATTTCTTCAAATAGGTTTTCAGTATCTTGCTCTCTCTCTTCTTCTAGCACCCCCATAATTCTGATGTTAGTACGCTTGAAGTTGTCTCAGAGGATCCTTACACTATGTTCACATTTTTGGATTCTTTTTCTTTTTGCTTTTCCAGTGGAGTGTTTTCTGCTTCTTTGTATTTCAAATCTTTGACTTGATTCTTGCACTCCTCTAGTCTGGTGTTAGGTCTCTGTATAATATTTTTTTAATTTTAGTCAGTGCATGTTTAATTTCTAGTTGGTCCTTTTTCGTCTCCTCTTGGGTCTTGCTAAATTTATCCATCTTTTCTAGGGAATTCTTGAAAAACCTTATAATCATGGTTTTGAACTCTATATCCAGTCATTTGTTTTCCTCCATTTCTTTTGTTTGTGATCTGTTTCTTTGTCTCCGCATTTTCACTGCTTCCCTGAGTTGGTAGAGTAGCTTTGTGTGCTAGTTGTCCTATGTGGCCCAGTAGCTCTGCCTCCCCAGTTACCTGAGGTGGACACTCTTGGTGCACCCCTTTGTGGACTGTGTGTACAGCCTTGTTGTAGTTAAGTCTTGATTGTTGTTGGTATCACTGGGGGAAATTGACCTCCAGGCCAATTGGCTGTGAGGATCAGCTGTGTCTTTACAGGGAGAACTTCTATGCTGGAGACAGCCTTATGAGACAAGACTTGCAAAACTGCAAAAGCCTCTGTGATAGGCTTGGATGGGGCAGAGTCTCAGGGCTGAGCAGACCGCCTTGGCTTCCATCAGCCCTGTCCTATGAAGCTCCTGGGTCTCAATGTCCCTTAGTAATCGTTGCAGTCCTCACTGTGTGCACTCGTGTGTATGCCTCCAGATATCTGCCTTTCTTGGCTCCCCTGAGTTTCCTTGCACTCTGGGGACCTATATGAGTTTGGGTCCCCAGGGTCTCGCCCAAAACTGGGGTTCAGCGCAGTCAGAACTGGAGGTCAGTGCAGTCAGGAGGTTCCGTCTTCCTCCCACTAGAGAAAGCCAGCAGTACACTCAGAGGTCAGTCCTCTCTGTGTGCACTCGCGCGCACACCTCCAGACCTCTGCCTTTTGGGGCTCCCTTGAGTTTTCATGTGCTCCAGGGATCCATATGAGTCTGGGTCCCCAGGGTCTCACCCGAAACTGGGCAGTTGGAACTGGGGTTCAATGCAATTAGGAGTTTCTATCTCCCTCCCCACTAGAGGAAGCCAATCAGGTACTCAGCTGCCCGTCCTCTCCACACATGCATCTCCGTACCTCAGTTTTTTGCAGCTCCTCTGAGTCTTCATGAGTCCCTCTCTTTACTTCTGGTTGTAGAATTTCTACCCAGCCAGCTTTCCTATGGTTCTGGATGATGTCTGTCTTTTAGCTATAGTTTTGAAATTGTGCGAGGCAGCAGTTACGTGTTCACCTATACCGCCATCTTGGTTTTTCCTCACAAAGAATTGTTACCCTTGTTTGCTTTCCATTCCACAATGCCTTTGTAACACCAAAGGGCCCCACACATCCATGACATTCTCTGCTGATGTTGGGTTCTGTCAACTCACACAGTTGAGTAATAATGATAATAGTAACTGCTTTATGTTTATCTAGAACCTTCTGGGCAGGTTTTGCTCACCCATTATCTGTGCAGGAGGCAGAGCAGCTGAGTCTTGGAGGCTGCCTCACCCATGTGGTTCTCAGGCACCCTGACTCCTGGGTCTTTTCCTGTGAGACAGATGGAAATAGGGGTGTGAGGGGTGGGGAGGGTTTTGCATGAGTTCCTAGCTGCTAGTCTCTGTGCTGCAGAGAACAATGAGGCTTCACCAGAGGCCTCCAAGTGTAAGGAAGTAACTTAACCGAGACTCTGGAGGTTTTGGGTGGAGGCGGTGCCTGCTCGGGGGAATGGCTAGTGAGGAACGGCTCCAGATTTGAGCCTGTCACCTAACTAAAGCCTGTTCCTCATTCTCCAAGAGAACTGGGGCTGAGGCTGGTGTGACGTAGGGGGGACAAATCGGGAGGACTCTGAAGTCCCACTGTGCAGGGTGGTGCTGAAGGGGGTGAGCTAGAGAGGAGTTCTGTCAGACCAAGATGGGCATCAGGCCTCAGCACACTTAGTGGCACTCTTGTGTTTTTTTTCTCCAAACCAACATAACGCCCAACTACTCTGACCAAATTGAGTCAGGCCAGAAACAACCCAAGGCCACATGATGCCTCCCTATCATCTTTAAGACATGGTGGCCCTCGGGTGACTTGGGAGTCAGATACACTTGAGTTTAAATCCTGGTTGAGTCACTCACCTGCTCCGTAATCTTGGGTCATTGTCTGATCTCTGAAGCTGGGAATATTAGTTTCGTAGGGCTGCCGTAACACAGGTGGCTTAAAACAACCAAAATTTATTCTCTCAGTTCTGGAGGCCAGAAACCCCAAATCAGGGCTCCCTCCCAAGGCTCTAGGGAAGAATCCTTCTGCCTCTTCTGGCTTCTGGGGGTTCCAGCTGTCCCTTGACTTATGACAGCATCACTCCAACCTTTGCTTCTGTCTTCGCATGGCCTCCTCCATATTTCTGTGTCCTCTCCTCTTTTTATAAGAACACCAGTCATTAGATTTTCAACCTACTGTACTTGGTTTCCTCATATATTAAAAATAATAATCCACACAGCTGTTAGAGGTGCAGGCTTGAATTGAAACAGGCAGCCATCCTGTGGGCACTTGGCCAGCTTGCACCTAGCAGGGCCTTGATAAGCCTGCCTTTCTCCCCTTGTGGTGGTGAGCAAGATGCACAGGTCCCTGGGGCTAGGAAAAGGAAGCAAGGCCAGTCTTTCAAGCTGTGGCTTGTTTTTGGTTGTGCACTAGGTGTCTGCCCTTGCAGGGACCCCTTGGTGTGGAGGACATGGTGCTTGGCCATGTCTTCCCATTTCCATCCCAGTGCTGATGGGGACTACCATTCCTAGGTTCCAGGTCCTGGGCATCCTTGTCAAGAAATGCTTTCTGAGTCAAAGGAGATGGTGCCTTTGGGAGCCGCTCACGAGTCACCCTACATTAAGACAGAGCTGCAAGAACCACACCCTGAGGAGGCGTTGCAGGAGGACAAGGCTCAAGGAGCTTGGAGCTGGGGGCGCCTAAACCAGGGCTCTAAGGAGAAAGCTCTTTTTTTGCCTGGAGGAGGTAAGGAGAGGGATGTGAAGAGAAGTGCTTTGCTGGGCAGCAGCTGTGAGGAGAGATGGAGGCTCACAGCCGAGGTGGGGCAGGGAAGAGGCCCCTGCCATGGTCAGGAGCGATGCCTGGGTGTCTGCTCACTTGCCTCTTGGAGGCCATTCTGGCACAGCCTCTGCTTGGATGGGGTCAGCGGTTGGGTGGGAATTTTCCAGGCATGAGCCCACTTGGGGAGCAGCAGGATGCAGCAGAATGAGGTGCCTCTCTGAGGACCTCTCTCCTCTCTCAGCCCTCCCCTCCCCCCAGATCCCCGTGCTTTCCCATGAGGGAAGGACCAGAGACCGGCAGATGGCTGCAGCGCTCCTCACTGCCTGGTCCCAGGTGAGCGCGCCTGTCCAGGGCTGGAGGGACAGCATCTCTGACTGAATCGTCCTTCAGAGCTGAGCACCGGACCCGAGGGTGGGTGCTGGAGGGGAAATGTGCTGGAGATCGAGCTTTGGCTGTGGCGTCGAAAGAAGAACCCTCGTTTTTGTTCCTGTCGTCTGTTGTACACAACTGCCTTATTCTTGTCCCCTCTCCCCCCCCAAAAAATCTTGGGCGGCTCCTGCTTCACCCTCAGACCTGGGCAGCAGGTTGGGAGTTGGGAATCTCATCTTGGCACTATCAGGCCCCCTCCACCATGCCTTGTCGTGTCCTGCAGAGAAGGCATTTTTGTGTTGTTTCAGATGCCAGTAACCTTTGAGGACGTAGCTCTGTACCTCTCCCGGGAGGAGTGGGGGCAGCTGGACCACACGCAGCAGAGTTTCTACCGGGATGTCCTGCAGAAGCGAAATGGGCTGGCCTTGGGTAAGGCTGGCACTTGTGTTGGGACGGCCACTTCCTGAGATTCTGGATATCAGAGGTGGGGTCTGTCCCACTGTCACCTCCCAGCTTTCCAAGGCTTAAACCCTTCTCAGAGTTCATATAGACAGTGCTGTTATGTAGAACCTTCCTAGTGATGGCATGCTCCACGTATGGGCTAAAATGGTAGCCATGAGCCAGATGTGGCTGTTGAGCACTAGAAATGTGGTTAGAGCAACTGAATACTTAATTTATTTCATTTAATCAGCTCAGTTTTGAACTGAAATAGCTATATGTGGCTAGTTGGCTGCTGGACTAGACAGTGCCTACCTACAGATTCTGCTTCTTTTTGGTACTTCTGTGTGCTTATTCCTGTAGTTTCACCTTCTTCTTTTTTATTTTTATTAATATTTATTTCAGAAAGGAAGGGCGAGGGGAGAAAGAGATAGAAACATCAATGATGTGAGAGATTCATTGATCTACTGCATCCTGCACACCCCCTACTGAGGATTGAGTGCACAACCTGGGCATGTGTACTGATCAGGAATGGAACCATGACCTCCTGGTTGACACTTATCCACTGAGCTACACCAGCTAGACACCCTGCTCTTTCTTGAAGCCAGCTTTAGAAGTGTCTGAGCAGAAAACTTGGCTCTGGGGTCAGGGCTGCATGCCTGCAGTAGGGGGGACATGGTGCCAGTTAATCTCCAGACTCGTAGACTCATCCCCAAGAGGCATGTCCTCTTCTCAGAGGGGCATGGCTCTCTCTGGTTTTCTCACTATAAGAGTTAAGTCCCAGGGCTGTTCTCCTCACTTTCAGACTCTAGTTTTTTGGGGCAGATTTTTATGAGGTCTTATGGAAAACTCAGTGTGTTCATTTTTAAATATATATATTTTCTTTCAGAGAGGAAGGGAGAGGGAGAGAGAGAATTATTGGTCAGCTGCCTCCTGCACGCCCACATCGGGGATCGAACCCACAACCTGGGCATATGCCCTGATCAGGAATCAAACCTTGACCTCCTGGTTCATGGGTCGACATTCAACCACTGAGGCACGCTGGCTGGGCTCCTCATTCATTCATTCAGTTAGTATGTCTATCAACACACATCTGTTGTACACCTGCTAGTCCAAGTGAAGCTGGGGGATTGGTAATGGCCCCCTTTGACTTCAGTGGTGAGCCAAGACTTCTATGGTCCCTGATGGACCCCAAAATCACGGCCACCGTGGTCACTCCTTTAATTGTTAACATTCTCAGGGTCCATATAGCAGGTCTGGGCAAGTCCTGGGAGATTACAAGGAACTTGGTGCCCATTTGTGGTGACAGGTCTCACGAATGACCTAAATTACCCAGTTTGTCCAACACATTCCCTTCCTTCCTGGGAGCTTGGATCAGGGTATGGAGACCAGGTCCTCTGCTCTCTTACTGACTTAACCATAATTCTCAGGCCTTTACCAAGGACTTACTGAATGGACCTCTGGTCCCTGACTTCTGGGTGGTCAGTGTCTCTGGCCTTCCTGCTAAAGGTCTTGGAAAGGTGTAGGTGCAGGAGTGGGCGACTGTGTTTGGTTTCCAGTGATGCTGGGCCCACTGCTGTGGCAGTGTGTGGAAGCGGGTTGCTGGCAGCTGAGGAACACAGCAGAACTGGCCTTTTACTTCTGGTGCTCGTTCAAGGAGATAAGGAGGAGCCTTAATTCAGTCCTGAAAAGACTGTGTCTAGGGTTGACCCTGGAACATGCTTCCGAGAGAGGGACCCCAAGCAGTCTTTGAGCTCATGTGGTATTACCTAGTGTTTCCGGTTGCACCCATTCATTCCCCTTTGCTCTGTCACTTCTCAGGGGCGTGTCTCCTGCTGGGCAGCCTGGGAGATCTGTGACTGAGCACTGCATCTCTTTTTGGGCAGGGTTTCCCTTCAGCAGAACTTTCTGGGCCTCCCAGGTGCAGGGCAAGGGCGAGGCCTCAAGTTCATGCCTGCAGATGGGAGATGAAGAGGAGAAGAGAGGTGCGTCCAGAGGTGATGGGTGGGCAGTGGGTTGTCAGTGTCACTCCCAGGTGCCCTTTGTCAGTGCAGGCTGTTTCCTGTGGGTGCAGATAACATGGCCCTGCCTGCGGCAGGGTGCCAGCCTCCCCTCTGCACAGGGTGGCCATCATTTCCCAAGGCCCCCTCGGTTCCTCACACTTTTCCTCATCTCTGGAATTCCCTTGAGTCCCTCACAAAAGCCTCTCTCTGGTTGGAAACCGTTTCTCCAGGAGCTGTGGAGGTGAGAAAGGAGGATCTGACCGCATCCCCCGCAGTCCCTGGGGATGTGAAGTCCTTTAGAACCAGGGCAGGGAGAGCCCAGGATGTCCTACAGTGTGGATGGCAGGTAGCCAGCAGCCAGAGGATGGGGCCAGCCAAAGAGGAGCGGCAGCCGGGACCCCCAGAGGAGAGACAGCTGGCACCAGCCCTGTCCGACACTGACCTTTTAGAGAAACCCAGCGAGGGGGAGACAGGCGCCCCCGAAAGCAGCGAGGAGGGCTTGGCCCCTGATAGTGACACCAGCAAGAAGACCTACAAATGCGAACAGTGCGGCAAGGGCTTCAGCTGGCACTCCCACCTGGTGACGCATCGACGCACGCACACGGGCGAGAAGCCCTACACCTGCACGGACTGCGGCAAGCGCTTCGGCCGCAGCTCACACCTCATCCAGCACCAGATCATCCACACTGGCGAGAAGCCCTACACCTGCCCCTCCTGCTGGAAGAGCTTCAGCCACCACTCTACACTGATCCAGCACCAGCGCATCCACACGGGCGAAAAGCCCTACGTGTGCGACCGCTGTGCCAAGCGCTTCACGCGCCGTTCGGACCTGGTCACTCACCAGGGCACGCACACTGGTGCCAAGCCCCACAAGTGTCCCATCTGCAGTAAGTGCTTCACACAGAGCTCGGCCCTGGTCACCCACCAGCGTACCCACACGGGGGTCAAGCCCTACCCATGTCCCGAGTGCGGCAAGTGCTTCAGCCAGCGCTCCAACCTCATCGCGCACAACCGCACGCACACGGGCGAGAAGCCCTACCACTGCCTCGACTGCGGCAAGAGCTTCAGCCACAGTTCGCACCTCACTGCCCACCAGCGCACCCACCGCGGGGTCCGTCCCTACTCCTGCCCCCTCTGCGGCAAGAGCTTCAGCAGGCGCTCCAACCTGCACCGGCATGAAAAGATCCACACCACGGGCCCCAAGGCCCTGGCCATGTTGATGCTGGGGGCTGCGGGCACTCTGGCGGCACCCCCACCTGCTCCCACCTAGGAGGCCTGGAGGGAGGGGCCAGGCCCCCCATGGAGGAACGAGGGCAGCTGCAATGGCAGTGAGGAGTAGTGGGAAGGGAGTTGGGAGGTGCTGGCATGGGGAAGGGGCATGGCAACACTGGGAGGATCTACACTGAAGAGCAGGCAGGCTAGTTGCAAATTAAAGGACTTGGAATTCAAGCCACAGCCTATTGCTCTGTCTTGGGGTGGAGGGGTGGAGTGGGAGGGTTAGGGCTATGGGGGATGCTGGTGGCTGGCCCTACACTTGGCTTGGGGCCCTATCCAAATGGTCAGAACCGTAAGTCTCCAGGCAAAGGAGGTTTTAAGGCTTGAAGCTAGCCAGCCACTGCTGGAATTGTGGCTCCTGGTGGGCCCTCTGTTGCTGCCTTGCCCACTGAGCCCTGAAACCTCCTGGGGCCTGCTGGGAGCCAGGAGTGGGCCAAGACCAGCTTGTGAACTCATACTGTCTCCTGCCTGGCCTGTCTCTTGTCGCAGGTACCAGCTCAGACATTTTCCATCTGCTTTCTCTGGGGTCTAGTGGTAATTCAGTATGAAATTCTCACTTAACCAGGGACTACGGTCCCTCCTAGTTCCTTCTGGGGCTGCTGCCAGTTCCTGCTACTTCTCCCCTGGTTGGCCTCTTCACACATGTCCTTTGTAATTTTCCCTACTCACCTATGCTGAGTTATTTTACTCCTGCCCTTCTAGTTTTTTGCTTCTATTGTTTGTTTCCCATTCTCTACTATTTTTCCTGGGAGGGGTGGACTCAGCTGCTTATTTTCCAAGATTTGCAGTTTGGCTTTCAAGATAATATGCAGTTCTGACCTTGATGTCTGCAGCAGAGAGTCTATTGAGGCCCCACCTGTCTCTCTGGATCATGGAGCCAGTAGGGTGGCTGCAGCCTTGGTTGGCTCCCAGCTCCTAAGGGATGGCAGACTGGAGATATTAATAATAGCTGCCAGTTGTTGGGCAGCTGCCCTGCCAGGCATGGGATCAAGTACCATATGTATGTCACCTCTACTCCACAACACTGAGGAGTGGGTTTTACCTCACTTGTTTTAACTTATTTAAATATTTTTTAAAATTGATTTCAGAGAGGAAGAGACAGGGAAAGAGAAACATCATTGATGAGAGAGAATCATGGATCGGCTGCCTCCTGCACATCCCACACTGGGGATCGAGCCCACAACCCAGACATGTACCCCCAAATGGAATCAAACCCAGGACCTTTCAGTCGACAGGCTGATGCTCTATCTATTGAGCCAAACTGCCCAGGGCTTATCTCAGTGTTATGGATGAGGAAATGGAGGCTGGGAGAAAAAGCTCACTTTCCCAAAGCCATACAACTGGAGAACTGAAAGCTGGGGTTCAGGGTCAGGGATTTTTACCAGGTAAAGAATACCCCTATTTCCATGTACCCCAACAGCTACTGATTAATTAATGCATGATATTATGAGGCAGGGCTGTCTAAAAAGAGTAAGAGAGTGGACTTGACCTTCTGGGGTGCTGGACTCAGCTGGAGATTGGGGGGGAGGGGAGCATATAATCATTGGGATGCCAGAAAGCTGCTGACTAGTGGGAGCCCAGGCAGGAGTGGGAGGCCTCAGTGGGGTTAAATTGCTGGCAGGACTGGTGAGAAAGCAAGCAGTTTCCTCTCTTCAGCTTGCCTTCATGGCTCCCGTCACAGCCAGAAATGGGGTTTCTCTGCTCGGCTTAGTGTGCGGGGCTGACGGGGCTCGCACACATAAAGCAGGCTTGCTGTCCCGGGAGCTTGTTTTCTAATGAAAGTGAGAGACAGAAGTGAGAAGTCGACCTAAAAGGACACTGGGAGCTGTCATCACTTGGCACAAGCTTAGCACAGAATATTCATTGGCACAGTGGCTATTTGCTTGCTTGGGCTGCACAGCCAAGGGTGTCAGGACTTGAACACTCGGAGGTCTGTTGTGAGTCAGGGATCATTTAAAGGCTTCACTCTGGCCTAGGAGGAGCTCAGAGACCACAGTATCCAGGAGAAACTCTTTCCTTTTCATAGCATGAGGCATAGAGATGTGATTCCAAGACCCCCCTGGCTTTCCTTTCCTTCCTAGGTGACTATGCACAGATCACCATTCTGGCACAGACCAGGCAAGAGCATTTTAAGAGTGGAACTTGGCAGTTTGGAAACTATTTGACCAGAGCAGCTAAGGGTGAGGAGGTAGCTAGGGCATCATAGAAGGGCCTGGAATGTCAGGGTGAAGGATGTTCGTGGCTTGGTGAGTTAGGGAGTGCACTGAGAGGTAGCAGGCTGGGGGTGAGGGGACACCAGGGTCTTGGTAGCTCTGGGTAGCAATTGAGGTGTGACACACACACACACACACCCTCGCTTCTCACACCTGACATACCAGCTTCAGGGCACTGCAGAACCCAACCTGGTTAGGTTACTCACGATTGACCTACACCTGCGCCTTCAGGAGGGCGAAAGCGAGGGGAGAGGATTTCCTCTCGGCTCTCCACCCTCTTCCTGGGCGGCCACGGGCTCAGCACAGTCCTGGCTGGCCGCGCAGCCCTCCAGGTGCGTGGTCCCGGCCTCAGCACAATGTTGGGGTCTGGAAACCCGACGGGGTCTCGAGGGCGGGGCGGAGGGGGCCGGCCACTAGGGTTCAATAGCTGCTGACGTTCTCAGGAGCGGACCGTTTCTTTCTGCTGTTTCCCTGCGCCCACAGAGGGCTGTAAGGCAACTGGCCTCCCCCTCCGGATTTCTTCCCCCCACTCCCCACCCCCACTGATTTATAGAGAGTGGAAGGGAGGGAAGGAGAGAGAGAGAGAGAGAAACATCCATGTGTGAGAGAGAGATGGATTGGTTGCCTCCTGCACATGCCCCCACCAGGCCAGGATGAACCTGCAACCCAGGACTCTCCGATGTGCAGACAGAGTCTCCGACCACAAGGGCCCGAAGCTCTCGGGTTTGAAACTTGCCCCTTTCCCTTTAGTCCGGCGTCGGTTGCAAAAGGAGCCAACGACTGGGGACTGCACTCCTGGTTTCGTGGGCAGCCCCGAGCCTTCAGAGCCGGCCCCGGCCTGCCGCAGAGATACAAGCCTGCCGTCCCCGACAGGGTGCGGACGGGGTGCAGGGCCACTTGGGCGTCATGCTCGAGCCCCCGTCACCTAGTTGCCGCCCCGAGGCCCGGGGAGCCCGAGCCTGGCGGCCACATCCCACCTTGACGATGGCTGACTTTCGCAGCGCAGCGCCGGGGAAATGCTGCCCGCGCACCCGGCCTCAGCCCGGGCACCTGCCGTGACACTAGCTCCCGAGCGGAGCAGGGCCGGCGGCGCCGCCAGTGAGAGCTGAGCGCCAGCGCGGCCGCCTGGAAGGAGACTGCGGTGCAATTGGGGGAGGTGGGTAGAGCCTTCGGGGCGGGGGCGGGTAAACTGAGGACACCGGTGCGAGGTGAGGGGGTGGTAAAAGGCGGGAAAACATTAAATAGGGTCTTTGCTGCATTCACTCATTCATTTTTTAAAAATATGAAATGAATGCATTTCGGGTTCTTTGCGAAATGTTGAGGAACAGTCATGAAAAAGCCACACAAGATAAGATCCTTGTGCTCCTGGGGTTGGCCCAGGTGGAGGAGATTGGCAAGCAGATAAATGATACATTAATTTCAAGTAGTGACAAATGCCAGAAAGAAAGGACAAGTGAAGAAGCAATGGAGGATGCTAGCGACTGAGAGAAAAGGCCCATGCAAAGGGGGAACATTTAAGCTAAGACTTGAAGAATGTCAAGAAGCAGTTTTTATAAGAATTTGGGGGCAGACCCTCCCAAGCTAGGAAAACAAAATGAAGCCAAAAATCAAGGCTCAGCCAAGAAGAGACTGGCGTGTCATGAGGTGAAATGACAACCCTGGTGGGAGGGAGGGGAAGCTAGGGAAGGGAGACTTGTGAAAGGCTGTGGCCTGAGGCTTCTCCTGGAGAATGGGAGGTTATAATGATAGTCCAGCCTTCCTCATGCTCACATTCCTGTTCCAGCCTGTGACATGGGTCAGGCAGCCTGCCTTTCTGGGTTCCAAATGCCGCACTCTGTGGCCTGAGACTCCCTCACCTCCTAGAGCACTCCTGTTTTTCTGTTCTCCACGAATAAAGCTCAAGGCCAGCCATGAAGATTAAGACAATGGAACAGGCCACTGACCAGAGCAAGTTGGGATGAAATCTTCAGGGAAAAGTGGAAAAGATGCTCAGGGGTTCTAACTCCTGCAGCTTCTCAGGTATTCTAAACTCCTGGGGCAAGTTTCTGGTGATGATAATTTCCTGAGACTAACCACTCTATAGAGCATCTACTGTGTGTTAATACTGGTCTACTTGTATTCTCTCATTTATGTAATCCTTGCAATGACCCTATGAGGTAGTCAGGATTCAGTTCAACTCCAAATAACAGAGACCCAAAATAACCGAGTGTTAAACGAGACTGAAAGGTATTTCTCAAGATAATGTCTGGAAGTGGGCCAGAGATAGGAAGCCTATGGCAAGACTGGAATGGGAGCCCTCATCTACAAAGTCAAAAAAGATTTCAGACTCCTAACCTGCTTGCTACTCCACCACCATTTAAAGTGCCATCTTGGGATCTCAATCCATGGATTTAAGCATACATATTGATTTTAAAATTTAAAAACACAACCCTAGCCGGCTTGCCTCAGGGATAGAGTGTCAGCCTGCAGACTGATGGGTCCCAGGTTCGATTCCTGCCAAGGGCACATGCCTGGGTTTCGGGCTCGATCCCCAGTGGGGGGCGTATAGGAAACAGCCAATCAATGATTCTCTCTCATCATTGATGTTTCTATATCTCCTTCTCCTTCCTCTCTGAAATCAATAAAGAAATACATTTTTTAAAAAATTTAAAAACACAGAGGGGAAGGGGGAGAATCAATGTGAGGATGAAACACTGATTGGCTGCTTCCCGCAGGCCCCCCACCAGGGATCAAGCCTGCAACCCAGGCATGTGCCCTGACCAGGAATCAAACCCTGAAACCTTTATTTTATTTTTTTTGTTTTTTTAAAATATATTTTATTGATTTTTTACAGAAAGGAAGGGAGAGGGATAGAAAGAAACATTGATCAGCTGCCTCCTGCATACCCCCTACTGGGGATGTGCCCACAACCAAGGTACATACCCTTGACCAGAATCAAACCTGGGACCCTCTAGTCCGCAGTCCAGTGCTCTATCCATGGAGCCAAACTGGTTAGGGCAAACCCTGTAACCTTTCAATGCACACAGTGATAGCCAAACAACTGAGCCACACCGGGCAGGGCTATTTCTCTCTCTCTCTCTCTCTCTCTCTCTCTCTCTCTCTCTCTCTCTCTCTCAACATATGTTTTTATTGATTTCTGAGAGAGGAAGGGAGAGGGAGAGCTGGAAACATCAATGATGAGAGAAAATCATGCATTGGCTGCCTTCAGCACACCCCCTACTTGGAATTGAGCTTGCAACTTCCTGATTTGTGGATCGACAGTCAACCACTGAGCCACATTGGCCAGGCTATTTCTTTTTAATGAAATAACTCTTTTTAATAAATGTTTTATTGATTTTTTTACAGAGAGGAAGGGAGAGGGATAGAGAGTTAGAAATATCAGTCAGCTGCCTCCTGCACACTCCCTACTGGGCATGTGCCCACAACCAAGGAACATGCCCTTGACTGCAATCGAACGTGGGACCCTTGTGTCCGCAGGCCAACGCTCTACCCACTGAGCCAAACTGGTTAGAGCAAAAGAACTCTTAGTAGGCAGTAGTGCTAGATAGAGTATACATTCTGGTTGTAATAGAAATCCAAAATAACAGTGGCATAAACATGGTAACTCCTTCTCTCTCACATTACCTTCCTGAGGCTAAGTCCAGGGCTAGTGTGGTGGCTCCACAGTCACCAGGAACCAAGGCACCTTCCATCTTATTGCTTTGACACCTCTGGATGTTACTCTTATTTGCATGGTCCATGCCACTATGTCCAAATTCCTGCTAGCAGTTGGGGAAAAGAGACTAGGGACATGACCTATCCCTTTCCAGTGAGATGCATACATCACATCTCATTGGTTTCACTTTAATTATATGGCCATACTTAGCTACAGGAAAGGCTTGGAAAATATACTCTTTACTCTATACTCTTTATTCTAAAAATTCTTACTATAGAAGGGGAAAACTGATATTAGGGAGCAACTAGTAGTGTTTCTGCTACAAATGAGAATAGATGTTGCTTAATATGAGCATGGCTGTAAGAGACAACTGTATATCATTAAAAGTACTTTAGCTGAAACTGGTTTAGCTCAGTGGATAGAGCATCGGCCTGGGGACTCAAAGGTCCCAGGTTTGATTCCGGTCAAGGGCATGTATCTGGTTTTGGGCACATCCCCAGTGGGGGGTGTGCAGGAGGCGGCTTATCGATGTCTCTCTCATCGATATTTCTGGCTATCTCTCTCCCTTCCTCTCTGTGAAAAATCAATAAAATATATTTTTTAAAAGTATTTTTATTAGCCAAGAGAATGATGTCTGCTGCCCTAACATTGTTTAAGGAGTTCTGAACAATGGCTATAATACTAAGAAAATAATGCATATAAATTCTGGAAATGAATATAATTTTTTTGGAAATAATTTTTTCAATATATATTTTATTGAATTTTTTTACAGAGAGAAAGGGAGAGGGATAGAGAGAAACATCGATGAGAGAGACACATCGATCAGCTGCCTCCTGTACACCCCCTACTGGGGATGTGCCTACAACCAAGGTACATGCGCCGGACTGGAATCGAACCTGGAACCCTTCAGTCCACAGACTGATGCTCTATCCACTGAGCCAAACTGGTTTTGGCTGGAAATAAATTTTTGCTTTTTCATTATATAATAGATTATATTTTCTTGCTAGAAAAATAAACTAAAATACTGTCAGAAGGAAAAGAAAGTTCACTTAGGTTGTCAATTTCATATATCTGTGTGAAAATAATTTATCACCTACCAGCCATGCCCAATAGAATATATGGTAGATGTGCCAGTTATTAATTTGTCTGTCAGCCCCCAATACACTCATTTTGACCTTTGTGATACTGAAGCCTTCTGGATCCTGTAGACATTTCTAACCTTTGCTCGTCAACGTTAGTTTTTGCCACTTGAGGGCGTCGGTAGAACACTATAAGGCCATTCTTGGAAAAGGGGACTTGGAAGTTTCTTCTTCCCCTTGTCCTTTCCCATTGAGGCCAGTAGAGGGAGGGGAACCCAGTAACATTCATGTCAGCTGTTTGATAGAACAGTCTTGTCTCATGTCCTCCAGCAAGTTCCTCAAGGGAATGTAGCAAAGTGTATGTAGAAATACAGGAAAAATGGAAACTAAATGCCCAATAGTAAGGGGCTTTAAATAAAATACACAGCTTTCATGCTATGGAATAATATGCAGCTCGAAAAATAAATGCAGTCTTTTATTTATAGATGCTGATATGGAAAAATATCCCTGATAGACTTTTCAGTCAATAAAACATTACTTGAGGGGGAGGAGAGGTGAAGGGTATGGGGAGTAAATGGTGATGGAAGGAGACTTGACTTGGGATGGTGAACAGTGTACAGATGATGTGTTATGGAGCTGTGTGCCTGAAACCTATATAATTTGGTTAACCTGTGTTAACCCCATAGATTCAATAAAAAGAAAAAAAATGACAAAAGATTACTTATATAAAATGATTCCAGATTTATCCTCACCTTAGGATGTTTTTTGTTTGTTTGCTTGCTTGCTTGTTTAGAGAGAGAGAGGGAGAGAGAAAGGAGAACACTGATGTGAGAGAAACATCCATTAGTTTCCTCCCATATGTGCCTGGACTGGGGACCAAACCCCAAACCTAGGTATGTGCCCTCACCGGAAACCAGCCCACAAACTTTTGGGTGCACAGGCTCATGCTCCAACCAACTGAGCCACCTGGCCTGAGCAAATGATTTCAGATTTATATTCGAAAGATTCATAAGATGTGGAACTGTGAAAACAGACTAGAATATTAAATTTATGAATGGCTCTATTAGGAATATTTTAAACTTTTAATTATTCAACAAATATTGTGTCAGAAACAATTCTTGATGCTGGGAGTAGGGCAATGAAAATAGTGTGACTTCATGGAGCTTGTGTAGTCAAGAAATGGTTATTACACAAATATGTCAGGTATTGAGTAAAAGTTAGGAAGAAAAATAAGGCTGGGCGGAGCCAGGGCGGTGAGTGTGTGTAGGTGCTGTTCACACAGTTAGGGAAAGCCATTTTGAGGGAGTGACATCTGAGCAAAGTGACGGAGCTAATCTTGTGGGTCTCCACATCTTTATAATTTTCCATATTTTCTTAGTTTTCTTTTCCACACACACACAAAAAATGACAAAAGATTACATACAGTGCTTACATAAAACAAGAAAGCCTTGTCCATTTCAGAAAAAGATCTAGGTCGAGGAGTAAGCAGAGAGCGTGGGAGCAGGTCCAAATCCGTGGAAAGGAGAACACAAAGGTTCCCGGATGCGGCCCACCTGCTCTAGATTCTCCCTGGCCCCGGACCCCCGCCGCTCCAGAGACCACGTTGCTGGTGGGAGAGCGCGGGGCTCCCTGAGGTCGGAGTCCCCGCCTGCAGAGTCCGGTTGGGCAACTCCAGCCGACGCTCAGGGACAGAGATTAGCCACAGGAGGCTCCGCGCCCCTCACTGCATTTCCCAGAAAGCTCCACGGTCCTCAGGAGTCAGAAGAGCTGAGAAATCGGAAGGATTAGCAAAGAGAACTACCCCAGTTTAGACGCAGACCACAACCCGCGGGCGTAGGTGTTGAAGCGCAAAATAACTCTCTGCGTTCATTGGCCATCGGTCAAGGCAAACGGACTCACTGAGCAACGGGCTTTTGGGGGATGTAGTTCCGCGTGCTTAGAGCAGCGCGTGCGCCATGCCGTTTCCCGGCGAGCTCCGCGCGAACTTCCGGTGCCAGAATCCAGCGGAACTGGGAACGCCAGGGCGGTTGTGGGAGGTGTGGCCCCGGGGCGGGACGCGCGACCTGGGCTGCTGGGCTCCCTGGTCGAGCTCGGGTCTCCCCGCGGGTGGGGCCCGCGCTCGTAGGCAGAAGCCGAAGGGGGCGTGCACCTCTGAGCAGTGCAGGGGGGAGCCCGAGCGCCTGCACCCACTGCCCGCCCCGCCGCCTCTCAGCTTCGCACAGGCGAAGCTACCGGGGACCGAGCACGGGACTCCGGCGGCCCGCGTTCCCGCCTGCCGCGTCCTGCCGAGCGAGCCTGGTGAGTCCCTCGCCCTCTCCGAGCGGAGCCTCCTCCTCGGTCACTAGAGGATGAGAACGGAGCGCGTACCTTTCGGGGGTGTTGTGAGAAGATCAAAGTGCTTGCCCTGCCGGATTGCTCGGTTGGGTTAGAGCGTCCTCCTGATACGCCAAGGTTGCAAGTTTGATCCTGGGTCAGGCCACAGTCAAGAAGCAACCACTGAATGCATGAATAAGTGCAACAACAAATCCATGGTTCTCTTTCGCCCGCCCTCTCTCTCTAACAAATAAATAAAAATAAAAGACAGAATAAAGTACTCAGTGTGCCGTAGAGAAAAAGACCCGAACCAACCTGAATGCCTCGCTTGGGCATTGGTTCAGAAACGGGAATACATCTATACCTCGAAATCTTCAGAGTGGCTAATGAAGAAGCATTGTTAAGTGGAAAAGCGCATTACAAAATAGTTTGTGCAATAAGACCTCATTATGTGAAAACGCACACATACAAAAACACTTTCCGGTTCTAGAAGTACATTTTTAGTAAATGTATTAGTACTTTAGGGGAAGGTCTGGGGGGTTATATGTGACTTAATGGGAGGGTGCGCTGCATAGTCGGATGGAGAGTTTCTCTTTTATGTATTCTGTATTGTTAACTCCTTTCCCCTTTTATTACAATGGTTGGTGTCACTTCTTTATTGAAACAAAAAAACCAAAGTTCCAAAATATACTCTTTCAAGACTTTTATGGCAATGTAAGGCATAACATGTCATACGTTCATACATACCTGTGGATAAATGGCTTAGGATGATGTCTGTGAGCCCATTGCTGATACCCCTGGACCAGCTGATGTTTGGAATTCACAAGTTTTTAAATTTCAGAAAGATAACCAAAACCGGTTTGGCTCAGTAGATAGAGCGTCGGCCTGCAGACTGAAAGGTCCCAGGTTCAATTCTGGTTGTGGGTGCATCCCCAGTGGGGGGGGGGGGTGCAGGAGGCAGCTGATTGATACTTCTTTCTCATCGATGTTTCTGGCTCTCTTATCCCTCTCCCTTTCTCTCTCTAAAAAATCAATAAAAATATATTTTAAATTTCAGAAAGATAATACAGTACACATAGTATATCAAGTAAGCCCTGTCAGCAGAATCTAGGGCAACACTCAATCAAACATGTTACATTTCTTGATTGAACCATAGTACATATACAAAAATACACATTTTAAGAACAGCTTGATGGGTTTTTACAAACTCAAATACGTGAATATTTCTGCTGTAAAATATATGAACATTTACATTAAGTGGGATAAATGAAGATTACAAGCATGTTCATATCAGTAAGCCAGATGGTATAAACCTGGGAGTTTGGGATTTCAGAGCTGAGGCTAAGGGGGTGTGGTAGGGGGAGAGTGTCATATGAGCAAGGCATTGCAGGAGAGCCTACTAAAGGCCTCAGGGTCAGGAATGGATGGGAGCTAAAGTCCCTGGATGTCCCTCCGGACGTGTTTGCTCATGTACCTTCTTCCCTCCTGCTATTTTGCTCTTTCCCTAGGAGCTTGTGTCCAGATGCTGGCCCAGTTACCACAGGGAATCCCTCTGGGAGACTGAAGGGCAGGCTCCTGGGTTGAGGCCCACCAACCCTGAGCCTTAAGCCAGGAGAATGGCAGCCCCCCTGGAGCCTCAGGACCAGGCCCCTAGGGAGGGAGAAGGGCTTCTAATTGTGAAGGTGGAAGATTCCTCCTGGGATCAGGATTCTTCCCAGCAAGAGGACAGCAGGGACTCTGAGGCCTGCCGCCAGCGATTTCGGCAGTTCTGCTACAGGGATGCGGGCGGGCCCCACGAGGCCTTCAGCCAGCTATGGGAGCTCTGCTGCCGCTGGCTGCGGCCTGAACTGCACACCAAGGAGCAAATCCTGGAGCTGCTGGTGCTGGAGCAGTTCCTGAGTGTGCTGCCTGGGGGTGTCCAGGACTGGGTGCGAGAGCGGTGCCCTGAGAGTGGCGAGGAAGCTGTTGCCTTGGTGGAGGACCTGCAGAAGCAGCCAGTGAAAGTATTGCCGCAGGTGAGGGGCCCTTCCTACATCCAGAGGTGGGGGGCTGAGGGGCACAGAGCCAGCGAGAACATCTACAGGAGCATGTCATAACGGGTGTTGCCCATCTGAAAGACATTGTCCAAATGAATCTGGTTTCTTTTTGGTGGCCTTGGAAGGTAGAGCCGGACCAAAGCAGGTATGTTCCAGAAAGGCAGGTTTTAGCTCCACACGAGCTCTGCAAATGTTTATTCATTTTCTGCTCTAGGCCAGGCAGTGGGGATACAGGGATGTGCGTAGTGAGAGCACCAGAGGGGGCATGAGAAGGAAGAACATGTGAACCCTACTGTCTTGTGAGGTGTTGGGTCCTTGAGACTGGAAGCATCTGGGGAGGTGCTGAGTAACTGGGGTAAGGGTTTCTGTCCTTCACAGGGAGGTCTCCCCCCACCACCACCTCCACTCCTTCTTGCTAAATGGCTCTGCTTGGTTTCACATTCTTCTCTGGATCTTCCTGGGCCCTTTATTGATTCTTCCCAAACCACAGCCTTGCGAGGGACAAGTCCTTGGTCTCCTTCCCAGGGTTCCCAGGGATAAAACTCTGTCTTCTCTGTCTGGTCTTGGTGCTGATGAACATGTTGTGGTTCCTGCACAGGATGTGCCCTCAGAGGAGGTGGAACCCAAGGCTGCAGTTCAGGGATCTCAGGCCAAGGGACTTCCCCATAAGGCGGGGGCACAAAATCAGCCACCTGTGCCCTGGGAGCAGCACGGCCATGGTAGTGAGTAAGCTCCTTCCCGGGTTTTGCCCTAAGGGTACCAGAAAGGGTACTTGTTCTGTGAAGCTTAGGCATGTGTGTGTGTGTCTGTGTGTGTATACGTGTGCACATAGTAGAGTGTATGGGGTTTCATATCTAGCTTGAGTTGGCCTCTCTGAAGCTATGTTCTTTTCTTTCAGCCCAGCTTCCTGCTCTTCTTAAAGAGGGGAGTACCAAACAGAAAACGAATGCCTACTTTGCCTCTGCGATCCATGTAAGTTACCAGTCCCCTCTGTGGCCATTGGTACTGATGACTCTCTAAATGGGCCTTGCCTTCTCAAAGCCTCTTCCATCCATCTGCTCCTGCTTGGGCCCATCCTGTTCCCCATCCCAACCCTCTTCTTCTCAGCTGCCAGGGGAGTCCTGAGGAAGGCATCCCTGAGCGGAATTTCTGACCTTATTTCAGGGACCTGTGACATTTGGAGACATTCCCTTCTATTTCTCCCAGGAAGAATGGGGGTCCCTGGACTCTGCTCAGCGGGATCTTTTCTGGGACATAAAGCGGGAAAACTCCCGGAATGTTGCTGTGGGTAAGCAGTGGGTAGAGCCAGGACCCTCAGAGTCCTTGATTTCTCTGAGCTGGAGGCAGTAGCCTCCTTTGGGATCCCAGCAGCAGAGAGGTCCAGGCAGGCCACATTCCCCTGCACATCCTGCTGGAATCCTCGGTCTTCCTCCTCACTCCCTTTCAGCTGGCTCCAAAGTGGGCTTTCCCAGCCTGTCTTCAAGAGCCCTGGCTGATTTATGTTTTGTGTGTTAGTGTTCATTTTGCTTTGCCTTTGAACATGTATTAATATATGGTGGGTGCTTGCAACATGCTAGCACTAGCTGAGCACTCATAGGGACATTTTCTGATGAGGTGCTCACAGCCCAGTACATAAAGGTGTTCTCCTTTTTTTATAGACAAGGGACCTGAGACTCAGGTCAAAGGATACCAAAGGGACAGATCTGGGACTCAGTCCAAATGGTGGTTGCAGGGCCCTCCAGGCTGCCCTGGGAAGAGGTGCTGACAGTGAAAACACATGCTGTGCCCCAGGGCCTGGGCCCTGTGCACTAGGGGCCACACTCCCTGAAGCCTCTCCAAGCCAGGACCTTTCTGAGCTCTGTTTGGGGATCATCTCACATAATCTACACGACTCGATGTGGTGGGCTAGGGTCCCTCTGGCCCTTGTGCACGCCCTGGTGGCGCACCAAGTCCGAGGAGCTGCGGAAACTCTTTTCGCACTCCTGGCACCAGTGGGTGTGGCTCAGTAATTTAAGGTCCCCCCATGTACCAGAGATCTGGGTTCAATCTCCAATAGGGTGCTTGCAGGAAGCAGCTGATCAATGATTCTCTCATCATTGATGAGTCTCTCTCTCTTTCTCTTTCTCTCTCCCTCTTTTCCTATTTCCTTTTCTCTCTGAAACCAATAAAAAATGTTTTTTTTTTAAGTTTCTAAAAAAAGAAGACAAGGGCTTATGTAATGAGAGGAACCACAGTAGCTGAACCCATGTGAGTGCTGTTTCTGATGATTAGTGAGAGTTTGGATCATTTACAAACTTTATCTTAATTTCTTAAGTTTTGGAGTTCGAAACTTTAGGCCTCTGGGGCAGGATCAGCAGACTCCTTGCCAGTGACTCTGCTTCTGCCTCTGCACTCTGAGGGCTTTTTATCGTGTCCCCATTTTATGGAGGAGGAAACAGGCTCGGGTCTGTCCAGCCCAGGAGTTTGTGAACCTGACAGCCAAGATGCTTTTCCACTGAGCCCTGTTTCTGCCTTGCCTCACCTCTGAGCCCAGACCAGATGGAACTGAAGTGCCCACCTCCTCCTGTTGCAGGTTTGGGGCTCAAGAGCCAAAGGGGGCGATCCCCCCTGGAGGAGGCAGTGAGGGTGCTCCCAGGCAGCGATGTGACTGTGGCCTGGAGCTCTGAGGAGGCCGAACCCTGGGAGAATGAGGCCCGACCAGGGGCGCTCTTGGAGGCAGCAGCGGGGGCGAGGCGGGGACGGCCGCCCACCTGCAGGCGCCAGTTCCGGGACCTGGCAGCTGAGAAGCCACACAGCTGTGGCCAGTGCGGCAAGCGCTTCCGCTGGGGCTCAGACCTGGCGCGCCACCAGCGCACGCACACAGGTGAGAAGCCCCACAAGTGCCAGGAGTGCGAAAAGAGTTTCCGCAGCTCCTCGGACTTGGTGCGACACCAGGGCGTGCACACGGGCCAGAAGCCCTTTTCCTGCTCTGAGTGTGGCAAGAGCTTCAGCCGCAGCGCCAACCTTGCGGACCACCAGCGCATCCACACGGGTGAGAAGCCCTTCAGGTGCAGCGACTGTGGCAAGAGCTTCTCGCTGCGCTCCTACCTGCTGGACCACCGGCGTGTGCATACTGGCGAGCGGCCCTTCCGCTGCGGAGCGTGCGACAAGAGCTTCAAGCAGCGCGCCCACCTCATCGCGCACCAGAGCCTGCATGCCAGGATGGCCCAGCCCGTGGGGTGAGGGCTGGAGGGATATTCTGGGAGACGGAGCAGCAGGATGGCCACTTCTCTCTGCTGCCACCTTCTGCAGCCACCACCCTTACTGCCTTGCCCTGCTCTGCCCCAGAACCTGATCAACACAACCGAGTAATGGAAATCCCCTAGGACCTCGCAGCCATTCTGGGGGGTTTCTCTTGCTTTCTGGCTTCCTACAGCCCCAGCACAATCCTGGCAAGTCGTCTTAGCATGGGAGAAAGACTGAGGCAGCAGAGAAGTGTGAGAATTTGGCAGGACCTGGGGTCCCCCATCCAAAAAACTCCCCTCTGCCTTGCTTGCCTGTGGTTCTTTGTTTCCTCCCTTCTTGGCTGGGTCCATAGGCCAGGCCCTCTGCCCTGCCAACCTGTGCCTTCCCATAGGGGTGGAGGACAGGCTTTGACCACTAGTTAGCCCACACTTATGAAGATCTGGCCCTCCGTGGGGCCAAAAGGGCTTTCTGGTCCTCACCCCCTCCCACTTCTACCCTGACCACTCTGTCCTATCCTGGCAATATGCTACTGATCTGTACCAACTTCCCCCTTGAGAGCCATCCTCTGCTGAGGCTAGTGGTAGCTCCAGGGAGTAGAGGTCTGTGCAGATCAAGATCAGGGCTGTGGAAGACCACTGCTCCCACACTCCCCTCCAGAGATGTGGGGCTTATAGTACTTAACACTAGCACTCTGTCAGCACTTTGTCACTGAGTCCTTAGGCACTGCATTCCATGTTGTCTGCATCGTCTGCCGATTGGCACTCACAGGGACACACCACAGGCTCTCCAGAGGAGCTCAGCCCAGCCTGCCTCAAAATGGCAGCAAGAGGGTTTGAATAAATGTGGAAACTTCTTCCAGGCTCTCTGTTCTTTAGTTGGCTTCTGGGTAGGGGAGCCTAGAATTTGTATCCCTCGGTCTCCTGTCCTGGTAGTCCTCTTCGCACATGGTGCTGGGCGGTTACCAGGTAGAGCCACATTCTTGGCTTCCAGGTGAACTGGGCAACACAATCCTTCTGTGTTGGTCAGTTTCTGTCCTGGTCTGGGGCCAGTTCAGGATGAGACCACCAGTGGTACCCTTCCCTATCCCAGCTGAATAGGACTTCGGGTCTTTGCCAGCCATTCCCTTTTTTCCCGTTGGAGAAGTGAGGAAACAGGCTGGGAGACAGGGTTACTGGTCAGGGTGATGGTATGCTCATTCAGGTTCCTGTGTTCAAATCCATTAGGGAGAGGGCTGCTGAATCAAAGTGGGCCTAGCTTCCATCCCCCACACAGCCCTTGACATCTGGCCACTAGCATGCCCAGACCCCAGACTGGGGCCTGCCTGAAGCTGCAGCTCCTTGCATCCCTGCTGCACCTTTCCCAGTTCACAGGGGTGGCCTCGGCAGGCTCACTTGAGGAGAGGTGGGGCTAGCTGAGACAAGATGTGCCGTTCCTTGGTCTGTGTGCCAGCCTCTCTGCCCCCTGGGCCTTTCCTCAGCCAGTCAATATATTTTATTGACTTCAGAAAGGAAGAGATAGAGAGAAACATTGATGAGAGAGAATCATTGATTGGCTGGCTGTCTCCTGCTCACCCCACACTGGGAATCAACCCCACAATCCGGGCATGTGACCTGTCTGAGAATTGAACCATGACCTCCTGGTTCATAGATGAATGGTCAACCACTGATCTGGGACAGACCCCACTTCTCAGATGAAGCAACTGGGGTCTCACCATGGACAGCTGACTCCAATTAGGGGGTCCTACCTCTGAGACAGTGCCCCTCACACTCTGTACTTTAATGCTTGAGGCCGCTGTGGACATCTTGCATGAGTGAGTAGGGTGACAGGTGGCAGGAGTAGTGCACAAACTTTTCTGATGCTGATGGTTGGCTCAGAAGGGAGACACTCGGCTGTAACAAAATCAGATAAGAGGTGGCCCTTGAGCTAAGAATAGGATTGGGCACAGGCTCCTGGCTTAGGCAGGCGCATGTCAGTGCCAGCCAGGAAGTAGCCTGCTATACCCGAGAAACAGAACCAGAAGTGGGGCCCAGGATCCAAGGTTTAAAGGGAGGGGACAGAGTCCGGCTCAGCTCATAAACAGCTGATAGGTCAGAGACCAGGGAGAGGGTAAATACTGAGACCCAAGGCATTGGTGCTGGGGCCAGGAGGTGAACTCTAGGCTCAAAGGACGTGCCCACCTGGCATCCATGGCCTTCCTGGTGTCCGGGATACTGCAGGTGGCCGCACAGATAGCAGATGCTCAAGACAGCTTGGGAAGAAAGGTAGTGGGAGGTACTGCCTGGCCCTACTCACTTCTGGCTCCCAGCTGAGCCCCACCCTGCCCAACTTTGGCCTTCCCTTCCCAGGGGAAGTACAGCGTGCAGGGTCCAAGGGTGGCCTTGATACTCAGCAGCCATGAGGTATCGGTCTCTACAGTGGCTATCCTGGAGAGTGTGTTCCAGACCCTGGGCTTTGAGAGCTGCCAGAGGAGGGAGGCCTCGGTCCAGGTGAGCCTTACCCTGCCTACTGCCTCTACTCTTAGCCCCACCTGGCGCCTCCCCAGACCCACGCCTCCCTCTTACTCTTGCTCTAGGACTTCCTTGAGGAGCTGACTGGGTTCCGGGAGCAGCTGGATGCCCACAGGTCCCCTATGGGCTGTGTCCTAGTGGCCTTGGTGGCCCCCAATGGGCAGCTGAGGCAGCCACAGAAGTTGGTTCAGGAGCTGAGTGGCTGTGAGGCCCTGCGGGGCTGCCCCAAAGTCTTCCTGCTGCTCTCAAGTGCTCCTGGGGGTGAGTGGCTGTGCAGGGACCTCTGGTGTGGGGCAGAGCAGACTGAAGGTGGGGATGGACAGGAGGCCAAGACCTTCCCTTCAGGCCAACGTTGTACTTTTCTACCCAGCTTCCCCCAAGTCCGGGACCTTCCTCACTGGCTTGAGTGAACTCTGTGGCCACTGTCCTCACTGGCCCCTGCTGCAGCTGCTGACAGAGGTGGGAGCCCCAGATGGGGAGTCCCAGGGAGGGGGCTGTGCCAGTCACCTCCCCTGAGTTTGTTACACAGATTCATTGACATGCTTCCCACCCATTCATTCTACTGTACTATTCTACAATTCATTGTCTACACACATGCCAGACATGGCCCTGCCTTTCACCGCCAACCCATGCCCTGCCTCACACCCAACCCGACACTCCAACATCTTCCCATCTCCACGCCTTTGCTCCGGCTGCTCCCTCTGCTTGCCATGCCCTGCCTGTTGTCAGTCAGCCTCTGCTGCCAGTGATACCCTTTCTCACACTCCCTGAGTCAACTCTCATACTTCTGCCCACCCAGGTTCACACTCATCCAGGTAGTGCCTATTCCATCAGGCTGTAGGTCCCTGGAGGGCAGGTTTGGGAATGATTCAGTTCTAGTTCCAACACCCAAAGATCTCACTGGATAGTTGGGTGGCCCTGGGTGACCCTGCAAATAAGTGGTGAACCCCAGCTCTGCTCCAGCCTGGTGCCTTTCCTTGAAAGGCAGTGGTTAGTGGTATGGCCACTGTATAATCCATGTCCAGGGAAGCGTATGACCTTGAGCCTGAAATAGAACTCTCCTTTTAGCCTCTCCCTCTTTCATTTGTCTCCTCCTCCCTCTAACTGGCAGAGGAACCCAAAGAGACTGTAGTAGCTATGCATCTGGTTGAGTCATTCCTTGGAACCAGGTTCTCTTCTCACTATCCTCCCATGGAGCAGCCCCCTGAGGACCCTGTGGCTCCATCCCCCCAGGTCTTCTGCAGGACAGCTGGAGAGTCCTCAGGGGCCACCTACTGCCCAGTCCTTCGGAGCTCCTTGCGGGGGGCGCTATGCCTGGGGGACGTGGAGCCCTGGGGGCCTGAGGTAAGGGGGCAGGAGGAGTGTCCAACCATGTGGCAGCAGTGGCAAATGGGACAGAAGCTCAGAGAGACCCAAGATGGTGGACACAAGGAACTGGAAGTCCTGTTTCTACGTTCAATGTACCTTACTTTGTTTATAGCCAGAACCCAGCCCCAGTGCTCAGTATGACCTGTCTAGAGACAGGGCTGCCCTCTTCCTAGCCGTGATCCAGGACCGGCCTGGGGCCCAGCGTGATGTGGAGGCACTGGGGGGCCTGTGCCAGACCCTGGGCTTCAAAATCACCCTGAGGACTGACCCTACAGCCCAGGTGAGGAAGCCCAGAACTTCTGGTGCTGCTCTAAAAAGAGGCATACCTCTAGCCCCAAACCCTGGGGACTCTCTCCTGGGCCTCTCACCCATGGTGGGCAGGAAGGGCAGCCCCAAATCTAGCCCCGTCCTCCCTGCTGCATGCATTGGGAATCCCTGCCTCTGGAAGCCTGATCTTCAGGGCTCTTGTGGCTTCTCAGGCCGGCTGTTTCTCTGCTCTCCTGATCAAGGCCCCAGTTGGACCCTCAGGTTCCTTCCCAAAACTCATCATCTCACTGCCCTCCCTCCCCTCATGCCTCTTAATTTTTTTGGCACCAGAGAACCAGCTACAGAGCCAACCACATGTCTGTCACCTCTATGCCAGGCTTTGTAGCAGGGGTCAGAAGGACTTCCTTCCTGATCCTGAAGCTGGAAGGAGGTGGGAGGTAGGGTTGGTGGGGCTGGAGAAGTCTGCCTGGAGGCTTCCAGGTACTGGGAAGGCAGTGGCCCTGACTCAGGGCTCAATCTCCTTGCACTCCAGGCTTTCCAGGTGGAGCTGGCCCAGTTCCAGGAGCGGCTGGACACCTGCAGGAGCCCCGTGAGCTGTGCCCTTGTGGCCCTAATGGCTCATGGGGGACCTCAGGGGCAGTTGCTGGGGGCTGATGGGCAAGAAGTGCAGCCAGAGGCACTGGTGCAGCAGCTGAGCCACTGCAGGGCCCTGCAGGGCTGTCCCAAGATTTTCCTGCTTCAGGCTTGCCGCGGTGGTGAGTGGGTCTGGGGCCCTCCCTGGAGTCAGCCTCCAGCCTGACTCCTGTCCCAGATTTCCTCACCCAGCCCACCTCCTTCAGGAAGCCTGAGCACTAGCCCTTTTCCTACCCTCTCTCCCAGTGTCTCCCAGAGGTCAAGTTCATGAACTTGAGCACTTTACCCTCAGCATTTTTCATTCAGTGCTCTGAAGGTTTCCAGCCTGGCAGAGCTGCTCTGGAATTCTAGGGGCTGGGGGTTGGACCCCTGGAGGCACCTCAAGGATCTGCTGAATGAAAGGACCTGCCTGTCCTCTCCTTCCCTAGGACACAGGGATGCAGGCATGGGGCCCACAGCTCTCCCCTGGTTCTGGCGCTGGCTGTGGGCCCCACCAGCCACCCCCTCCCATGCTGATGTCCTTCAGATCTATGCAGATGCCCAAGGTGGGTCTGTCTTCCTTCTGGAGCCTAGCCTTGGGCAGGGCTGGTGTGTGTGTGTGTGGCGGGGGCTCTGAGCTGGGGTCCTGCTGCCACCTCTGTCCTCTCTTTGCCAAGAGGATGGGAAGAAAAACCATCTGACCCCCCGCCCCCAACCTCCCCTACTTGAGCCTCAAAACAACCCTGGAGTTAAGAAGGTGAAATAGCTTTTTTGAGGTCATACAGCTAGTAAGTGGCAGGGTTGAGATTTGAACTCTAATCTGTCTTTCCTGCTCTGCACTCTTTCCGCTGCCATGTGCTGCTCTTTAGCCAAACTCAGGGAGAACCCAGGGATGGTGGGGTCCGGGATGCTGAATAAACAGAGTTGATCCCTCTTGCAGGCAGCTCCTCCGGGGGCTTCACACCAGGGAGCTGGGACCAAGCAGACATCCTAATGGTCTATGCAGCAGCCAAGGGTAAGGGTAAGGGTCATCAAGAAGCCTCTGTTACACAGGACCCAGCTTGGCTGGAGGTCTGGTGTGGCTGTAGTGGCAGCTGGCGCTTGACATGTGTGGCATCCATCTGATTCCAATTAGGTCATTTTCCTTTCGTGTTTATTATTTATAATAATAGTAATGCTGGTGAGCATGCATTGCGGGCTGACTGTGCCAAGCACTGTACCTGCATCGTTTCCTTCGGGGTATAAGTTTCATGAGGGCAGGGCAGTTCTGCCTGCTCAAGGCCCTTCCCAGTGCCTAGCAAATAGGATGTTCACAGTGAATGTTTGTTTAATATTGAAGTCATCATATATTCATTCAGCAAATATTGAGAGCAACTTGTTTCAGAAACAAGAAGTTCCCACTCCCTGCCCCATTTGCTTGCTTGACTCCCAGGGTCTTGTCTACTTGCCCCACTTCTACCATCAATAGGCCCCTGGGGATTGGAAGGCGGCTGGTCAGCCTGAGTCTGACTCGCTGGCCCTGGTCCTCTGGCCTAGGCTGTGTAGCCTATCGTGATGAGAAGGGTTCAGACTTTATCCAGACACTGGTGCAGGTCCTCAGAGCTACCCCCGAGGGAGACCTCCTGGAGCTGCTGACTGAGGTGTGTTGGGGAATGGGGACTGGCATTAGGGGAGAGAGGCCAGATTCATTCTTCTTAGCCCAGGTGTCCTGATCACATTCTATGTACCCCGTTGGTGAGGGAGGGAACCCCAACCTCAATAGTATGGAATGGCCAAACACATGACACCCACAGCAGTTCTTAATCATATACTCACAGCCTAGGGGAAATACACCGTACAGCAGGCAGGGCCACACGGGGTTGTACTCAGGAACAGAGTGAACAAGCAGGAGGAAGTGATGGGTTTGTTTGAATAGTTTTGCAGGTTGGCAGGGAACTGAAGCTGGGGTGGAGTATAGCTAGTCTGGCTGGTGGGGAGACTAGGTGAGTGGGGAGCCTTTCCTGCTGGGTGGGGAACATATCTGACAAGAGCAGGGGGACTCCTGGCTAGTCCTTTGGAACCCTATGAGGTCCAAAGATGTCAAGGCAGAACTGGAAACTTTAGGCCTTACAATACACTGAGTGCCAGGCTGGGCACGAGGGGACCTGGGCACAGGCTGAGTGTGGTCTACACAGGTCAATCGACAGGTGTGCGAATTGGATGTGCGGGGTCCTGACTGCAGTGAGCGCCGCAAGGCCTGCCTGGAGATCCGCAGCTCCCTGAGGCGCCGGCTCTGCCTGCAGCCTGACTGCAGCCACCCAGCTGTGCTGACAGAGCGGCCACACCTAGTGCCACCTCCGACTCCATCCACTCCTCAGCTACCTCATCTATAAACGGGGCATCACAGCAGGTGCTGGGCTCAGCTGCAGACTTGGCCTCTGCCTTTAGGACTGTCAGAGTCCAGATTGGGCTCTGGAACCAAGCATTGCAGATTAGCGGTGCGGGGATGGGGAAAGCACAGTGGTGGGGGGGGAGCAGTGGGCAGCTCCTGACCCAGCGCCAGCTGGGAGCATGCGGGGAAAGCGATTGGAGGGGGTCCTCTCCCTGCAGGAGGGGCCTGGAGGCCTGATTGGGTCTGGAATTCGCAGCAGCAGGGCCACGTCTTCAGTCGGTGCTCAGTTGCCTTTGTAGCCCAGACCGGAGCCCCGCCCACTCGGAGCCCGAGGGGATGGGAATGGGGTGGGGGCAGAACTCCCATTCACTCCGAGCAGGAACACTGATGCACACCACGCAGGCGCCTCGACAAGCTTTATGGAAAAAGCCGTACAGCATTCTTTTCACAGGGCCGCGTGGCCTAATGGATAAGGCGTCTGATTCCGGATCAGAAGATTGAGGGTTCAAGTCCCTTCGTGGTCGCTGCTGAGGTTGGTTTTTCTCCCTCGCTTAATATTTTCCCGCGACTCCGATGGCGCTCCGGGAACCAATGCTGGCGGGACCCGGGATCCCACTGCGAATTGCTTACATGAAATATAGTTCAGACGAAGAAAACTGCCCCAGAGGAGGTTTCGGACTGTTGAGGGAGGTATCGAATAGAGGAGTTGCCCCCAGGATGCATTGGAAAATGTGAGAGATTATTGTGATGAAAAAGGTTTGGAAATGGTAATGGCTACACAATATGTGATAACTGGTACCACTGAATTGTACATTTAAAAAGGATTAAAATGGCAATTTTAACTATATATATGTATATGTATATATTACATATATATTTACCACAATAAAATTTATTAAAAATGTAATAGATGACTTCAATTTCTTTCACTGAGTGTACCCTTAAATTACTATGTGAATGTATACAGTGTCCCCAACTGTATACACAATTTGAATAATTATTAATTCCAATTAATAATTATTCAAACTGGAGTAAATCTGAAAAGAAACATCAATTGAGCTATCAGTTGTTAAATGTGGATACATTTTTGGGGACACCCTATATATTAAAATTGAAATGAAGAGTACGCCCAGGATTGAGCCATCATTTTGCCCAGGAAAAATGTCTCTACCTTTGCAAGGGAGTTCTCTCCAAAGGACTTTGGCCAATGACCAAGGTGATGGGACCTCCCACACCAAGGTAAACGCTGGAGGAGTGGCACCCCGATGATCAGCTCAGCTGACCTGGGGTCATACATCATGTCACTTTCTCTTTTATCATTTTGATGATGTTTCAGTGGTTTATTGAAGGCTCATAAATATAAAGAAGAAAAACATCATTAAAATAAACATTTTAAAGATGAGAAAGAACACCAATCGTAGATAGGAAAGTAAATGCTGGGTTCTCTTAGTCTCAGGTTCTGCAACTAGGTGCAGCCAGGTGGAACAGGATACGGAGCCATTCTGAAGGGTCCTGAGGCCAAAGGCCTAAGACTCTGCTAAAAACCGTGGAGACCTGGGTCCACGTAATACTTTGGATCAAAGGGGCAATGTGGGGAGTAGGATGGAGACAAAGACCTGAACTTTTTCTCAAGTGCTGATCCCGCTCTCCCGTCGGCTCCTGTAAGTTGTATTACCATTCTGCAGCTCATTCCGGGTCCCAGATTCTCCTAAAAGGAGGAGGGAAGGGTTCCTCTGGGATCGATCCCTGACTTCTTATACCCTTAGAGAGGATCGTATCCCCAATCCAATGAGATGACTTGACACCTGTTGTCCAGATTTTTGGACTCCACAAGTGCGCAGTCTCTTTTAACCTGAAGATGTTCTGGCGGAAAGCATCTGAGAGGGAGTGCAGACCCAATGCGGAAGTGAAGAGGCAGTAGAAGGGCTGGGATGGAACTTGGAGACTGAGCGTAATCTGCAGGAAAGCAGAAGAGATAGTTGAGAGATTGGTCTAAGACTATTGCAGGACACTGTTTTATGAGCCCTGGTGGCCTAATGGGTAAGGTATTGAACTCCTATGCCAGGTGTTGTGGGTTCAAGTCCCACCTGGGATCTAGAAGATTGAGTTTTAGACCCCCTCCTTCCTAAAAGTTATCCAGAAGATTTCAGGGAAGTGCTGGCATCCTTTATGCTATTTTAAAAACAATCCATTCTACCTGATGATAAAGGAATAATTATTCCTTTTCCTAGGTGTGTTAATTGTATTACGGTTACTTATGTATTTTTTTCAGTTTTATTTCAAGAAAAACGATTTTAAATATAATGTTACATGCAATAAACGTTAATATTTCAAGAATAAAAGGATTTTAATTATATTACCAAAACTGTACTAACATAGTATGATCCTAAAAGTTGTAGGAAATATTAAAAATCTGCAAATAACAGGATTACTTCTATTATATTCTAGAATATTTCCCCCCTCTGGCTCTATTTTTGCTCATCAATTTATGTTGTTCATTATATTTCACAAATGAATAAGATCATATATTTATTTTTCTCCGACTAGTTTACTTCGTGTAGCATAATGCTCTCTGATACCATCCATGCTGCTGCAAATAGTAAGAATTCTTTCTTTTTTATAGTAGCATAGTATTACATTGTGTAAATGTACCACAGTTTTCTGATCCAGTCATCTGCTAATGGGCACTTAGGCTGTTTCCAAATCTTAGCTATGGTGAATTGTGCTGCTATGAACATAGGGGTGCATATATCCTTTCTGATTGGTGTTTTTTATTTCTTTGGATATATTCCTTGCAGTGGGATTATTGAGTCAAATGGGAGTTCTATTTTTAATTTTTTGAGGAAACTCCATACTGTTCTCCACAGTGGCTGCACCAGTCTGCATTCCCACCAGCAGTGCACGAGGGTTTCCTTTCTCTGCATCCTCGCCAGCACTTGTCGTTTGCTGATTTGTTGATGGTAGCCATTCTGACAGGTGTGAGATGGTACCTCACTGTCGTTTTGATTTGTATCTCTCGGATGATTAGTGACTTTGAGCATGTTTCATATATCTCTTGGCCTTCTTTACATCCTCTTTTGAAAAGTGTCTATTTAGGTCCTTTGGCCATATTTTTATTGGATTGTTCATCTTCCTTTTTTTTTTTTTGGTCTTCTCCAAACAATTTTTTTAAAATTAATTTTTATACATATCTTCCCATTGCCCCCCCTCCCTCCCAGGCATACCCCAACCCCCCAGTGTCTATGTTCATTGGTTATGATTATATGCATAGATACAAGTCCTTTGATTGATCTCTTATCTACCTCACCTAACTTTAATCTTCCTGCTGTAATTTCACAGTCTGTTTGAAGCTTTACTGTCTCTGTATCTATCCTTTTGTTCATCAGTTTATAATGATCTTTATTATCCCCCAATGAGTGCGATCATGTGATGCTTCTCCTTCATTGACTGGCTTATTTCGCTAAGCATAAGGCTCTCCAGTTCCAACCAGGTTGCTGCAAATGGTAAGAATTCCCTCTTTTTAATGGCAGCATAGAATTCCATTGTGTAGATGTACCACAGTTTTCTGATCCACTCATCTGCTGACGGGCACCTAGGCTGTTTCCAAATTGTGGCTATTGTAAATTGTGCTGCTATGAACATTCATCTTCCTTTTGTTAAGTAGTATGAGTTCCCTGTAAATTTTGGAGATTAAACCCTTATTGGAGATAATGTTGGCAAATATGTTCTCCTTTGTAGTGGGCTTTCTTGTTGTTTTGTTATTGGTTTCTTTTGCTGTGCAAAAGCTTCTTATTTTGATGTGGTCCCATTTATTTATTTTCTCTTTGGTTTCCATTGCTCCAGGAGCTGTATTGGTAAAGATATTGCTATGACATATGTATGATATTTTGCTGCCTATGGATTCTTCTAAGATTTTTATGGTTTCTTGCATTACTTTTAAGTCCTTTATCCATTTTGAGTTTATTTTTATGTATGGTGTAAGTTGGCGGTCTAGTTTCACTTTTTTTTTTGGTATGTATCTGTTTAATTTCAACACCATTTATTGAAAAGACTATCTTGACTTCATTATGTGCTTTTGCCTCCTTTGTCAAATATTAATTGAGCATAATGATTTGGGTCTATATCTGGTTCTCTGTTTGGTTCCATTGGTCTATAAGTCTGTCTTTGTGCCAATACCAGGCAGTTTTGAGAACAATGGCTTGGTAATAAAGCTATCTGGTATTGTGATCCCTCCAACTTTGTTCTTCTTTCTTGGGATTGCTGCAGCTATTTGGGGTCTTTTTTTTATTCCAGATGAATTATTGCACAGTTTGTTCTGTGAAATATTCTGTTGGTATCTTAATGGGGATTGCATTGAAGCTATAGATTGCTTTGAGTAGTAGGGGTATTTTAATGATGTTGATTCTATCAATCCATAAACACAGTATATTCTTCCATTTGTTTATGTATTCCTCTATCTATTTTTTAATGTCTTGTAGTTTTCTGAGTACAAGTCTTTTACCTTTTTAGTTAAGTTTATTCTTAGGTATCTTAATTTTTTTTTTTGGCAATCATAAGGGGCTTGTTTGTTTAGTTTCTCTTTCTGTGAGTTCATTACTGATGTATAAAAAAAAAGCCATAGATTTTTGGGTGTTAATTTTGTATCTTGCTATGTTTCCAAATTCATATATTAAGTCTAGTAATTTTTTGATGGAGTCCTTGGGGTTTCCTATGTACAATATCATGTCATCTGCAAATAAGAACAGTTTTACTTCTTCTTTTCCAATTTGAATGCCTTTTATTTCTTCTTGTTGTCTGATCGCTATGGCTAGTACTTCCAGTACTATGTCAAACAGGAGTGGTGAAAGTGGGCATCCCTGTCTTGTGCCTGTTCTTGTGCCCATTGAGTATGATGTTGGCTGTAGGTTGGTCATATATGGCCTTTATCATGTTGAGATATGCTCCCTTTAATCCAACTTTGCTGAGAGATTTTATCAAAAATAGCTGTTGAGTTTTGTCAAATGTTTTTTCTGCATCTATTGATATAATCATGTGATATTTGTCTTTCAATTTGTTTATGTGATGTATCATGTTTATTGATTTGCGAATATTGTACCAGCCTTGCCTCCCAGGAATAAATCCCACTTGATCATGGTATATGATCATTTTAATATATTGCTGGA
Source organism: Lasiurus cinereus (assembly GCA_011751065.1). NCBI lineage: Eukaryota > Metazoa > Chordata > Mammalia > Chiroptera > Vespertilionidae > Lasiurus > Lasiurus cinereus. Next base: position 4,396,877 of record JAAGEH010002525.1, read on the forward strand.
TGTGATTTGCTAATATTTTGTTGAGGATTTTAGCATCTATGTTCATCAGGGATATTGACCTGTAATTCTCTTTCTTTGTAGTGTTTTTATCTGGTTTTGGAATTAGGATAATGCTGTCCTCATAAAAAGAGTTTGGAAGTGTTCCTTTCTCTTGGATTTTCTGAAATAGTATGAGGAATGTAGGTGTTAGTTCTTCTTTGAATGTTTGGAGAAACTTTCCTGTGAAGCCATCTGGACCTGGGCTTTTGTTTAAGGGGAGTTATTATTATTATTATTATTATTATTATTATTATTATTATTACTGCTTCTATTTCATCAGTGGTTATTGGTCTATTCAGGTGTGTTTTTTTATTATTATTATTCCTGATTTGGTTTTGGGAGGTTGCCTTTTTCTAGGAATTTGTCTATTTCATCCACATTGTCTAGCTTGTTGGCATATAGTTGTTCAGAGTATTTTCTTACAATTATTTGTATTTCTGTAGTATCCATGGTTACTTCTCCACTTTCATTTCTGATTTTATTTATTTGGGTCCTCTCTCTTTGTTTCTTGATGAGTCTGGCTAATGGTTTATCAATTTTGCTTATCCTTACATATGTATTTTTAAAGTCCTCATCTATATATATATAAAAGCCTAAGTGACCAAACAACTGAACGACCAGTTGCTATGACACACACTGACCACCAGGGGACAGATGCTCAATGCAGGAGCTGCCTCCTGGTGGTCAGTGCACTCCCACAGCAGGAGTGCCACTCAGCTAACCGATTTGTCCAGGTGGCCCACCAGCCTGGTGGCAGCCACTTACTCCCTCAGTAGTCCTGCAGTCCAATCTCTGAAGAATGGGCCAGGCACCAATGGATCAGCGATGCTGGCACAATTCTGACAGCGCTGCCGGCCTCCTGGAAGTCAGCATTAGGCACCATGGCCACTTCCCTGTCCTAGATGCTCTGCAAGGAAGGAATGATATAAAAACGACTGCTGGGTGGCTCCCAACAACCGGCAGGAATGTCAGCTGGATGGATACGATCCCGGGCTGATTGCATCCTGCCCCGCCCCCCACCTCTCGGAATGGGTGCCAGATACAGTGCTCACAGCTGGCGATTGAGCGCTGCTGCAGGGTGGGATGAGCAGGAGCAGCAGGCAGGAGCAGCAGGTGGCATTGGACTGCCATTTTCAGCCTGATCCTCTCAGGCCATGCCAACCCACCAGTGCATGAATCCGTGCACTGAGCCTCTACTATTTTATAAGCACACCCAATTGTTTAGATACTAAATTATGTGACAACTGGTTTTTGAAAATAATGGGCTGGGTGGAGACGATCCTATCTAATAAAAGAGTAATAAGCAAATTGACCATACATCTGCCACACCCACAAGCCATACTCACCAGCCAACCAAGAGTAGGTATGCAAATTAACCCAACCAAGATTGCTACGGCCACAGAGAGAGCAGGAGGGAGGCTTGGGTTGCCCCAATGATGGAGGAAGCCAAGCTTTCTACACACCTGGCCCGCCCAGGCCTCTTCTTAAGGTTACAAAGTTTCAATTATAGAAGATAAATAAATTTCAACAGAAATGGCTGCCACCACAGAGTGAGCAGAAGGCTTAGCTCCTCTCCAGGCTATAACATTTCAACTGTAGAAGATAAATAAATCCCAATACCAGGGCCTCCACTTGGGTCGTGGGGGGGCATAGCCAGCCTGCAAACCATCACTGGACCTCGCCCAAGCTTCCCCATGCCCCAAGGGAGCCTCCACGCTGATCTGGGATACCCTCCAGGGCAAATCAGCTGGCCCCCACCCATGCATCAGGCCTCTATCCTATCTAATTAAAGGGTAATATGCAGATTGATCATCATGCCAACACACAAGATGACTGCCCCATGTGGACACAAGATGGCTACCACAAGATGGCCAGCAGGGGAGGGATCAGGCCTGCAAGGGAGGGCAGTTGTGGGCTATTAGGCCAGCAGCAGAGGGCAGTTGGGAGGGACCAGACCTGCAAGGGAGGGCAGTTGAGGGTGATCAAGCCTGCAAGGGAGGGCAGTTAGAGGTGACCAGGCCTGCAGGGGAGAGCAGTTAGGGGCAAACAGGCTGGCAGGGTAGCAGTTAGGCATCAATCAGGGTGACAGGGCAGTAATTAGGGAATGATCAGGCTGGGAGGCAGAATTGGTTAGGGGCAATCAGGAAGGCAGGCAGGTGAGCAGGTGGGAGCCAGCAGTCCTGGATTTTGAGAGGGATGTCCAACTGCCCGTTTAGGCCTGATCCCACCATACATCCCTTGAGGAATCCTAGATTGGAGAGGGTGCAGGCTGGGCTGAAGGACACCGCTCCCCCCACCCTACATGAATTTCATATACCAGGCTTCTAGTAATTAATAATGCTGTATTGTATACTTGAAATTTGCTATGAGAGTAGATCTTAGGTGTTCTCACACACAGAAAAGTAACTGAAGTGATAGATGTGGTCATTAATTTGACTGGTAAATATTTTATAATATATACATATATTAAATCATCATGTTGCACACCTTCAATATATATTACTAGAGGCACAGTGCACAAAATTCATGCATACTGGCTGGGGCCTTTCTTCATTCTGTGCCACCCCCTGGTGGTCTGCACATGTCATAACGAGCAATTGAATTCCTGATTGGTCAAAACTCCCCAAGGTACACTTTGCATATTAAGCTTTTATATATATATATATATTTTTTATTTGTCAAAAATGTAACGGGCTGAAACTGGTTTGGCTCAGTGGATAGAGCGTCAGCCTGTGGACTGAAGGGTCCCAGGTTCGATTCCGGTCAAGGGCATGTATCCTGGTGTGGGCACATCTTCACTGGGGGGCGTGCAGGAGGTGGCTGATCGATGTCTCTCTCTCTCTCATCGATGTTTCTAACTCTCTATCCCTCTCCCTTCCTCTCTGTAAAAAATCAATTAAAATATATTTAAAAAATATATATATATAATGGGCTGAATCAAAGTATATGCAAAACAAGTTTAACCATCAGTTTATAATGACTTAAACTGGGGGATATGAGGGCACATTGTACAATTTTCTCTGTTTTAGTGCACACTTGAAATAATTTATGATAAAGTTTTTCCTTCCTCCCTTTCTTCCTTTCTTCCTTCTTTCCTTTCATCCATGCAATCCATGTCTTTATCCTCAAGGTAAAAATCTCTCAAACTACAGAACATGATCTAGAGTAAAACCAGAAGTTTCCTATATATAATACATGCATGTAGAAGAGATGACCACTGGAGATTTGTCGTCCATACATACAAAAACATAGTTCTGCAACATGCATAATTCAATTATGTGTTAGATGTTTAACAATATCAGCCACAAAGCTCTAAGATTATTTTATGGCTGTCATAAAATGTCCCTCTCTCTAAACATAACTTAGGCTGAAAGTTTAAAGTCTTGATCTTATCATTTTCTTTCCATAAGCAAACCAGTGCACTCAGGATCCTTTCTATGCCACACAGTCTGTGTAGTCACCTTTACTGCCATAACAGTCAAGTGCAGAAGCCATGTGGTCCCCCAGAGCACTTGCTTCAGTCAGCACTCTATCATTATCAGCCAAGTGATTGTGATTTGATCATGATGCTACTGTGTGCCCTAAATTACTGGTATTCCGTTTCATGTTGGCAAAGAGCTCAGTACTCCATTCAAGCTCAAGTTCATTACTGAATTAAGGTCCATGAACAATTAGAAAACCCATCCTTTTGGGGGTGAGGGAAATGGAGAGAGATTGGTAAAAGGTATAAACTTTTAGTTGTAAGTTGTGGGGATCTAATACCTGTATATAGAATAATGACTATAGTTAATAATAACATAGGACATACTTGAAATTTTCTGAGAGAATAGATCTTGTGTTCTCAACACACCCATGGTAACCAGGTAAAGTGATGGATATGTTAATTAGCTTGATTGTCATAATTATTTTACAATGTATAATTATATCAAATCATCACATTGTGTATCTTCAATATATATGATTTTTGCTTGTCAGTTATACATCAGTAAAGCTGGGGGTGAAAGAAAATCCACTCATTTTAACAGATTAATGAAAAAAATGATTAATAAGGTATAAAGAGTTGTTAATGAGGCAGAAAGAGAACACAGAGAAAGCAGCTACCACTTATATAGCTGGTAGACCAAGGGAAGAGGTGAGATTTTTTTAAAGCATTGATTTGAGAGTGAAGAGAGAGAGAGAGAGAGAGAGAGAGAGAGAGAGAGAGAGAGAGATTCATCTGCTGTACCACCTGTTGTGGAGTGAATGTGTGTGAACGACCACTGGAGTCCAGACCAAATTAAAATTTAGGAAGCCTTTATTAGCTGGCCGGTGACTGCTCTGCCTTTCTCCATGCAGGGAGTCCAGAGAGCAGCCCTGACCCTTTGTACAGGACTGCTTTTAAGCACATTTACCACATCTTGTTTTTGCAGAGCAAGCAATTTAAGACAAAACAGTTTTTCTTAAGTAATGTCAGGGTCATGTTATTGATGACCATATTATTTACAGGGTCATCCTGTTCTTCAGAAAACTGACATTGTCCTATCTTGCAAGGCTATTTTGTGAGGTGCAGCTAGGATTCAAGGCTAAGACAACTAGGAGGAAGCATGCTCAAAAATTTCTACTCTTGCTGAAACCGGTTTGGCTCAATGGATAGAGTGTTGGCCTGTGGACCAAAAGGTTCCAGGTTCAATTCCAAGGACATGTACCTTGGTTGCAGGCACATCCCCAGTGGGGGGTGTGCAGGAGGCAGCTGATCGATGTTTCTCTCTCATTGATTTTTCTAACTCTCTATCCCTCTCCCTTCCTCTCTGTGAAAAATCAATAAAATATATTTTAAAAAGAAAAAAAATAATTCTACTCTCTAACACACCCACCCATGCATTCATTGCTTTTTGCATGTGCCCCAATCAGGGATCAAACCCACAACCTTGGTGCATCAGGAGAACACTCTAACTAACTGAGCTTCCTGGCCAATTCAAAGTGAGATTATTATTATTTTTAATGTATTTTATTGATTTCAGAGAGGAAGGGAGAGGGAGAGAGAGAGACAGAAATATCAATAATGAGAGAGAACCATTGATCAGCTACATGCCCCACACTAGGGATCAAGCCCACAACCCAGGTGTGTGCTTTGACCTGGATTTGAACCGTGACCTCCTGGTTCACAGGTTGATGCTCAACCACTGAGCCATGTCAGCCAGGTGCAAAATAAGATTATTAAAAATTAGAAGCTTGGAGAGAGTTTAGGGAGCTCGGAAAAAGAGATGCCACTCAGCTAGTGTGGGTGTTTTTGAGCTCAGAAAAGAGCTGGAGGGGACCTCAGACAGCTTGCACTGATGTTTCTAATGAGCTGTGATGAGGTTGATTCTGTGAGGGTTGGGAAAACTGCAAACTGGATTCAGCTGCGTTTTCTGGAATGAACTGTTATTGCATGGCTAAAAAACAGAGAGGGATGCAGTAGGAACAGGAAAGATGTGGTAAATGTAGGGAGCGGCTATAGGGTTAAGCCTTGAACTGACCTGCTGGCAAAGCTGCAAACAAGTCCCAGCTTAGAGGTCACAGCCCTCTTAGCATAATTAAGCTTGATCTTGTGACTGCTCCCTAGATCTTTCCTGGGTAGCTAATGGGCTGTGGGAGGTGTAGCAAATGAAACTTACAAGAACATTGTAAATTGCCTTGCTTACCTCTGACTATAAAATAAAGCATCAGCTTGCAGCCTGGCTCTGTTCTGTGGTCTCAGTCACGCACAGAAGACCCACCTAGACCCAGCTTATTCTCTGTCTCTTCTTCATCCTTCGCCCGCCCACCCTTAGGCTCGTGGAACCCTTGGCTGTGCTGGTGTGGCACAGTAGGGAGTCCTTTCTTCCTCCAGTCTTTCATTCTCTCTAGTCCCCACTCTTGGCAAATCTACAGTCTCCCTAAATAGGGTCTAGAAGCCTGAGTTTGAAGTGGAGAGGTAAGAGTGTAATAACTGGCACATTACTACTTCCTTACAGATGCCTCCTCTTTGACTTGCTTCTAGGAAACTTGTCCAAAAACAGGTGGAACCAAACTCCAAGAATGAGATTCTAGCTCTCACCAGTTTGACTCAGTGGATAGAGCATCGGTCTGTGGACCGAAGCGTCCCGGATTTGATTCCGGAAAAGAGCACATGCCAGGTTGCAGGCTCAATCCTCATTTGGGGGCATGCAGGAAGCAGCCAATCAGTAATTCTCTCTCATCATTGATGTTTCTATTTCTCCTCCCTTCCTCACTGAAATCAATAATAATAATAAAACTGCCTGGCATGGAAGACCACATCACTGATGGTAGGTAGAGTTTAGAGAGACCCTGACATGCTGGAGCTGTGCAATTATTAAGATTTTTGCCCATATCTGACTAGGGTGGACTGACATTTCAGTGATATAATAGAGATGGCAATGGTAAAGATTGTGAAATTATGTGTCTGTTTGTGAGCATCTTTTTTATTTTTTGGAATATATTTTACTCACTTTTTACAGAGAGGCAGGGAGAAGGATAGAGAGTCAGAAACATTGATCAGCTGCCTCCTGCACACCCCCCACTGGGGATGTGCTTGTAACCAAGGTACATGCCCTTGACTGGAATCGAACCCGGGACCCCTAAGTCCGCAGGCCAACCATATCCTTAATGAATCAAAACAAGGGAATAACAGGCTCAGGTTGACTAATCACCAATTCATTCAGTGTGAAAACCTGAGGCCACTTTGGCAGCTTTCAAGTCAACCCACATCTCTTATAGCTGAAAGGCCAGTAGAGCTGAAAACCAGGCTCAAGGCCTCAGTGTGGAAGTGGAAGAACATGGGAAAAAGTTTAATTCTCAACCTCAGCGAGTCTCTTATGCCCAGGTCAGAGATGTGGAATGGGGCTCTCTGGGTAGATGCATTGAGAATCTTGAACTCTCTGGGCCTACTAATGTGGCCCATGCCTCTGCCCCCTTGTCTGAAGACTCTGAAGAACCTCAAATGAGGCAGGTACTTTGTAGGACAATGTTTGATCTCTTCAGGACCTGCTACTACTTCTCCTCCAGGCCAGGGGACCAAATAGGGCCACATCTCAGCATAACTCAACTTGAAAAGTACTGATATTGCTTGAGGGTGGAGAATTATAAAAGCAAAGGAGTTGTAGGATCTGGATAGCATGACAGAAGGAATCAGGAGAGTTTATCCAGAGTAGATTCTGACGGTTCTGGATCAGGATGGGGAGGATAAAAAACTGGAAAAGGCTCATATGGCTCAGTGGTTGAGCGTCGACCCATGAACCAATAGGTCGCTGGTTCAATTCCTGGTCAGGGTACATGCACAGTGGGGGCTGTGCAGGAGGCAGCTGATTATTGTTTCTCTCTATTGATATTTCTATTTACCTATCCCTTTTCCTTCCTCTCTCTCTAAAATCAATAAAAACATATTAAGCTGAAAAGGGGAGAGATTATCAGGATGAGATACATTTTCATGACACAAGACTTAACATCCTGGCAAGGGTCCCTCAAACTGGCTATGATACACTGCTGGCATGGCTCTTGGAGGCATGGAAAAAGCAATAGCCTACAATGGCCTACATTACATGAAGTAGAGGTGCCAGGAATGCCATGGCAAATCGTGAAGGGAGAATTCAGAAGGGTCAGAAATACAGGCATGTTAGAATGGTCCTACAGTATCAGAGCACAAGTCCACAGTGTCTGGAGGAAATGCCATTTACCAAGGCAAGAAGACATGCACAGTTGAGGAGAGGCACCAGCATCTTTGAGAAGCTTAGGAGTGACTGTTCTCTGGTCTGGCCATACTGGGGCACATCAAAGTGAAGGTAAAATTTTTGTCCTATTATTAAGAAAGAAGCCTGGCCCTTCCCGGTGTATCTCAGACCTTAGAGGGTTGACCAGGGCACGAAAGGGTTTCAGATTCCATTCCCAGTCCAGGGCATGTACCTGGGCTGCAGGTTCAATCCCCGGTCCCAGATGGGGCACCTGTGGGGCAACCATAGATGTGCCTCTCACATAGATGTTTCTCTCTCTCTCTGCCTTCCACTCTCTCTAAAAAAATCAATGGGAAAAATATCCTCAGATGAGGATTAATAAATAAATAGAAAGATAGAAAGGAAGGAAGGAAAAAAAGAAGAAAGAAAGGAGAGGAGAAGGGAGGGGAGGGGAGAGGAGGGAAGAAGAGGGGAGGGGAGGAGAGAAGACTGGCTGGTGTGACTCGAGGACATAGTTCCATGTACCAAAATGTTGCTGGTTCGAATTCCCAATAGGAGGGGCAAGCATGAGGCATCTGATTCATGTTTCACTCTCACATCTGTTTCTCTTTATTCCTCTCCCTTCTCTCTCTCTCTCTCTCAAAAAGAAAAAAAAAATCAATGGAAAAACATTTTTAAAGAAAGAAGCCCAGTCACTTGATAGGACCCAGAGATAGTACTGGTTAATTTTCTGTGTCCACTTGGTTAGGCTCTGGTGCCCAGATGTTTGGTCAAACATCAGCCTAGATGTTGCTATGAAGGTATTTTTAGACATAATTAACATTTAAATCAGTCGACTCGGAGTGAAGCAGATTACCTTCCATATTGTGGGTGGGCCTCATTCAGTCAGTTGAAGTTCGAAAGAGAAAAGACTGAGGTTCCCTTAGAGAGGAAGAAATTCTGCCTCTGTCTTTCAACTCTACTGCAGAAGGAAGACTGCAATGTGTGTGTGTGAATGTGCGTGTGTGTGTGTGTGTGAATGTGAGTGTGTGTGAGAATGAGTGTGAATGTGTGTGTGAGTGTGAGAATGTGATTGTGAATAGGTGTGTGTGTGTGCGTGTGTGTGCGTGTGATCTCCATTTCCCCTCTGGAGAAACCTGGTAGTCTCTTTGGGATAAGTATGGTGCCTTAGCCCAGACACTAAGAGGAACCCAGCAGGCTCCTCCCCACCCCTACCCCTCCCTCTGGCACTGCACCTGCCCCCTAGGATATGGAAGCCTTGGTTTTCTGGCATAGAACCAGGACTGAGAGTTGGCTAGGTGCCAGAGCTGAATGGGCATCAGGAGGAATGGACTTCTGACCCGGGTACTCAGATGACTCCCTGATGCGGAGCCTCAGGGCCTGCACCACTAACCTTTCAGCTCCGTGTTGATAGGGGGACCTACAATCAGCTAGATAGAGCACCTGAATTAATCTGAAAAAGAATCATATTATCTTAAATCTTAGAACACATATACTTATGTGATTAGGGGGTTAAGTTTCTTATATGTGAATAGGGGCTTAAGTTTTTCTTAAGTTTCCTTTTCAAGGCCTGTGCGAAGCGATTAAGGAGGTGACTCAGCTGTGAATCCAACAAGCAGAACCGATAAGCATGGTCAGGTCGATTCATCAGGAATCAAAACATCATCTCATCGCCTGATGACAAGGACAATACCCAATGTCTGTGGACCTCCAGGACTACATATAGCTGTATCCCGTTCCCAGACTCACCCTAGCCCCTTCCCCTTTAAAATCCTGTCCCCATGCCGAAACAGGTTTGGTCCAGTGGATAGAGCGTCGGTCTGCGGACTGAAGGGTCCCAGGTTCGATTCCGGTCAAGGGCATGTATGTACCTTGGTTGCGGGCACATCCCCAGTAGGGGGCATGCAAGAGGCAGCTGATCGATGTCTCGCTCTCATCCATGTTTCTAACTCCCTGTCCCTCTCCCTTCCTCTCTGTAAAATATATATTAAAAAAAAAAAAATCCTGTCCCCTGCACCTTGGTGGAAGACAAGAGCACCCTGTCTTCTTGGATGGCTAGCCTTCTCAGTAAATGCCTTATATGATTCAACTTGGCCTTCGTTATTGGACACAGCCTCAGGCAGCCCAAGCTCAAGCGGGAGTTTCCCGGGTAACACTAACCCATCCCCAGAAAGGCACCCACCCATACTTCCTCACTGCTTGTTTCTCAGGAGAGCAGTGACACCTAACCTGTACTGCATTTGGCGTATCCCAGGATTCCCCATTTTCTTTCTGCTTTAGATGGGGACAGGTGCTGGAACAGGGCTGGAGGATGGATGAAGGACTCCCTTCACTGTGGCTTGTCTGCCCAGGAAGGAAGAAAAGCGAGGCAGGCACGGACAGGGGCACAGTGTGGAGGAGGTGAGAGTGCTGGGTTGGGGAGCACCTCAGGACACCACACCCTATGCAGGTAAAGGCTCAGGACCCAAGTTAGTGAGGTTCTACCTTTAGCTGGAAACCCACTTCCAAGTCCTTTATTGTTGCTCCCATTCGAGTCCAAGTACTTTAGGGGGGTAATTCTTGGCCTAGATTCTTTTGTGTCAATTTTAACTTCTTAAATTACTATGTATAATAACTACATATTCTTTAAGAAGTTAAAATTATATATATATGTGTGTATACACACACACACACACACACACACACACACACACACACACACACATAAACACTGAGACAAAAGCAGGTTATTCTGGTGAGCTCCGTGTGCTGTCCTCCCTGGACCAGCAACAGGTTTTCCTTAGGAAGCGATTTAGTTCATATAGACCCAGTCACCTCTGCTTAGTTGTAAAGCCGGCGGGGCAAAAGTCACCCCAGCGTAGGGCTCAAATCCGCCACCGGGGATTTGAGGGTTCTCCGGCTCTACTAACCAAGCCGGCCAGGCAGTTGTAGGGGCTCATCACCCCAAAGCTAGTGGAAGCTGCCTAGACCCACCCTGGATCCCCTCGTGCTGCATTCCGCACCCGGAGCGCTGCGTGGGCTGGTCCCGTGAGCAGCACGCGGGGGGCCCCTCCGGTGGTCTGGGTGCCTCAGCAGCGCCAGAGGAGGGGGCGGGCCAGTCGAGGGCAAGGAAGGGAACCGGATGAGGCCACTAGAGGTACCGTGTGAGGAAGCCGGGGGATCTCCGAGCACGGACTCCCTCATTTTCAAACTCGCAGCCCTTGATTTGCTTCAGTTCCGTGTTGATAGGAGGGACCTACAATCTGCTCGATAGAGCACCTGAATTAATCCGAAAAAGAATCATATTATTTTCTGTATTCTGAAGCTTTGGCTGCCCCTCCCGGAGTCAGCCAATGCGTGGAGATAGCAACCCCCACCCCTCCCTCACCCAGGAGCAGGCATTTCAAATGCAAACCAACCAAGAAGCAAATCAGGAAGACTGGGGCGGGGGCGGGGGCGGGGCTGGGGCTCCCTTCAGTGAAGAGGAAAGAGAAGCTGGGGGCGTTGGAGCTGCCCTTTGGGGAAGAAGTGCGCTCCGCTCCGACCCGCCTCTGCCCCCTGCGGGCGGGCTCCAGAGCGGCAGTCTCCTGGGGCCGAGCCAGGCCCGCAGCCGAGGTGATCGAGGGTCCCCTTGGGGGCGACAGAGCGTTCTGCCCAGGGTGCTGACCTGGCGTCCCATTCGGTGAAGTTTCCAGGCTGCAGGCACCTGGAGAGACCTCCGCTCACCGGGCCACGGCCTCCCCTCTTGTCACCGCCCCTCCTCTAGGGACGTGGGATTAGGGGGCTCGGCGGGGACGCGGGGGCTCAGGCTTCGCGGGTCCACGGGAAAAGGAGGTCGCGCTCCCCGCGGGCCGGTCTGGTGGCCCGCCCCGCCTCCCCTGTCGGACGTGGGACGGAACCCTCCGCTCCGGGCCCCTGTCCGGGGACAGGGGAGCCAGAGGCGCCAGGACCGGAGGGCGGAGCCCGGCGGAGGTTTGCAGGGACAAAAGTCCGCGGCGCCTCGGCAGGGCGGCTCGTTGGTCTAGGGGTATGATTCTCGCTTTGGGTGCGAGAGGTCCCGGGTTCAAATCCCGGACGAGCCCGTTTTTTTCCCCCCGGTTCCCGGGGAGCGGAGATGTGCTCAGTGGCCTGCGAATACCCTTTTGCTGTGAGTGTGGGTTATAAATTCAAATTCTGGAGGAGCCCACCTTTTCAAAAGCCTTTTTCCTTTTTGGGGGGCTGTCGGAAGCCCGCGGTGTGGAGAAAAGGGGCCACAGGCTGACCTGACAAGCTCAGGGGAGGCCTGCAGGGCGGTCTGCAGACTCAGAGGCCGACAGTAACCACAAAGGACGGTCTGAAATTAAACTTTAAACACAGTTATGGTGGGCGGTTACATCCTAGGCCGGTGTCTTCACTGACAAGGCCAGCCTTTACCTTAACTGAGCCTGTCTGTCTTTTTACATCTATGGTAACACACCCTTGAAATGTCTGGGTAACTTGTAACCTCCCTTTCTCTGGAGCCCCTGGAGCACCACCAAATGTGGTGGCGCCAGGACAGATGCCACAGATTCCTTCATCTTGTTAATTGTTCCTGCACCCATCTAAGTATGTGTCCATCATCTTACTTTTTATCCAATCCCAGGGGTTTCCCTGCTTTGCTTTATCCCACCTCCTTAATCTATCACCAATGGATTTCATGTAGCCCACCTGTGTCCCTCCTTTGATTGCAAATGTATAAATACAAATGTAACCCGACATTCTCCGGAGCATTATCTCAATTCGTTGAGGTTCTGCTTCCCTGCATATGCCTCAGTGCTGGGGCCGCCAAGCTTAGGAGGTCCCCCGGGTCTCCGAGGCTGCGCTCCCGACATGGGGTGTCTTTTCTTCACGCTGAAGAACTGCTGTTTTATTATGTAGATATGATGAGACCCACAGATGCAGCCATTGAAAAGACAGATTGTTACTGACAGTTCTCAAGATGTGGGGACACCCCGCCTGAGGGGCCGCAGGGGCAGAGGGATGCAGGGGAATCTGGGCCAGAGCTTCATGGAGGTTTCACGGGAGGTGAAGCAGGTGCCGATGGGCTGGGGGGAGTCATTTCAGCCACTTCTGGCATAGGTGCTGTCCTGCGTTGTCTGTTTCCTGGCCTGGGAGTGATTCTGGAAGGTGGACTTGTGGACTCGGGCTTGGTTGGTTTGCTTTGGAAATGCCTGCTCCTGGGTGAGGGAGGGGTGGGGGTTGCTATCTCCACACATTGGCTGACTCCGGGAGGGGCAGCCAAAGCTTCAGAATACAGAAAATAAAAGACATGCTAGTACAGGCAGGGACTGAAGCTTTGGTGGAAATTTCTCGAGGGCTCCAAGCTGGGAAGTTCCTGATCCCAACCACAGAGGCAGGCCTGGCCCAGGGGTTGCTGCACACAGCCACCCAGTCCCCTTCCCTGCAAACTGCCTCAGGGCCAGAGTCCCGGGGAGCCGGCAGGCGGGCCACTGGGCCTGTCTCTGATCTAAACCTCGGTGGGTTTCTCTACTATGTCTCGCCTTGGGGTGGTGATCTGGGTGCCTCTGAGTTCCTGAATGAGTGGTCTTCTGTGCAGAAACCAGAGCCCACTCGGATGCCCAGAGAGGCCTCTCCCTACCCTAAAGCCCATGGCATCAAAGGGGAAACCAGGCTCCCTGGCCAAGGCTTTCTTCTCTGGTGATCAGAATCTTTTAAGACTCCTTCTTGGTCCTTTAAAGGGAAACCACTGCAGGCTCCACAAGCAGGATAGTTCCTCACCACAGTCCTCTTCTGTGCTGGCCCTCCCTCAGGCCCCTTCCCCCTTCTGCCTCAGGGTCTGCTCCCCTCGACACCAGCATCAGACCAGGGCCCGGCTTGCCCTGGGCTCAGCTGTCATTTGTCCGATGAATGGGGAGTGGACAGTCCAGGACAGCGAAGTGCATGCTGCAGAGGAAGGTCCCTGCTCAGTCTTATTGTTGCTTCAGCTTCAAATCCCAGAGGAGCCCTTAGTTTGTCATTCCTGGTTATTTTAGGGCATAAATGGAGTCTCCAGCAGAGTGGAGTGCGATCTGGGATTGTGGAGCTAGATGGGATGCAGGCTGCATTGTGGGTGCAGATCCCAGCGGGACCCCAGAAGCCAGATTGGGTCTGAGCACTGAGGCCGGATGTCTAGGTGTGCTCAGAGGACAGGGAGACGCCTTGCCCCAGGCTATGAGCAGTGGCAATGTGTGATGTCTCCCCTGAGGGCTCCGTGAATTTCCTCAACATCGTTCCTCATCTTTTTGCTCCCTACTTAAATATCCCTACTTCCTGTACACCTTCCTGGTTGGGATGCTGGTCTAGGACTCCAAAAGTTGGTTCCCAGGGCACATCCCTCAGTGTGTAGTGTGGGAGGGGGTGTGGTCTTTGGAGCCTCTGGGAGCCTGGGGTGTGGGTGTTGGGGGAAGGGCGAGTCCAAAATTCATTCTCAGCTTCACTCCATAGCCAGCCCTTACCAGGACAAAGGAGGACCTGGGGGCACTTTCTCAAACTGATGGTTTCAGTTTTCCAAGGACAGGAAAAGGGGGAAGCAGAGGAGCAGGACACCTTAAAACCTGTCCTCTAGGGGAGCAGACACCCCAAAACCTGGACTTGCCAACCTGGAGTCTCAGCTTATGGCAATCGTGAACCTCCTCCATTCCCTTCTTGTGCATGGGGACCTGAGTCAAATCCTTTCTGGATACCCACTGGAAAGGAAGGAGCAGTTCATGGGACAGTTTCTGATCTTTGAGGGCGCAGTTGGGTTGAGCTTGCCAAGGAAGACAAAGATTCACACAGGCCTGTGGCTTGTTGGCCTAGGAATGTGATTCTCATTGAGGGTGTGAGGGGCCCTGGGTCCAAACCCCTTTGAAGAGTGGTTGGTGGTTGGGTTTGTCAGAACGCAGAGTCCCTAAGTCCTGCTGTTGCATTTGTGTTCACTCGGAGGTGAGGTGCCCACCCAGGGTGACACCCTCATGCTTGCTCCTGGTGGTCTGGACTGCTCTGCCCTGAGGGGCCCAGTCCACGTTGAGTGAGGATTTAGGAAAAGTTGACCTTCTATGACCGTGGACATGCTGCCCTGTAGATGGGGAGATAATTGCAGTGGCTTGTTCTGTTGAGGACACCAAAGGAAAAGTGGTGGCTTTTCTCTGGAAACTAGGTTCAAATTTCTGATGCACCCACTTTGCTTAGAGAGGAAGCTGAGAAAGGAAGAGGTTCAAGGAGAGGAGGCAGCACCACCTCCATGTGGCCGTGTGCGATGGCAGCGACATGTTTCCCTGTCGGTCAGACTACATGCTGTTGGTGCTTTAAGAGATCGCTCCTGGACCAAGTAAGCCAGGAATTGTTCAGAGGCCTGTGCAATTTGTAGGAATTTTGCTGTCCAAAGGACCCCCAGCTATAGAGTGCTGTATTCTGTTGGAATCTGAATTTATTCAGTGAAAGATTTTTTTTCAAGTTTACCAACTCTTTATTTTCACTGACATTTGAGCATGTCATTTTATAAATGACAAGATGTGAGGGTTAATATCAAATGCTTTGTTTTTCTTTTAATTTAATTTTTAAAAATTTTGTCAGCTTAAAAAGCCCACCTCAGTGTTGTGGTTCAGTAAACTGGTTTTGCTATA
Organism: Lasiurus cinereus; assembly: GCA_011751065.1. Taxonomy (NCBI): domain Eukaryota; kingdom Metazoa; phylum Chordata; class Mammalia; order Chiroptera; family Vespertilionidae; genus Lasiurus; species Lasiurus cinereus. The sequence continues at coordinate 4,412,205 of JAAGEH010002525.1, forward strand.
TGGAGGAAAGTGTGTTAAACTTGGCATTTTAAAAGATGTTTCTCAGTCTAAGGTTAAACATGATTTCTAAGTGTTATTTTTACTTGTGTTTGCTTTTTGTATGGCCAGATATTGAGCTTGTTTTTTTTTTTTTGTAGTTCCTGATATTTTTAGAAAAAATCAAAATAGCTGAAACCGGTTTGGCTCAGTGGATAGAGTGTCCGCCTTCGGACTGAAGGGTCCCAGGTTCGATTCTGGTCAGGGGCATGTACTTTGGTTGCGGGCACATCCTCAGTAGGGGGCGTGCAGGAGGCAGCTGATCGATGTTTCTCATTGATGTTTCTAACTCTCTACCCCTCTCCCTTCTTCTCTGTAAAAACTCAATAAAATATATATTAAAAAAAAAAGAAAAATCAAAATAAATTTGTTCCATACAAAAAAGGACACCCACCATAAAGTTCAAACTTAGGACCCTGAAACTAGAGAGATTCAGTGCTCTACCTACTAAGGCTATCAAGGCAAACGTGAAAAGGAGGCTGTAGCTAAATTTCAGATCTTGGTTGTAGATGAACCAAAATGAACGGGTGGGTCAGGTTCCGGAGACAGTGGGATGGGGCCATTTCTGAAGTTCCGTCGAGGCTGCCTGCATGTCAGGGCTGTCGGCCTGGAGACTGGGGAAAGGTGAAGCTGGCATGCCGAGTCGGGGGGAGATACCACACTGACCTGCAGATAAACAGACAGAGGCTCCATGACCCTCGACCCTGGAGAGCCCTGGGGTGTCACCAGGACACAGAGCAGACCTGTGCTTTCAAGATGATTTCACATCGTGTGGGCACGTGGCAGGAAATGAGGAAATGACAAGAGAACCCCATTGCCTCGTATGTGATCAAACGAACTCATAAACTTAAAAATAGTAGGCCTACTGGATTCCAATGGTTCACATTATTCCAGCTATTTCTTTTTAGTTGTCTGAAAACTATTTTTTTTTAAATTAAATTATTTTGCCCCAGCCTTTCTTGATCTGCCCTTTGGGTAATTCTGAGCTGCCACTTGGCTGTAAAGGCAGAGATAGTAGGAGACTCTGGGGTGCCCAACAGTTTTCCAGCCACCGGGCCTCTGCCTTGGAGCCAGTGCACGTTTGAATGGCAGGTGTGAGCAGCTGAAACCTGTACCCAAACTGGGGATGAGAAAATACTAAAGTTGCTGGATGTGAGCATGGTATTGGGGGTAACATAAAACAAAAGAACTTTATGTGTAGAGATATTTGCAAAATAGAAAGGCAAAATGCTTTTATTGACAAAGCAAGAGTATATGTGCTTTAAAATATTTTTTTAAAAATTAAGGGAGATCGTTTTCTTTGTAATTAATTGATTTTGAGAGAGAGAGAGAAACATCGATTTATTGCTCCACTCATTCGTGCATTCATCCATTGATTCTTGCATGTGCTCTGACTGGGAATCTAATCGGAAACCTTGGTGCATGAGGACTACATTCCAACCCACTGAGCATCCAGCCAGAGCAGATATGTTTTAAAAATATACAAGAACAGGGGAGGCTGTGCGCATGTGGGGGCAGTGTATTTATGAGAACTCTGTATTCAGTTCAATTTTGCTGTGGGCCTAAAACTTCTCTTAAAAACACACAGAAAAATTTCAGCCTCTTCTAATACTATTTAGCTCCATCTTTCTCCTCTCTGAGGTCTCCAATGACTCAAACACTAGATATTTTGTTAAAGCTCACAAATCCCTGAGGCTCTGTTTTTTTGTTTTGTTTTGTTTTTAAATCCATTTTCTCTCTTTTTTCAGATCAGATAATTTCTATCATTCTATTGTTAAGTTCACAGTTTCTTATTGCTGTCTTTCCATTCTACTGTGGCCCATCAATTACGTTTTTTATTTAGGTTATTGTATTTTTCAGTTCTAGGTTTTCCATTTTGTTATTCTTTATATCTTATATTTCTTTGAGACTTTCTGTTATTTTGAATTCTCAATCAGATTGTAATTGCTCATTGGAGTATGTTTACAGTGACTGCTTTACCACCTTTACATCCCTGTTAGGTGGTTTTAACATCTGAGTCAGTGTCTCTCAATTGTCCTTTCTCCTTCAAGTTGAAATTTTTCCTGGTTCTTAATATGACCGGTGACTCTCTTGCATCTTGGACATTTTCGGTATTACGTGGTCTCTGGTTTACCAGCCTCCTCTGACAAAGCGCCCTCTGGTGGGTAAAGAGGGCACTGCACCGTTGTTGCGGAGGTAGTTCACCCCTGGTTGGGGCTTCCCTTACTGCTGGGCGGGAATGGAGTTGAAGATCCCCACTAGGCCTCCACTGACACCTTCTGGCTGAAGGAGAAGGTGGTCGCCTCGTACTCCACCAGGAAAAAGAGAAGGTTGCCTCTATGTCCATCATTAAAGGCCAGAGTAATGCAGGGCAGGACAGGGCTGCTACTAGGGCACTGGGCCGCAGGCTGAAGTAGCCCTGCAGTTTCTGCTCAGATCCCAGGAAGGGAAAAAAGAGGCAAGGAGAAACTTGGACCAAAATGGAGAAGTCTATTTTGTGAAGTGGATGCTCAGGGTACCCCGACACCATACTGGTCATTATCCTATCTAGTAAAAGAGAAACATGCAAATTGATTGTACTTCCGCTACATCCACCAGCCAATCAGGAGAGCATGCAAATTAATTTAACCAAGATGGTGGTTAATTTGCATATCCAGGAGCAGAGCGAAGACTGAAGACAGCTAGAAGGAACCCAAGCTCTGCAGAAGGGAGTGAAGTTGCAGAGAGCAAGCAAGCAGGGCATCGGAGAAGGGAAGGAAGCAGGCGGGGCGGCAGAGACCACCGCAGGAAGCCCTGTTGCAGGAATCTTCCTGCAATGGGCCTCTAATTAACAATAAAAAATAGTATAAAGCCACTGGCCAGACTCTGGTTCACCCTGAACATAGTTGGGGGACTTCATGGATGAGGACCCTGGAGTTATTGGCCCAGTAGGGTTGGCTGGGTGCTCCCCCAAGGGTGCAGGAGCTACAGAGGGTGAGGTGTCCCAGGATGACATGGTGGAAAGGGGTAGGAAGGTGGGGGTGGGGTGGGAATGGGTGGAGAATCAAACCTGAGACCGCTAGCACCTGAGGCTTGCCTGAATCGCACACCTAAACTTGTCCTGCCCCTGCCCATTTCCCGCCCACCACAGCCTCCGCCTTTCCTGATACCACATGGCCCTGCAGGAGGTGGGGTGTGTTCAGCCCACAGCCCTGAACGTAGGACAGTTCAGTCAGTATCTCTGGGCCTGGGGGGCCCTGGGACATTGCCCCATCTGAGGGAGGGGGAGAACGTAGACAAAATCAAGGACACCTACAAAAGATAGTTTCGTTCGCTGGAATAGGGATGTGACTTTTGCTTCGAATGCAAGTGGTCCCAGGTTCAAGTTCTATATGAGCTCAGCAATTCAGATATTTTTCTTCCCAGGATGGTCAGGTTGCTAAAACCCAAAAGGGCCAGGGTCCACTCAGGGCTGACCTGGGCCTGTGCTAACTTCTTTCTTAAAAAAACAAAAAAGTTATTGATTTCAGAGAGGGTGGGAGAAGGAACAGAGAGACATACCAATGATGAGAGAGAATCATTGATTGTCTGCTTCCTGCAGGCTCCTCACTGGGGATCGAGCCCAAAACCAGCGTTCAACGACTGAGCCACGCAGGTCTGGCTCTCGTCTTCTTTTCTAACCTTCAGGAGTATAAGGAAACATCCGTCCCCAATCCCGGGAGTCCTAGAAGGTGCGTCTTTCAGAGGGACCCATAATCCCGGGCTTAGGAGGCCAGTGCCTCCTCCATTAGGCCCCTGGGCGCCGCCCCACGCGAGCTCCCTTTCTTGGACCCCCACCCCTTCCACACTGGCGGCGCCCAGGGCTGGTGGGTACCTCAAGGGGTCCCGCGGGCGCACGGTGCCGAAGAGCTCCCGCACAGCTCCAGCATCGGGCTGTGCTGGCTCCTCTGTTTAGGGCCCAGCGCAGCGTGGAGAACAGCACCCGCTCCACTCCAGCTCCGCGGCACCTTGTCCCACAACGATGCCCTCGGGCTGGGACCTAGGACCATACCGGAGGGACAGGCCGCCACACTCCTCAAATTCCGGGCGACCCCAGACCTTAAACCGTTTCATCCGAGCACTCAGCGCAGAGTTCTGTCCGAGTGGGCGGGGAAGCGGCTGCTGTCCGGGCTGGAGCCCCACCTCCGTTCAGGTCTCCCCTGGGTTAGCGTTGGAACTTCAGCAGCCAAGTCACCGGAGGCTTCAGAACAAGGGCCAGAGCGCCTGGCCAGCTCACCCGCAAGTCGGAGTATGAGACTCTTCCTCTGAGAGTCGTGGGTTCAGTACCCACCGTGGCCTCCTTGGGCTTTTCCAGGCTCTTCAACAGCTAATCTGTTTGGAGATCTTCACAAGAAAAGCTCCGGGCTCCTCCTCAGCACCATACTTGGGTGTGATTCCTTCCCTGTGCTTGGGGGTTCAATTTGGGGGAGAATGGCAGAGAGAGGCCTGAAGTGCAAGGGTTGTTCGGAGACAGGTGGAGGGTGCTGAGCCGAGGCTCTTATCTTAGGGACGGGGCCAGCCAGCACTCCACCGTGGGCCACCTCTTATGGCCCTGAACCTGTGGGTGTATCTGAGGCCTCCACCCACTCTGGGCTCCCCGCTTGAACAAATCTTACCCATCTGATTGCAGGGCCCAGACCAAATGAACCCATCATATAAAAGGACGAAGATGACACCCCACGATGTGGCCTCCTGGCCTTTTTCAGACAAGCTGTGTTCAGACTCACAGGAGCAAGCCACCTACCCCCTCCCCCTCAGGAGGAAGCCGGGAGGGAGCCCTGGTGACAGTGCGGACAAGACAGGGAATCAGGAACCCTGGTTTCTGGGGCCTTCTGCCCTCCCTTCCCAAATGCAGGCAGTCTCATCCCTTCCATGTCCACCTTCCCCGCTCCAGCATGGCAGTGGTCCTTCTGGCATGTAGGAGACCTGTCCCTGGTCATAGCCCCGCTGAGCTCCCTGGACAGGTTGGTACTCGGCGTACCCACAGCCCAAGGCCCAGCTCAGCCGGTGACTTACAGAGGAATGGATGGCTACAGCCCCCACAGAACCAGGGGTAAAACCCTTTTCTTCCATGAAAGGAAGAGAGGTAGATAAAGAAACTGACCCTGATGGATATGTTCATCTAGGGCTACTCTCTGAGCTTTGGGAGTGAGAGGCGCTGGATCCAAATCCCTGACAAGCCCTTCCCTTGCACACAGGACATTTTTGTAGTGTGTATGAAATGGTGGACCCTTTATTTTACGATGGAGAAAAAAGAGGCTGAGAATGGAGATGGTGGAGAAAGGAGGTTCTTGGTGTCTCCCTCTTCTTCCCCCCTAGTTTTCAGATCCCACTTTAGGACACTGTAGACACACAGAGCTTACTCCTGTCCCAGAGCCATGTATCCAGACTTTCTTGCACAGACTCCATCCCTGAACCTCCATCTCTGGAGAACTCTGTGCTTCCTGGAAAAATCTTGCACTGGGAATTCCCATGGCCAATTGGCTTGTGGTCTGGGATCTTGAGCCTCCCCCTAGGTGTGGAAGGTCCAGGACACAAATCCTGGGCAATTCTTTTAGGGATGGGGAGGGCTACAGGACTAGGCTCCTCAATTCCCAATCAGTACTCCACAAATCTAGACCTGCAATGCTTGGACTCTCAAGGGCCTCAGTTTATGCAGCTGGAAAGTGGGAATAATAGCAGGTCATGACTGAAAAACTTATTTGGGATATTAAAGCTTATTTTTTGAAAAGCACTTTCAACAGTGCCTCAAGACTATACCATGAACTCCTTTCTGAGTTTCCAGCCTGCCTCCCCACCCCAGCCCCAATCCTTCAGCTGGTCTGGTGGAAGCCAGGTCTTCTCTCTGAGGCCCCGCCTATCTCCCTGCCTCACACTCTCCTGACTGCCTTTGGGCAGGAAATGGAACAATCTCTTGTTCAAAATGGGAAGATCCTGGCTCTGTATCAATCCCTCCAAAGAAGCTGGGTTCTGAGGACCTGTTCCCACTAGGATGGATGCCAGTCTGAGTTCAGCAAAATATTTCGAGGGAGGAAGGAATCAGTGGGTCAGACCTGGCTTTCCATCACCCTGCGGAAGGTGTCCCTGGTTCCCGTATCTCTGGAGCAGCTTCAAGCTGACTCATCCCGCTCCAATGGCTTCAGGGTGGTTCTGGAACCCAGGGACTCAGGACACAGAGAAGAACTAGGACCCAGCTTGGGGCCTGGCAACATCAGGGCTACATGTGACCTTTGGAGTCTGGGTTGAAGACGATGGGTACAACTGAAAACGTTGTCCATGTTCTGGTTCCGGCATCACATTGATCTAAAACTTGGCTTTAACTTAAAGATTCAGTAAGTTGTGGTTGTGTGGTTTCCCTGCCAGCTCAGTCAGTGGAATATGAGACTCTTTTTTTCTTTATAATTTTATTTTTTTAAATTTCCTTATTGATTAAGGTATTACATATATGTCCTCATCCTTCCATTAATCCTCCAACTCTCCCCCCTCACTCACACCCTCACCCCCCTGTTGTCTGTGTCCATTGGTTAGGCTTATATACATGCATACAAGACCTTTGGTTGATCTATCCTCCTTTCCCCCACCCTCCCCTATCTTTCCTCTGAGGTTTGGCAGTCTGATCGATGCTTCTCTGTCTCTGGATCTGTTACTGTTCATCAGTTTATGTTGTTCATTATATTTCACAAATGAGTAAGATCATGTGGTATTTATCTTTCTCCAACTGGCTTATTTCACTTAGCATAATGCTCTCCAATTCCATCCATGCTGTTGCAAATGGTAAGAACTCCTTTTTTATAGCAGCGTAGTATTCCATTGTGTAGATATAACACAGTTTTTTAATCCACTCATCTCCTGATGGGCATTTAGGCTGTTTCCAAATCTTAGCTATGGTGAATTGTGCTGCTATGAACATTGGGGTGCACATATCCTTTCTGATTGATGTTTCTAGTTTCTTGGGATCTATTCCTAGGAGTGGGATTACTGGGTCAAATGGGAGATCCATTTTTAGTTTTTTGAGGAAACTCAATACTGTTCTCCACAGTGGCTGCACCAGTGTGCATTCCCAGCAGCAGCGCACAAAGATTCCTTTTTCTCCGCATCCTCGCCAACACTTGTCATTTGTTGATTTGTTGACGATTGCCATTCTGACAGGTGTGAGATGATACCACATTGTTATTTTGATTTGCATCTCTCAGATAATTAGTGACTTTGAGCATGTTTTCATATGTCTCTTGGCCTTCCTTCTGTCCTCCTTTGAAAAGTGTCTATTTAAGTGCTTTGCCCATTTTTAAAAATTTAATAAATCTTTATTGTTTATATTACAATTGTTCCTCTTTTTTCCTCCCCATTACTCCACTCCACCCGGTTCCCACCCCACACTCTGCCCTTACCTCCCCTTCATTGTCCTCATCCATAAGTGTAGATTTTTGTCCAGTCTCTTCCTGCATCCCCTCTTTCCCCCTGAGAATTATCAGTCCATTCCCTTCCTATGCCCCTGATTCTATTATATTCACCAGTTTATTCTGTTCGTCAGATTTTTTATTCACTAGATTTTTAGATTCACTTGTTGATAGATATGTATTTGTTGTTCATATTTTTTCTCTTTACCTTTTTCTTCTTCTTCCTCTTCTTAAAGAGTACCCTTCAGCATTTCATATAATGCTGGTTTGGTGTTGATGAATTCCTTTAGTTTTTTTTTTTTTTTTTTTATCTGTGAAGCTCTTTATCTGTCCTGCAATTCTGAATGATAGCTTTGCTGGGTAGAGTAATCTTGGTTGTAGGTTCTTGCTATTCATCACTTTGAATATTTCTTGCCACTCTTGTCTGGCCTGCATAGTTTCTGTTGAGAAATCAGCTGACAATTGTATGGGTGCTCCCTTGTAGGTAATGAACTATTTTTCTCTTGCTGCTTTTAATATTCTCTTTGTCTTTTGCTCTTGGCATTTTAATTATGATGTGTCTTGGTGTAGTCCTCTTTGGTTTCCTTTTGTTTGGGGTTCTGTGCACTTCCTGGACTTCACCAGGTGGGAGAAGTTTTCTGTCATTATTTCTTCAAATAGGTTTTCAGTATCTTGCTCTCTCTCTTCTTCTGGCACCCCCACAATTCTGATGTTGGTACGGTTGAAATTGTCCCAGAGGCTTCTTACACTATCTTCACATTTTTGGATTCTCTTTTCTTTTTTCTTTTTCAGTTGACTGTTTTCTGCTTCTTTGTATTTCAAATCTTTGACTTGATTCTTGCATTCCTCTAGTCTGGTGTTAGGTCTCTGTATAATATATATATATATTTTTTTGCCTTTCCTCTATTTTTATTTTACACTCATAATTTAAGATCTTTGAAACACTTTATTTTTAAGAAATGTGTTCAATTTTCATGGTTTTTTTTTTTTAGAATTAAAAATTTTATTACACTTACAAGGCATGTCATTTTGGAATATATAGGAAGTATTGATTTAAAAGATTCTTTTTTTATTAATTTTTTATACATATCTCCACATTGCCCCCCTCCCTCCCAGGCATACCCCGACCCCCCCCCCGTGTCTGTGATCATTGGTTATGTTTATAAGCATGCATTCAAGTCCTTTGATTGATCACTTATTTACCTCACCTAACTTTAATCTTTCTGCTATAATTTCACAGTCTGTTTGATGCTTTATGATTTTTGTCCTCCTGAGAATTATCAGTCTACTCCCTTTCTGTGTTCCTGATTCTATTATATTCACCAGTTTATTCTGTTGATCAGATTTTTAATTCACTTAATTTTTAGATTCACTTGTTGATAGATGTGTATTTGTTGTTCATAATTTTTTGTCTTTTACCTTTTTCTTCTTCCTCTTCTAAAAGAGTACCTTTCAGCATTTCATATAATACAGGTTTGGAGTTGATGAACTCCTTTAGCTTTTTCTTCTCTGTGAAGGTCTTTATCTGCCCTTCAATTCTGAATGATAGCTTTGCTGGATAGATTATTCTTGGTTGTAGGTTCTTGTTGTTCATCACGTTGAATATTTCTTGCCACTCCCGTCTGGCCTGCATCGTTTCTGTTGAGAAATCAGCTGACAGTCGTATGGGTGCTCCCTTGTAGGTAATAAACTGTTTTTCTCTTGCTGCTTTTAATATTCT
>JAAGEH010002525.1:4421775-4608283 GCA_011751065.1 Lasiurus cinereus
CACGAGTCTAGGTCTCCAGGGTTTCGCCCAAAACAGGGCTCAGTGGAGTCAGAAGTGGCACAGTTCGGAGGGTCTGTCTCCCGCCCACTCGTGAAAGCCAGCGGCACAATCAGCAGTCTGTCCTCCGCGTGGTGCCGTGCGCGACCAGACCTCCGATCCTTTGCAACTCCCCTAAATTTCCATGCACTTCTCCCTTTTCACAGTCCAAACTCCCCCCGTATGAGTTTCAGCTGGATCTGGGGTTTAGTGTCGTAGGATAAGGGGTTCAATGCCTTTGAGAGTCTCCGTCTCCCTCCCGCCAGAGAAAGCCAGCCAGGTACTCCGGCACCCGCTCTCTCCACGCGCTTGTCTCCGTACCTCAGCTTTTTGCAGCTCCTCTGGGTCTTTGTGAGCCCCTCTCTTTCCCTCTAGTTGTAGAACTTCCACTCAGCCAGCTTTCCTGTGGTTCTGGATGATGTCCGTTCTGTCTTTTAGTTGTAGTTTTGAAATTGTTGTGCGAGGCAGCAGTATAGGTGTTTACCTATGCCACCGTCTTGGATTTCCTCTGTATAATATTTTTTATTTCAGTCAGTGTGTGTTTAATTTCTCATTGGTCCTTTTTCATCTCCTCTTGGGTCTCACTAAATTTATTCATTTTTTTTCTAGGAAATTCTTAAAAAGCCTTATAACCTCGGTTTTGAACTCTATGTCGGGTTGTTTGTTTTCCTCCATTTCTTTCATTTGTGATCTGTTCTTTTGTCTCTGCATATTTTGCTGCTTCCCTGAGTTGGTAGTCTAGCTTTGTGTGCTAGGTGTCCTATATGGCTCAGAAACTCTGCCTCCCCAGTTACCTAAGGTGGACACTCTTGGTGCACCCCTTTGTGGACTGTGTATATAGTCTTGTTGTAGTTAATTCTTGATTGTTGTTGATATCACTGGGGGGAATTGACCTACAAGCCAATTGGTTGTGAGGATCAGCTGTGTCTGCACCTGGAGAACTTTTGTGCTAGATTCAGCCTTAAGACTTGCAAGATTGCAACAGCCTCTGTGCTGGGCTTGGATGTAGTGGGGTCTCATGGCTGAGCAGAGAGCCTTGGCTTCCCATCAGCCCTGCCCTACACGGCAGCTCCTGGGTCTCAGTGCCTCTGGGTAATCCCTGCAGCTCTTTCTGTGTGCACGCGCACGAGCCTTCAGACCTCTGCCTTTCTGGCTCCCCTGAGTTTCCGTACACTCTAGGGACCCATATGAATCTGGGTCCCCGGAGTCTCGCCTGAAACTGGGGATCAGTGCACTCAGACCTGGATTTCAATGCTGTTGGGAAGTTCTGTTTTCCTCCTGCTAGAGAAAGCCAGCAGCACAATATGCAGTCAGCACTCTGTATGCTCACTTTAACACACACTTTCACATGCCCCCAGACATCTGTCTTTTGCAGCTCCCCTAAGTTTCCCTGCACTCCTTTCTTTTCACAACAGTCCAGACTCCACCTTATGAGTCTCATCCAGACTGGGGTTTCATGCAGTCAGAAGTGGGGTTCAGTGTAGTTGGGATTTTTCGTCTCCTTCCCACTAGAGGAAGCCAGCCAAACCCTCTGCCACTCGTCCTCTCCAGGAGCATGTCTCTGTACCTCAGCTTTTTACAGCTCCTCTGAGTCTTCATGAGTCCCTCTCTTTCCTTCCAGTTGTATAATTTTCACTTAGCCAGCTTTTTTGTGGTTCTGGATGGTGTCTGTTTTGTCTTTTAGTTGTAATGTTGAAATTGTTGTGCGAGGCAGCAGTTTAGGTGTTCACCTATGCTGCCATCTTGGTTTCTCCAATTCTTTTTTTTTTCATTTAATAAACCTTTATTGTTCAGATTATTACAATTGTTCCTCTTTTTCCCCCCATAGCTTCCCTCCACTCAGTTCCCATCCCACTGTCTGCCCTTATCTCCCCTCCATTGTTTTCATCCATAGGTGTATGATTTGTGTCCAGTCTCTTCCTGAACCCCTCTCATCCCCCTCACCCTTTCACCTCTGAGAATTGTCAGTCCACTTCCTTTCTATGCCCCTGATTCTATTATATTCATCAGTTTATTCTGTTCATTAGATTTCTTGTTCATTTATTTTGATTTTTAGATTCACTTGTTAATAGATATGTATTTGTTTATAATTTTTCTCTTTACCTTTTTCTTCTTTTTCCTCTTCTTAAAGAGTACCCTTCAGCTTTCATATAATACTGGTTTGATGTTGATGAACTCCTTTAGCTTTTTCTTATCTGCGAAGCTCTTTATCTGACCTTCAATTCTGAATGATAGCTTTGCTGAGTAGAGTAATCTTGGTTGTAGATTCTTGCTATTCATCACTTTGAATATTTCTTGCCACTCCCGTCTGGCCTGCATAGTTTCTGTTGAAAAATCAGCTGACAATCGTACGGTAATCCCTTGTAGGTAATTAACTGTTTTTCTCTTGCTGCTTTTTTTTTTTGTAAATATATTTTATTGATTTTTTACAGAGAGGAAGGGAGAGGGATAGAGAGTTAGAAACATCGATGAGAGAGACATCGATCAGCTGCCTCCTGCACACCCCCACTGGGGATGTGCCTGCAACCAAGATACAAGTCCTTGACTGGAATCAAACCCAGAACCCTTCAGTCTGCAAGCTGAAGCTCTATCCACTGAGCCAAACCGGTTTTGGCTCTTGCTGCTTTTAATATTCTCTCTTTGTCTTTTGCTCTTTGCATTTTAATTATGATGTGTCTTGGTGTGGTCCTCTTTGGATTCCTTTTATTTGGGGTTCTGTGTGCTTCCTGGACTTGTAAGTCTACTTCTTTTACCAAATGTGGGAATTTTTCAGTCATTATTTCTTTAAATAGGTTTCCGGTATCTTGCTCTCTCTCTTCTTCTGGCACCCCCACAATTCTGATGTTGGTACCAGAGGCTCCTTATACTATCTTCACATTTTTGGATTCTTTTTTTTTTTTTTGCTTTTCCAATTGAGTGTTTTCTGCTTCTTTGTATTTCAGGTCTTTGACTTCATATTTTTTTTGTTCTTTTGTTTTTTTTTTCTTTTCTGAAATTTTTACTTTTTTATTTATTTATTTTTATTTTTTAAATATATTTCATTGACTTTTTTACAGAGAGGAAGGGAGAGAGATAGAGATTTAGAATCATTGATGAGAGAGAGACATCGATCATCTGCCTCCTGCATGCCCCCTACTGGGGATGTGACCGCAACCAAGATACATGCCCTTGACCAGAATTGAACCTGGGATGTTTCAGTGCAGGCCGATGCTCTATCCACTGAGCCAAACCAGTTTTGGCAAATTTTTACTTTTTTAAAATAAATCCTTTTTAAAAAAATTAAATCTTTATTATTCAGATTATTACATTTGTTTCTCTTTTTTCCCCTCCATGTAGAGGGGCAAGGACCAGACTGCATTTCCCCATAAAGAATGAATCAGGGTCAGGGTGCCCTCAGGCCTGGAGGCAGAAGGAACGGGGGGTTTCAGAACACCAGGTGCCTGAAGGCACTCCCGGCCTTGAGAAGCCATAAAGTTTGACAAACAACTCCTGCAAGGACAACCGTTATCTAGACTGCTTACTTGCATAACCAAAAAGCTTAGACACAGAGTCAGTATATGAAATTTAGTAATGCTTAGCCAATTAAAATTTGCCAAGTCCTCCTGCGCTGAGGATAAAAGGCACTTGCTGCAGAGGTTCGGGGCTCTCGTGCTTCCCTGCTGTGTCAGTGGAACTGTGAGCCCGGACTCGAGTTCGACTCGAGTTCGTAATGAAGGCTTCCTAAATTTTCTAATTGGCTGCCTGGTGGTCGTCTGTCTCGGGTCGCCCCATTACATCTGGAGGCCTCCCAGCGAGATACCCTGGCCGAGTGGACAGGGCTGGACACCCCAGAGAGGACACTCCAGTCTCCGTCCCAGGTTCCAAGGGGGACAGAGTGATCTCCTCATAAAATGGCAATCCAATCGATTGAAGCCATCTGGGCCTCAGGTTGAGGGCTCTCAGCCTCTGCTCTGCTTTTGGAGTATGTTGTGAGCCCCAGCATGCTTGGTCTGCAATAAACCCCTTGATGTTTGCATGAGAACGTCTCTTGGAGTCTTCCGTTGAGCGGCGAGCGTTTCGACCCTAACAATAGCACCCCTCCACCCAGCTTCCACCCCTCCCTCTGCCCTTAGCTCCCTCCCATTGATCTCATCCATAGGTGTATGATTTTTGTCCAGTCTCTCCCTGTACACCCCTCACCCCTTCCCCCCTGAGAATTATCAGTCCACTCCCTTTCTGTGCTCCTGATTCTATTATATTCACCAGTTTATTCTGTTGATCAAGTTTTTAATTCACTTAATTTTTAGATTCACTTGTTGATAGATATGTATTTGTTGTTCATAATTTTTTGGCTTTTACCTTTTTCTTCTTCCTCTTCTAAAAGAGTACCTTTCAGTCTTTCATATTTGAAGGGCAGATAAAGAGCTTCACAGATAAGAAAAAGCTAAAGGAGTTCATCAACTCCAAACCAGTATTATATGAAATACTGGTTTGGAGTTGATGAACTCCTTTAGCTTTTTCTTCTCTGTGAAGGTCTTTATCTGCCCTTCAATTCTGAATGTTAGCTTTGCTGGATAGATTATTCTTGGTTGTAGGTTCTTGCTATTCATCACGTTGAATATTTCTTGCCATTCCCGTCTGGCCTGCACCGTTTCTGTTGAGAAATCAGCTGACAGTCGTATGGGTGCTCCCTTGTAGGTAATAAACTGTTTTTCTCTTGCTGCTTTTAATATTCTCTCTTTGTCTTTTGCTCTTGGTATTTTAATTATGATGTGTCTTGGTGTGGTCCTCTTTGGATTCCTTTTATATGGGGTTCTGTGTGCTTCCTGGACTTGTAAGTCTATTTCTTTTACCAGATGTGGGAAGTTTTCAGTCATTATTTCTTTAAACAGGTTTTCAGTATCTTGCTCTCTCACTTCTTCTGGCACCCCCACAATTCTGATGTTGGTACGCTTAAAGCTGTCCCAGAGTCTCCTTACATTATGTTCACATTTTTGGATTCTTTTCTCTTCTTGCTTTTCCAGTTGAATGTTGTCTGCGTCTTTATATTTCAAATTTTTTACTTGATTCTTGCCTTTCTCTAGTCTGCTGTTAGGACTCTGTTTAATATTTTTTATTTCAGTCAGTGTATGTTTAATTTCTAGTTGATTCTTTTTCATCTCCTCTTGGGTCTCACTAAATTTATCGAATTTTTCTAGCATATTCTTGAAAAACCTTATAAGCGTGGTTTTGAACTCTATATCCAGTCGTTTTTTTTCCTCCATTTCTTTTGTTTGTGATCCCTTCCCTTGTCTCGGCATTTTCACTATTCCGGGGAAACTTCTGTGTTGGATTCAGCCTTATGATACCAGACGCAAAACCGAAGAAGCCTCTGTTGAACTTGGGATGGGTGGAGTCTCAGGGCTTAAGGGACTGCCTTGCCTTCCAGTCGGCCCCGCCCTCCACGGCCCCTGAGTCTCACGTGACTGGGTAATGGCTGGAGCGGTCCTTGTGCGCGCGCCCGCAGTGCCTCTAACCACTGCCTTTCCAGCTCCCCTGTGCACCAGGACCACACGAGTCTAGGTTTTGCCCGAAACAGGGGCCCAGTGGACTCAGAAGTGGCACAGTTCGGAGGGTCTGTCTCCCGCCCACTCGCGAAAGCCAGCGGCACAGTCAGCAATCTGTCCTGCATGCAGGACCGTGCGCGTGCGAGACCAGACCTGATCTTCTGCGACTCCCCTAAATTTCCGTGCACCTCTCCCTTTTCACAGTCCAAACTCCCCCCGTATGAGTTTCGCTGAATCTGGGGTTTAGTGTTGTAAAATAAGGGGTTCAATGCCGTTGGGAGTCTCCGTTTCCCTCCCGCCAGAGAAAGCCAGCCAGGTATTCCGGCACCCGCTCTCTCAGCGCGCACGTCTCAGTACCTCGGCTTTTTGCAGCTTCTCTGGGTCTCCGTGAGCCCCTCTCTTTCCTTCTAGCTGTAGAATTTACACTCCGCCAGCTTTCCTGTGGTTCTGGATGATGTCCGTTCTGTCTTTTAGTTGTAGTTTTGAAATTGTTGTGCGAGGCAGCAGTGTAGGTGTTTACCTATGCCGCCATCTTGGATTCTCAAAATAAATCATTATTGTTCAGTTTATTACAGATGTTCCTCCCCCCAAATAGCTCCACTCCACCTGATTCCTCACCCGAACCCCATGTCCTTAACCCCCCACCACTGTCCTCATCCATAGGTGTAAGATTTTTGTCCAGTCTCTTTCTACATCCTTCACACCCCCATTCTCCCAAGAAATGTCAGTCCACTCCCTTTCTATGCCCCTAATTCTATTATATTTACCAGTTTATTCTATTCATCAGATTTTTTATTCACTTGATTTTTAGATTCACTTGTAGATAGGTATGTATTTGTTATCACTTTGTTGTTCATAATTTTTATCTTTACCTTTTTCTTCTTCTTAAAGAATACCTTTCAGCATTTCATATAATCCTGGTTTGGTGGTGATGAACTCCTTTATCTTTTTATTGTCTGTGAAGCTCTTTATCTGATCTTCAATTCTGAATGATAGCTTTGCTGGGTAGAGCACTCTTGGTTGTAGGTTCTTGCTTTTCATCACTTTGAATATTTCCTGCCACTCCTTTCTGGCCTGCATAGTTCCTGTTGAGAAATCAGCTGACAGTTGTATGGGTGTTCCCTTGTAGGTAGCTAACTGTTTTTCTTTTGCTGCTTTCAAGATTCTCTCTTTGTCTTTTGCCCTTAGCATTTTAATGATGATGTGTCTTGGTGGGATCCTCTTTGGATTCCTTTTGTTTGGGGTTCTGTGTACTTCCTAGATTTGTAAGTGCATTTTTTTCAATAGGTAGAGAAAGTTTTCAGTCATTATTTCTTCAAATAGGTTTTCAGTATCTTGCTCTCTCTCTTCTTCTGGCACCTCAATAATTCTGATATTGGTACACTTGAAGTTGTCCCAGAAGCTCCTTACACGATCTTCACATTTTTGGACTCTTTTCTTTTTGTTTTTCTGGTTGGGTGTTTTTTTGCTTCCTCATACAGTGGTACCTCGAGATACGAGTTTAATTCGTTCTGTAATCTTGCTTGTATATCAAGTTGCTCGTATCTCAAAGCAAATTTCCCCATTGAAATAAATTGAAATGCCGTTAATCCATTCCAGCCCCCAAAATGCCACCCCAGTTTTTCTTGTTTTTAAATTAATTTATTTTTTCTTTTTATTAATTTTTATTAATTTTTATACATATCTCCCCATTGCCCCCCTCCCTCCCAGGCATACCCCAACCCCCCAGTGTCTGTGATCATTGGTTATGCTTATATGCATGCATCCAAGTCCTTTGATTGATCACTTATCTACCTCACCTAACTTTAATCTTTCTGCTGTAATTTCACAGTCTGTTTGATGCTTTATGATTGTTGTCCCCCTGAGAATTATCAATCTACTCCCTTTCTGTGCTCCTGATTCTATTATATTCACCAGTTTATTCTGTTGATCAAATTTTTAATTCACTTAATTTTTAGATTCATTTGTTGATAGATATGTATTTGTTGTTCATAATATTTTGGCTTTTACCTTTTTCTTCTTCCTCTTCTAAAAGAGTACCTTTCAGCATTTCATATCGTACTGGTTTGGAGTTGATGAACTCTTTTAGCTTTTTCTTCTCTGTGAAGGTCTTTATCTGCCCTTCAATTTTTAATGATAGCTTTGCTGGATAGATTATTCTTGGTTGTAGGTTCTTGCTATTCATCATGTTGAATATTTCTTGCCACTCCCGTCTAGCCTGCATCGTTTCTGTTGAGAAATCAGCTGACAGTTGTATGGATGCTCCCTTGTAGGTAATGAACTGTTTTTCTCTTGCTGCTTTTAATATTCTCTCTTTGTCTTTTGCTCTTGGTATTTTAATTATGATGTGTCTTGGTGTGGTCCTCTTTGGATTCCTTTTATTTGGGGTTCTGTGTGCTTCCTGGACTTGTAAGTCTACTTCTTTTACCAAATGTGGGAATTTTTCAGTCATTATTTCTTTAAATAGGTTTCCAGTATCTTGCTCTCTCTCTTCTTCTGGCACCCCCACAATTCTGATGTTGGTACGCTTGAAGCTGTCCCAGAGGCTCCTTACATTATGTTCACATTTTTGGATTATTTTCTCTTCTTGCTTTTCCAGTTGAATGTTTTCTGCTTCTTTATATTTTAAATTTTTGACTTTATTCTTGCCATCCTCCAGTCTACTGTTAGGACTCTGTATAATATTTTTTATTTCAGTCAGTGTCTCTAGTATGTCCTTTTTCATCTCCTCTTGGGTCTCACTAAATTTATCCAACTTTTCTAGCATAATCTTGAAAAACCTTATAAGCGTGGTTTTGAACTCTATATCCAGTCATTTTTCCCCCCTCCATTTCTTTTGTTTGTAATCCCTTCCCTTGTCTCGGCATCTTCACTATGCCTGGGAAACTTCTGTGTTGGATTCAGCCTTATGATACCAGACGCAAAACCGAAGAAGCCTCTGTTGAGCTTGGGAGGGGTGGAGTCTCAGGGCTTAAGGGACCGCCTTGCCTTCCAGTCGGCCCCGCCCTCCACGGCCCCTGAGTCTCATGTGACTGGGTAATTGTTGGAGCGGTCCTTGTGCCTGAGCACCCGCAGTACGTCTAGATTGCTGCCCCTCTGGCTCCCCTTCGCACCAGGACCACAGGAGATCAGGTCCCCAAGGTTTCGCCTGAAACAGGGGCTTAGTGAAGTTAGAAGTGGCACAGTTGGGGGGGTCTGTCTCCCACCCACTCGCGAAAGCCAGCGGCACAATTAGCAATCTGTCCTGTGCGCAGTGTGGTGCGCGCCACCAGGCCTTTGATTTTTTGCGACTCCCCTAAATTTCCGTGCACTTCTCCCTTTTCACAGTCCAAACTTCCCCCCTATGAGTTTCGGCTGGATCTGGGGCTTAGTGTTGTAAGATAAGGGGTTCAATGCCTTTGAGAGTCTCCATTTCCCGCCCGCCAGAGAAAACCAGCAAGGTACTCCGGCACCCGCTCTCTCCACCTGCGCGTCTCCGTACCTCAGCTTTTTGCAACTCCTCTGGGTCTCTGTGAGCCCCTCTCTTTCCCTCTAGTTGTAGAACTTCCACTCAGCCAGCTTTCCTGTGGTTCTGGATGATGTCCGTTCTGTCTTTTAGTTGTAGTTTTGAAATTGTTGTGCGAGGCAGCAGTGTAGGTGTTTACCTATGCCACCATCTTGGATTCTCCCCCAGTTGTTCTTGTTACGTGTTTTTCAACAAGAAAAATGTATTTATAAATGACAAATATTGTATAAAAACATAATAAAAGAGAATGTAAAGGAATAAACTGGTTTTATAAAGTGTATTTACCTACTCGTTACACTCTTAATGCTACACTTTATCCCTAAACTGAATGTAATTTAACTAATCTTCACTGAACTTAATTGCTACTGGTCTTTGCATTTTTGGCCGATTTCAAAAAAAAGTGTCCAACGAGGTTTGCCTCTTTCTCCCTTTCAGAATATTTCTGAAATGGGTGAGGCCAGTTTCATTGAATAGCTCCGATGCACGACCAGTAGCAACTTTTTCGGGGTGTTTCTTTTCCACGAAGTATGACACCCTCTCCCACATTCCTAAGATCTCCTTTATCTCACTTGTAGAGATCTCCTCCACCTCTGGCTCCTCCTCGAAACCAATTTCTTGGAGAACCTCCGCATGTTGCTGAGACTGCAACTCTTGTAACTCCTCCGTGGTGAGTTCCAGAGAGTGCTCCTCGATGAGCTCATTCACGTCTCTCATCCACCTCCAGGCCCATGGATTTTCCCAGAGACACTATCTCCTTCTCCACTAGCACCTTGGGTTCAAATCCTTCGAAGGTCCTATCGGCTACGGCCTCAGGCCACAGCTTCTTCCATGCAGAGGTCAAAGTTCTCGTTGTAACACCCAGCCAGGCCTGATCAATAATTCTGAGGCATATCACGATGTTAAAGTGGTTCTTCCAGAACTCTTGAAGGGTGAGGTTTGTGTTCTCCATCATCTCAAAGCAGCGCCGGAACAGGTGCTTGATGTACAGCTTTTTAAAATTAGAAATCACCTCCTGATCCATGGGCTGCAGGATAGGAGTGGTGTTGGGAGGTAGGTAGACAACCTTTATAAACTTGAACTCTTCGAGGAGTTCATCTTTGAGGTTCGGTGGGTGAGCAGGAGCATTATCGAGGATGAGGAGGGCTTGCATGGTTAGGTTGTTTTCCTGTAGATATTTCTTAACAAAAGGGCCGAAAACCAGTTTTACCCACTCTACAAATAACTGCCTCGTGACCCATGCCTTCGGGTTTTCCCTCCACATAACTTGCAGTTTATCTTTTAAAATCTTATGTGACTTAAAGAGTCTGGGGTTTTCCGTATGGTATATGAGCAGTCGCCACTTGCATTGGCGCACAGTGCGAGAGTTAGCCTATCCTTCATGGGTTTGTGGCCTGGCATCGCCCTCTCCTCTGCTGTTATATAAGTCCTATTTGGCATCTTCTTCCAGAAAATCCCTGTTTTGTCACAGTTGAAGACTTGCTGGGGGATATATCCTTTGGTTTCTATCAGTTCGGAAAAAGTTTTGAGGTAATCTTCAGCTGCCTTCACATCCGAACTTGCTGCCTCACCATGCCTGACAATGGAGTGAATGCCGGACCTTTTCCTGAAGTTATCAAACCAGCCTCTACTGGCTTTAAATGAGTCTTTCGATGCTTCGTCCGTGGAAGTGCGCGGGGTCTGCTCCAGCAAATCACCGTAAATCGCTCGCGTCTTCTCGCATATGATGCCCTGTGTTAATGTATCTCCTTTAAGCTGCTTCTCCGTCACCCACACCATCAGTAGATTCTCCATCTTTTCATGGAGAGAGCTACGGAGCTTAGAAATTATTTTAACGCCCTTAGCTGGCGTTATACCCTTTATGGACTCCTTCTGTTTAAGCACAGTGCATATCGTTGAAGTACTATGCTCGTATTGCCTCGCCAAGTCAACCACTCGCACACCTTGCTCATAGTTTTCTATGATTTCACGCTTTAATTCAATAGACATCATCTTCTGAGCACTGACCTTTCCACTCGCTTTCTTCGGACCCATGGTTATAAAAAGAAATGTGATAAAGTATGTAAATGCACAAAAGATGCTTCGACAACAAGGTAAACAAGCTCACTGACTGAGGCATGGGAAACTGATGGGTCGTGTGCAGCCGGCCAATCCTCATGATTACTCATATCTCAAATATTGCTTGTATTTCAAAGCAAAAAATCGCTCCCTTGATGGCTCGTATCTCAAAAATCTCGTATGTTAGGGCACTCGTATCTCGAGGTACCACTGTATTTCAGATACTTGAGTCCTCTAGTCAGCTGTTGGATTTCTATATATTATTCTTTATTTTAGACAGTGTATGCTTAATTTCTGACTGGTTCTTTTTTATTTTTTTGGCATTCTCATTAAAATCCTTGAAGGTGTCACTAAGTTTCTCAGAGATCTCACTAAATTTCTCAGCGGTTTGTAGAAGATTCTTGAATAACCTTATAAATGTAGTTTTGAACTCTATGTCCAGTCGTTTGCTTTCCTCCATTTCTTTCATTCGTGACATGTTTCTTGGTCTCTGCATTTTGCCTGCTTCCCTGTGTTGATGGAGTGGCTTTGTGTGCTAGTTGTCCTTTAGGGCCCAGTAGCTCTGCCTCCCCAATCACCTGAGGTGGACACTCTTGGTGCACCCCTTTGTGGGCTGGGTTCACAGTCTTGTTGTAGTTAAGCCTTGATTGCTATTGGCACACTGGGAGGAATTGACCTCCAGGCCAATTGACTGTAAGGATTAGTTGTGTCTATTAATGGAAGAACTGCTGTGCTGGAGACACCCCTCTGGGGCAGGACTTGCTTCAGTGGGGCTTTGGTGCTCGCCCAGTCTGCCTCTTGAGTGTGTCACTTATGTATGTGAGGAGTTGAAATCTGGTGTCGTCTCACATTGACCTCTAGATACACTGGTTCCTGGATCTCCAAGGAGGTGCAAGTCAGCTCCACCCAGCAGGAGCTACAGAGAGGTCGGCAGATTTCTTCTCTTTGCTTGGAGTTTGTAAGTTTTGGAGTTGTCTGACTCAGTTGCAATTTGTTAGGTTAAGCTGCCAGAAGGCAGGCCATTCATATGCAAAAGCCACTGCAGCTGGGTGGGTTTGTAAATTCGGCAGGGCAGGTCTCAGGTGATCCCTAGCGTGTGGCAAACACGGATGGCTGCCAATCAGCCTCTCTGCCGCATTCTGTTCAGTGTCCTGCATCCCATGCCCCAGTGCAGTAAACAGTGAGTCCTGTGTGCACCTCCCTTCCTGACCCGATGGCAGACAGTCCGGTTTCTCCCTTTATGAGTCTGAGTCCCCAGAATCTCGCCAGAAACTGGAGTTCAAAGAGTCGGGAACTTGTAACTCCCTCCCAATTGAAAAAACAAAACAAAACAAAAAAACCAGCGCATGCCAGCCTGATTCTCATGCGTCTCAATATCTCTGCCTTTCTGAGCCTCTGCATGTCCTACCAGGTCTCGATGCGCTTTTTTCTTTCCTTCTAGTTGCAGAACTTCCACTCTGCCAGCTTTCCCATGGTTCTGGGGGATAGTCGTTTTGTCTTTTAGTTGTACTTTTGGTGTGGTTGTGAAAGGCAGCACATATAGGTGTGTACCTTATGCTGCCATCCGGGTTCTCCCTTGACTTGATTCTTGCATTCTTCTAGTTTGCTGTTAGGTTTCTGTATAATAATTTTTATTTCAGTCAGTGTATGTTTAATTTCTCATTGGTCGTTTTCATATCGTCAAGGGTCTAATTAAATTTATCAACCTTTTCTAGGAAATCCTTTTTTAAAAATTTAATAAATCTTTATTGTTCAGATTATTACAATTATTCCTCTTTTTTTCCCCATAGTTCCCCTCCACCTGGTTCTCATCACTCCCTCTGCCTTTACCTTCCCCCACATTGTCCTCATCCTTAGGTATGTGATTTCTGTCCAGTCTCTCCCTGAATCACCCCTACCCCTTTCCTCCTGAGAACTGTCAGTCCACTCCCTTTCTATGCCCTTGATTCTATTATATTCACCAGTTTATTCTGTTCATCAGATTTTTAATTCACTTGATTTTTAGATTAACTTCTTGATAGATATGTATTTGTTGTTCATAATTTTATCTTTACCTTATTCTTATTCTTCCTCTTCTTAAAGAATACCTTTCAGCATTTTATATAATGCTGGTTTGGTGTTGATGAACTCCTTTAGCTTTTTCTTATCTGTGAAGCTCTTTAACTGCCCTTCAATTTTGAATGATAGCTTTGCTGGTTAGAGTAATCTTGGTTGTAGGTTCTTGCTATTCATCACTTTGAATATTTCTTGCCACTCCATTCTGGCCTGCATAGTTTCTGTTGAGAAATCAGCTGACAATCATACGGGTGGTTCCTTGTAGGTAATGAACTGTTTTTCTCTTGCTGTTTTTAATATTCTCTCTTTGTTTTTTGCTCTTGGCATTTTAATTATGATGTATCTTGGTGTGGTCCTCTTTGGATTCCTTTTGTTTGAAGTTTCCTGGACTTCTAAGTCTATTTCTTTCACCAGGTGGAGGAAGTTTTCAGTCATTATTTCTTCAAATAGGTTTTCAGTATTGTGCTCTCTCTCTTCTTCTGGAACTCCCATAATTCTGATGTTGGTATGCTTGAAGTTGTACCCGAGGCTCCTTACACTATCTTCACATATTTGGATTCTTTTTTCTTTTCCAGTTGAGTGTTTTCTGCTTCTTTATATTTCAAGTCTTTGACTTGATTTTTGCGTTCCTCTTGTCTGCTATTAGGTCTTTGTATATTTTTTATTTCAGTCAGTGTATATTTAATTTCTAGTTGGTCCTTTTTTATATCCTTGAGGGTCTCACTAAATTTATTGACCTTTATAGGAAATTCTTAAAAAACCTTATAACTGTGATTTTGAACTCTATATCCAGTTGTTTGTTTTCCTCCATTTCTTTCATTTTTGATCTGTTCCTTTGTCTCGTCATTTTCACTGCTTCCCTGAGTTGGTAGAGTAGCTTTGTGTGCTAGGTGTCCTATATGGCCCAATATAGGACACTCTTGGTGCACCCCTTTGGACTGTGTGTACAGCCTTGTTGTAGTTAAGTCTTGATTGTTGTTGTTATCACTTGATTGGTTGTGAGGATCAGCTGTGTCTACGCAGGAAGAACTTCTGTGCTAGAGTCAGCCTTATGATACAAGACTTGGAAAATTGGAAAAGTCTTTGTGTTCAGCTTGGATGGGGAGGAGTCTCAGGGCTGAGCAGACAGCCTTGGCTTCCCATCAGCCCTACCCTATGAGGCCCTTGGGTCTCAGTGTCCCACGGTAATTGCTGCAGCCCTCTCTGTGCGCACTCATGCTCACGCGCCTCCAGCCCTCTGCCTTTCTCGGCTCCCCTGAGTTTCCATGCGCTCTGAGGACCCATGTGAGTCTGGGTCCCATGGGTCTCGCCTGAAACTGGAGTTCAGTGCAGTCGGAAGTGGCGTTCAGCACATTTGGGAGCTTCTGTCTTCCTCCTGCTGGAGAAAGCCATCAGCACAATCAGCAGTCCATCCTCTCGGCATGCAATGGTGTGTGCACCTCCAGACCTCTGCCTTTCGCAGCTCTCCTAAGCTTCCGTGCACTCCTCCCTTTTACCGACAGTCTAGACTCCCCCTGTATGAGTCTTGCCCAGAACTGGGGTTCTGTGCAGTTGGGAGTTGTCATCCCGACTCTGCAGGCACTCCGCATCCCATCCTCTCCACCCGCATGTCTCTGTACCTCAGCTTTTGGCAGCTCTTCTGAGTCTCCGTGAGCTCCTCTCTTTCCTTCTAGTTGCAGAATTTACACTCAGCCAGCTTTCCTGTGCTTCTGGATGATGTCTGTTCTGCCTTTTAGCTGTAGTTTTGAAATTGTTGTGTGAAGCAGCAGTTTAGGTGTTCACCTATGCCACCATCTTGGTTTCTCCCTGAATGATAAAGTTCTTAATGGCCTTGTTCTTGGGCATGCATTGGGTGCAGTTGGTGCAACAAATAGGCTCCACATAGCCATGGCCTTTTTTGGCATGATCATTATTCCTTCTTTTCTTGGTATTCCTCTCACTCCTCCATTGATCCAGCTCTCAAATCCCAAAAATGGTGTTGTATTTTAAATTTCAAATTCCAATTGCTCACTGCTATATATCCAGAAATATGATTGCTGGATCGTTTGACAGCAATTGACTTTTTTAGATTGGTCTAGTATCCTGATAGTTTTCTATATTGTTTAGTTCCAGGAGTTTTGTTGTTGTTTTTCTATTCTTTGAGATTTTCCATATAGACAATCATCTTATCTGCAAACACATTTTCCTTTCTTCCTTCTCAAATCTGTATACAGTGGTACCTCAAGATACAAGTTTAATTCGTTCCGTAACCTTGAGGCGTGGAAACTATGAGACGCTCGAGTCGTGGGTCCTGTGCAGCCAGCCGATCCTCGAGATTACTCCTATCTCAAATGTTGCTCATATTTCAAAGCAAAAATCGTTTGCTCAACGGCTCATATCTCAAAGATCTCATATGTTAGGGCACTCATGTCTCAAGGTATCACTGTACCTTTTATTTCCTTTACTTATCCTATTGCATTGACTAGAAATTTTGGTGTGTTATTGAATAGGTGTGGTGAGAGGGGATATTTTATTCCTTATTCCTGAACTTAAGGGGAAAGCATCTATTTTCTGACCATTATGATGTTGCTATATGTTTTTGTGTGTTCTTTTTTAAAAAAATATATTTTATTGATTTTTTACAGAGAGGAAGGGAGAGGGATAGAGAGTTAGAAACATCGATGAGAGAGAGACATCGATCAGCTGCCTCCTGCACGTCCCCTACTGTGGGGATGTGCTGGCAACCGAGGTACATGCCCTTGACCAAAATCAAACCCGGGACCTTTCAGTCCGCAGGCTGACACTCTATCCACTGAGCCAAACCGGTTTCAGCTCGTGTATGTTCTTTATCAAGTTGAAGAACTTACCCTCAATTTCTAGTTTGCTAGTTTTTTTGTTTTGTTTTAAATTATGAATGGGTGTTAGATTTTGCCAAATGATTTTTCTATATTGATATGATTATATAATTTTCTTATTTATCCTATTGATGTTATGGATTACATTAATTGATTTTCAAATGTCAAACCAATCTTGCATAGCTGAAATAAATTTCATTTGGTCCTGACGTATAATTCTATTAATATACTGTTGAATTCAATTTGCTGATATTTTGAAGATTTTAGCATATATGTCCAGAAGAGATATTAGTTTGTAGATTTCCTTTTTTTTGTAATGGCTTTGGTATTAGGGTAATGCTGGTCTTATAGAATGAGTTAGGAAGTATTCCTTTTGTTTCTATTTTTGGTAGAGATTGTAGAGAACTGGCATAATCTCTTCCTTAAATGTTTTTGTAGAATTCAGCAGTAAAATCATCCAGGCCCACTGCTTTCTGTTTTGAAAGCTTATTAATTATCCATACTGTTTAATATAGGCCTATTCAGATTATTTTTCCTTGAATTTTGGAAGATTGCCTTTCAAGGAATTGGTCCATTTCATCTCAGTATGAATTTAATGGGCATAGAGTTGTTCATAATATTCTTCTATTATCCTTTTAATGTCCATAGGATTTATAGTGATGGCTCCTTTTTCATTTCATTTTCATAACAGTAATTTTTGCCTTCTCTCTTTTGTTGTAAGTCTGGCTAGAGTTTTATCACTTATATCGATCTTTTCTAAGAACCAGCTTTTGATTTTCTCTATTGATTGTTTTAAATTTCATTGATTTTTCTTTTTCTTGTTGTTGTTGTTAATCCTCACCTGAGGATATTTTTTCACCCATTTTTAGAGAGAGTGAAAGGAAGAGGGAGAGACCAAGAGAAACATCAATGTGAGAGAAATACATTGATTGGTTGCCTCCTACAGGCAACCTGAGCAGGACTGGAAAACCTGAAACCAAGGTACATGCCCATGACAAAAATCAAACTTGGGACTCTTCAGTCCATGTGCTGATACTCTATTCACTTAGCCAAACTGGCTAGAGCTCTACTCTAATTTTTTTAAATAATAAATCTTTTTAAAAAATATATATTTTATTGATTTTTCACAGAGAGGAAGGGAGAGGGATAGAAAGTTAGAAACATTGATGAGAGAAAGACATTGATCAGCCACCTCCTGCATGCCCCTTACTGGGAATATGCCCACAACCAAGGTACATGCCCTTAACTGGAATTGAACCTGGGACCTTTCAGTCTGCAGGCCGATGCTCTATCCACTGAGCCAAACCAGTTTCGGTTATAATAAATCTTTATTGTTCACATTATTACAGTTGTTCCTCTCCCCGCCCCCTCCACAAAGCTCCCCTCTACGCAGTTCCCACTCTACCCTATGCCCTTCCCCCCTTCCCCCTCACTGTCCTCATCCATAGGTGTAAGATTTTTGTTCAATCTCTCCCCGCACCTCTACACCCCTTTCCCCCTGAGAAATGTCAGTCCACTCCCTTTCTATGCCCCTTATTCTATTATATTCACCAGTTTATTCTGTTCATCAGATTTTTTATTCACTTGATTTTTAGATTCACTTGTTGATAGATATGTATTTGTTATCACTTTGTTGTTCCTAATTTTTATCTTTACCTTTTTCTTTCTCTTCTTAGAGAATGTCCTTCAGCATTTCATATAATAATGGTTTGGTGGTGATGAACTCCTTTAGATTTTTCTTATCTGTGAAGCTCTTTATCTGACCTTCAATTCTAAATGATAGCTTTGCTGGGTAGAGTAATCTTGGTTGTAAGTTCTTGCTATTCATCACTTTTATATTTCTTGCCACTCCCTTCTGGCCTGCATAATTCTGTTGAGAAATCAGCTGACAGTCATATGGGTACTTCCTTGTATCTAATTAACTGTTTTTCTCTTGCTACTTTTAATATTCTCTTTGTCTTTTGCCCTTAGCATTTTAATTATAATGTGTCTTGGTGTGGTCCTCTTTAGATTCCTCTTGTTTGGGGTTCTCTGCACTTTCTGGACTTTTAAATCTATTTCTTTCACCAGATAGGGGAAGTTTTCTGCCATTATTTCTTCAAATAGGTTTTCAATATCTTGCACTCTCTTTTCCTTCTGGCACCCCCATAATGCTGATGATGATAGGCTTGAAGTTGTCCCAGAGGCTTCTTACACTATCTTCATAGTTTTGGATTCTTTCTTCTTTTTTGCTCTTCTGATTGGGTGCTTTCTGTTCCTTCATAGCCAAAATCGAGATTTAATTCTTGGAATCCTGTACTCTACTGTTGAGTCCCTGAAAACTGTTCTTTATTTCAGTTAGTATATGCTTAATTTTGGACTGGTTCTTATTCATGTCTTTGACATTCTCAATAAGATCCTTGAAAGTCTCATGAAGTTCCTTGAGTAACCTTATAACCATGGTTTTGAATTCTGTATCCAGTAGTTTGCATGCTTCCATCTCTTTCATTTGTGACATGCTTCTTTGTCTCCACATTTTGGCTGCTGCCCTGTGTTTGTTTCTATGTATTAGGTAGAGTTGTTATATCTCGTGGGATTGGGAGAGTGGCTTTGTGTAGCAGGTGTTCTATAGGGCCCAGGGGCTCAGCCTCCCCAGTCATCTAAACTGGGCACTCTTTGTGGGTTGTGTGCAGTCTTATAGTTGAGCCTTGATTGTTATGGGCATCACTGAGAGGAATTGACCTCCAGGCCAATTGGCTATGAGAACCAGTGACTATAGTAGGGGAACTGCTATACAGAATACACCCCTATGGAGCAGGACTTGCTTCAGTGAGGCTTTGGTGCTCACTAAATCTGCCTCTTGATTGTTTCACTTGTGAATGTGTACAGTTGTAATCTGCTATGGCCTGAAACTGTCCACTGAGTGCACTGGCTCTAGGGTCTCCAGGGAAATGCAAACTCAGCTATTGCTTGAGGCCACCCAGCAGGAGCTGTATAGGGATCTGCAGACGACTGCTATTTGTTAGTTGTACTGTGGTACCTCGAGATAAGAGTTTAATTCATTCCGTAACCTTGAGGCATGGGAAACTATGAGACGCTCGAGTCTCGGTAAACTGGTGGGTCCTGTGCAGCCGGCCGATCTGCGCGATTACTCCTATCTCAAATGTTGCTCGTATTTCAAAGCAAAAATCGCTCGCTCTACAGCTCGTATCTCAAAAATCTCATATGTTAGGGCACTCGTATCTTGAGGTACCACTGTATTTTTTCTTGAACATTAACTTATCAGACACTGAACAAGTTTATAAGTGTAACGCAAATAAATAAACCTATTTTTCTTGTTCTCCAAAAGCGAAATATTTCCTGTTGCACATACCAAACAAATCAGTACAAGACTGATGACGTGGCAGTTGGCTGCTAAAATATTCACTGCTAGTAATAGTGGGAATGGTGCATCTGTGTTACAGAAATGAATGCAACATGATTACAGTAAGCAGTCATTAACAAACATTGTAGTTTGTTATTAATAATTACTGTATGTATAACAAGATATTGTAAAAATTAAGTTACAAAACTTTTATTAAAATGTTTCTTACATGTCATTATATTGGCTAGGGCTGCTAGGCTGCAAAAATATTTGTTGTGGGCTGCAATTTTGACATCTTGATCTAGTTCCTCCCCAAATGTGTCTGGAACCCCCAAGGCTCCCAGTGCTGGGAGTCTGAGTAAGTTCATGTTCCAGGCCTTTTAATGGAGCACCTGGGTCTCCAGTAGCTCACGTCACTCAGCCATATCCCCTGGCTTTATTTTTTATTTTTTAATTTATTGATTTTTTTTTTTTTTTACAGAGAGGAAGGGAGAGGGATAGAGAGTTAGAAACATCAGTGAGAGATCGACCAGCTGCCTCCTGCACACCTGCACTGGGGAAGTGCTGGCAAACAAGGTACATGCCCTTGACAGGAATTGAACCCAGGCCCCCTCAGTCTGCAGGCCGATGCTCTATCCACTGAGGCAAACTGGTTAGGGCCCCCCTGGCTTTTACAACTCAAAGTTATGGGGACTTCTCTTCGAGCTCTGGAACCCTGGTCTGAGGGGCTGGGATCCCTCGCTCCTCACAGGCAGCTTCCACAGCGATCCCTCTCCCGATTATAAAAACAGCACACATGGGTGTTGGACCAGTCAGTTCTGAGCCTCCACCCTTTCTACCATGGTGTATTTTAGTTGTAATTTTGATGTGGTTGTGGGAGGCAGCAAGTACAGGCATTTACCTACACTACCATCTTCTGGATCTCAGTTTAAATGCCGCTTCCCTAGTGTCCTCTCTGGAAAACTCACTTCTAACACTCCTAGAATCCATTTCCTTCCAAGTATTTGTTACACTGTGTAGTTGCATACACATTTCAGATTTACTAAATTTCTGCCCCATCCCCACCCTAGGAAACCATAGGTGTGTTGCTTCCCTTTAAAACCTGGGATGTGGGGAGTGGAATCCAAGATGGTGGCATAGGTAAACACCTACACTGCTGCCTCGCACAACAATTTCAAAACTACAACTAAAAGACAGAACGAACATCATCCAGAACCGCAGGAAAGCTGGCTGAGTGGAAATTCTACAACTAGAAGGAAAGAGAGGGGCTCACAGAGACCCAAAGGAGCTGCAAAAAGCTGAGGTACGGAGACGCGCGCGGAGAGCGGGTGCCGGAGAACCTGGCTGGCTTTCTCTGGCAGGAGGGAGACGGAGTCTCTCAACAGCATTGAACCCTTTATCCTGTGACACTAAACCCCAGATCCAGCCGAAACTCATACGGGGGGAGTTTGGACTGTGAAAAGGGAGAAGTGCATGGAAATTTAGGGGAGTCGCAAAAGATCAGAAGTCTGGTGACTCGCACGGCATTGCGTGCAGAGGACCAACTGCTGATTGTGCCGCTGGCTTTCACGAGTGGAT
This sequence comes from Lasiurus cinereus, assembly GCA_011751065.1. NCBI lineage: Eukaryota > Metazoa > Chordata > Mammalia > Chiroptera > Vespertilionidae > Lasiurus > Lasiurus cinereus. The sequence continues at coordinate 4,442,707 of JAAGEH010002525.1, forward strand.
GGGAGACAGACCCTGCCAACTGCACCACTTCTAACTTCACTAAACCCCAGTTTCGGGCGAAACCCTGGGGACCCAGACTCATATGGTCCCGGAGCACAGGGGAGCCAGAAAGGCAGCAGTCTAGAGGCACTGTGGGCGCGCGCAAGGGACTGCTCCAGCGATTACCCAGTCACGTGAGACTCAAGGGCTGTGGAGAGCGGGGCCGACTGGAAGGCAAGGCGGTCCCTTAAGCCCTGAGACTCCACCCATCCCAAGCTCAATAGAGAGACTTCTGCAGTTTTGCTAGTTTGGTATCATAAGGCTGAATCCAACACAGAAGTTCTCCCGGCATAGTGAAAATGCCAAGACAAGGGAAGGGATCACAAACAAAAGAAATGGAGGAAAACAAATGACTGGATATAGAGTTCAAAACCATGCTTATAAGGCTTTTCAAGAATCTCCTAGAAAAGATGGATAAATTTAGCGAGACCCAAGAGGAGATGAAAAAGAACCAACTAGAGATGCAAAAGAACCAACTAAAAATTAAACATACACTGACAGAATTAAAAAATATTGTACAGACACCTAACAGCAGACTAGAGGAAGGTGAGAATCAAGACAAAAATTTGAAATATAAAGAATCAGAAAACACTCAACTGGAAAAGCAAGAAGAGAAAAGAATCCAAAAATGTGAAGATAATGTAAGGAGCCTCTGGGACAGCTTCAAGCGTACCAACATCAGAATTATGGGGGTGCCAGAAGAAGTGAGAGAGCAAGATACTGAAAACTTACTTAAATAATGGCTGAAAACTTCCCACATCTGGTTAAAAAAATAGACTTACAAGTCCATGATGCACACAGAACCTCATATAAAAGGAACCCAAAGAAGACTACACCGAGACACATCATAATTAAAATACCAAGAGCAAAAGACAAAGAGAGAATATTAAAAGCAGAAAGAGAAAAACAGTTTATTACCTACAAGGGAGCACCCATACGACTGTCAGCTGACTTCTCAACAGAAACGATGCAGGCCAGATGGGTGTGGCAAGAAATTTTCAACGTGATGAACAGCAAGAACCTACAACCAAGAATAATCTATCCAGCAAAGCTATCATTCAGAATTGAAGGGCAGATAAAGAGCTTCACAGAGAAGAAAAACTAAAAGAGTTCATCAACTCCAAACCAGTACGATATGAAATGCTGAAAGGTACTCTTTTAGAAGAGGAAGAAGAAAAAGGTAAAAGACAAAAAATTATGAACAACAAATACATATCTATCAACAAGTGAATCTAAAAATTAAGTGAATTAAAAATTTGATCAACAGAATAAACTGGTGAATATAATAGAATCAGGAGCACAGAAAGGGAGTGGACTGATAATTCTCAGGGGGAAAGGCGTGAGGGGTGTACAGGGAGAGACTGGACAAAAATCATACACTTATGGATGAGGTCAATGGGAGGGAGGTAAGGGCAGAGGGAAGGGTGGAAGCTGGTTGGAGGGGTGCTGTGGAGGGGAAAAAATAGAAAGAAATGTAATAATCTGAATAATAAAGATTTAATTTTTAAAAAATGATGAAAGAGAACCAGCTGCCTCCTGCACATCCCCTACTGGGGATCGAGCCTGCAACCTTGGCATGTGCCCTTGACTGGAATCGAACCCGGGACCCTTCAGTCCACAGGTCAACACTCTATCCACAGAACCAAACCACCTATGTCTCCTATTGAATGCTGACTGATAATTGAACCTTGACCTCCTGGTTCATAAGTTGATGCTCAACCACTGAGCCATGCCAGCTGGGCCAGCTGAACTTTACAAAAACTGAACAGTAGGTGTTAAATATTTGTCCATTTTAATACACATAGACTTACTTTACACTTGGAGAGGTGGGTAATGCATATATGTATTATCTTGATTGTGGTGATGGTTTCATGGGTATCTGCACCTGTCAAAACTCAAATGTATGCTTTAAACATGTCAGTACTGTATGTCAGTCATACCCCAATAAAACTGGAAATGTATTATGCTTTAAAAAAAATAAAATAAAAATTGATGTACAACTGTGCTGTGGTCCTTTAAGTATTGGTTTTTGTTATTTTTAATGAGACCTGGCACACGAAATTTGTGCATGGGTACAATCCCTAGGCCTGGCCTATGATCAGGCCATCTTCCCTGATTGCCAGCAGCCAGCCCCACCTCTCACCATCACTCACCCCTCAACTCCCCATTTGCCATCAGGTGATCAGAACCTGCCCGCTGGGGGAAGGGACCAAGCGGTTGGCTTGCAGGTCCTGCGCTGTCTGCCCCTTGGTGGTCAATGTGTCATAGCAACCGGTCATTCAGCTGTTCTGTCAATTTGCATATTACCCTTTTATTATATAGGATGTTTTTATTGAATTCAGAGAGAGGGATGATAGAAACATCAACGATAAGAATCACTGATTGGTTGCATCCTACCTGCCTCCTGCTGGAGATTGAACCTGAAATCTGGGCATGAGCCTGACCAGGGAATAGAGCCATGACCTCCCAGTTCATGGGTCAATGCTTAATCAGTGAGCCACACCAGCTGGGCTGTTATTGTCTTTTAATTAGGACTCAGGATTTCACTGTATCATAAAATGTTTTGTACCAAAACAAAGCTTAGAGCTACGTGTTTAAAAAAAAAAATAACAAAAAAGGAGCAATAGGCAGAAAGGATGAAACAAAACTATTACTTGTAGATAGTATAATTTTTAACCATAAAATAGAACTGAGAAATTACTGAAAATTAAGAACATTCAATGAAGTGGCTAGTTTCACAAATATATAATTAAAAATAACTTTCCTATATAAGAGCAATCACTAGAAAAATATAATAAAAAACTATTTACAATACAAAATGAGAAAAATGTACTCAGGAATACTCTAATAAATGAAAATGCATGTTTCTGGTTGGGAAACAAAATTTGTAAACAAATTTTCCTAAATAATTCAGAGAATTAACTTATTCCAATCAAAATACCAATGTAAAAATTTAAGAAAACCAAAAGGAGCAAAACTGAACAAGAATCCTTAAACTCATACACCATAGGATCAGTCCCATGAAGGCACCACTGGCCTTGCTTTGGGAAGGTAAATCAGAAAAGTTTGATATCAAGCCAAAGAGAACAAATATCAATGACAGTGAAGACACAGGAATCCTGTCTCTTGAGAGACAATGTGACCTAACCAATGTGACATAATTTCTACAAATAAAACACTTTGCTTGTGAGGTAGTGACGATGCATTGCCAAAGTCCTGATAACTGCTTAGAGGGGAATTAAGCATATGGTAAGGTTACTGAGTAACCATGGAAACAAGCCAATGTGTCCTCCTCCTTTTCAGGCTCTTGGGGTTTCCTTCTGAGTAAGTCTTCTTGGCTCAGCAGAGGAATATGATTCTGAAGAGGTTTTCCAGTAATGGGGTTCGGTGGCTGGATCTGAGTGATCCAAACTTCTTTTGTGGCAAGGGAAAGGCATCAAAGTGCTGTTTGAGCAATTGCTAGCTGAACAAGAACAGTAAGAGGAGTAGACATTTAAAAAGTATATTTTGAAAAGGATTTTTATAAAAGTCACTTTTCCCCATAAATTGCTAACAACTGACAGATCACAAATAAGTCTTTGATATTCAATTGCTGTATTTCCCTATATTCTAAAGCTAACAATCCCTTTCAACACTCAAGCTTTGAGAGGGTGCTCTTAGAGGATTACACGAATATAAGCTGTTGGCTTAACAATCAGTAGTTTGGGCCTTTCAGGAGAATACTAGTCCAGAAAAGGATCTTTGCATTATTTCTCTTTTCTCAAGTGTGTAAAAGTAGATATACTTTTAGTACACAAGAGTTACTCTGTTCACTTTGCAGATAAACAAGCTCCACACTCAGATTTGGAGCTTTTTGTGGGAAAGATCTGTGACCTATACATTGTTTTATAGGCTCACAAAAGAAAGCTCCTTAGTCTCAAAAGCCTAGCTGCTATCTGAGGTATAGGGACATTTTCTTCCCTGTGAATTTTCTAAAAATTTGAGGTTTAACCAAGATAGGCATTTATTCAATTTGGGCTATTATGAGGGTCTCATATATCTGTATCTTTCCAGACAGCGTGGGAATTCAGAATTCCTTATGAAACATTTCAGGTTGAGGCAGGACCATCAGAGCTTTCCCGATCACACTTCTGCTTTCGAGTTTTACATACTGAGTGGGTTTTTTCATGCCTGGTACAGTTTGACAGCCGACCAAATCTTCTCCCACATTTTTTGCAACTATATGGCCTCTCAGCCACATGACTCTGCAGATGAAGCACAAATTCTTTGTTCTCTGGGAAGATTTTCCCACATTCTGGACATTTAAATACCTTCTTCCTTATATGGATTCCTTCGTGGCGACTACGATGAGAATTTTGACGAAAATTTTTTCCACATTTTGAACATGAATAAGGTTTCTCTCCTGTATGGATTCGCTCATGTTTATTAAGGTTTGTTTTATGATTGAAGCTTTTCCCACAGTGACTACAGTCATAGGGTTTTTCTCCAGTATGAGTCCTCTGGTGGGAAATAAGGTAAGAACTTTCATTAAACTGTCTCCCACACAGTGGACAAGTGTACCATCTTCTTGATCTCCGATTTCGGTTAAGTGTAATAATATTGGTATCTACAAATTTTGAGAGTTCTTCTAGTGGAGTATCATTTTCAATGGTAATTAAAAGATTTTTCATTTTCCTTTCATTTGGAATGGATGTATTTAGTGTTTTTTCTTTATGGAAATCTGGAGGTTGCTCAGAGACCACAAAACAATCCATTTCATCACAATCTGAAGAATCTTCTCTAAGATCTTCACCCTCAGGATTACTGTCATTGACTGTTGAAACAAAAAAAGAGAATTTAATAACTTTTGAGGGATATGATACCAGGAGGGGGGAAAAAACAAGTTTGATTTCTCATTAAATAACCTTAAAAATCACAAATCTGAGGACTAGCAGATTAATTGCCACCAACATTCCATTTATACTCTTTTTAAAAAAAATATATATTTTATTGATTTTTCACAGAGAGGAAGGGAGAGGGATAGAAAGTCAGAAACATCGATGAGAGAGACATCGATCAGCCGCCTCCTGCACGCCCCCTACTGGAGTTGTGCCCGCAAGCAAGGTACATGCCCCCAACCGGAATCGAACCTGGGACCTTTCAGTCTGCAGGCCAACGCTCTATCCACTGAGCCAAACTGGTCTCGGCTCCATTTATACTCTTATTAAGGGTGGGAAACATGACAAATAAATCTTTCCATACCCCACAATATAAGCACACAGTACTCTTTTTACATGAAAGAAAAAATGAAATGAAAATATACTAAAAGACTTTATTTTACTCAATGAGCTCATATTGAGCTTATATGTGTAAAGCATTGAGTTAAGTACCAGGGGATGAAGGACATAAATACTAAAGGGTACCACTCGTAATCTTTAGGCTAGTAAGTGAATGGTAAGATGACTTACTTCTAGGTTCTCACTACATTAACTATTACAATATTATTGCATTAGATATTAGATAATACTGCAATGTCCTATATAGTAAAAAAAACCATAAACAATTAAAATACCCCCAAATAGAGAAGATATAATACATTGAGACAATAAATCATTACTTGGGAATCAAAGTGATTACTACAATTGATAAAACTATGGCAGAAGCCAACAGTGGCCTTTTGGGGAGAGGAAGGTAGTAGTAGTAGTAACTGGACAGGGCACAATAGGAATTTCTGTGGTGCTAGAAGTCAATTTTGGGTAGTAGTTAGACAAATGTGTATATTTTGTGAAAATATGAGTTATGCACTTATTTGTAAACTTTTCTATATTTTTATTATAGTTCCAAAAAAAAAACAACAAACCCAAAAAACAACCCTGTACAATTAGATTATAATGACTAGGTAGCAAAGTGAAAAACAATATGCTGTAAACAGATTGGGTGACAAGGGACGCCTAAACTCTGGCCAACTTACTGAGAATAAAGTAAAAAAGTTAAATTAACTGCTTAGGCCTCAGCGATTAAGCATTGACCTATGAATCTGGAGGTCAAGGTTCAATTCCCTATCAGGGCACATGCCCGGTTTTCAGGCACAATCCCCAGTGTGGGGCATGCAGGAGCCAGCTGATCAATTATTCTCTTATCAATGTTTCTAGCTCACCCTCCCTTTTCTTTCCTCTCTGAAATCAATTTTTTTAAAAATCAACTACTTAAGATATGTGGCTGACCCAAAAGCTGGATTGTGAATCTCTACTGGATTTACTAGTTTCACACACTAATGGATTTATTCTATTTAATTATTCCTTTTATTTATTTCTTTAGGATAATGAAAATGCTGGGTAAAGCATAGGCCAATTTTCTTCACAGGTGTTGATTTGAATTGCCAAAACACTTTCCAAATGAGCTACAGCAATATCAATCATGTGTTAACAACTTAAACTAATCTTGCCAACATTAAATACCATGTAAAATATTTACTAAGTATAATGGTTTCTCATTGTAGCTTTATTTTGTACTTTATTACAAATTATTGGGCTGAGACTTATATAAATGCAAATAAATTTTATGTATTATAAATTCTAAATCTTGGTCAATGACTTTTAAAAAAAAAAAGTATTTTATTGATTTTTTAAGAGGGGAAGGGAGAGCCCTAGAGAGTTAGAAACATTGATGGGAAAGAAACATCGACCAGCTGCCTCCTGCACGCCCACCACTGGGGAATGTGCCCGCAACCAAGGTATGTGCCCTTGACCGAATCCGGGACACTTGCAATCCACAGGCCAAAGCTCTATCCACTGAGCCAAACCGGTTTCGGCTGTCAATGACTATTAATGATACACACACACACACACACACCCATATATATATATTTAAATTCACATCTAAGTTCTTTTAAATTTAAAAAGTTGCAATCAGCTGGCCAGTGTTGCTCAGTGGTTGAGTGTTGACCTATGAACCAGGAGGTCAAGGTTGGATTCCTGGTTAGGGAACATGCCTGGGTTGAGAACTCGAACCCCAATAGGGGCCGTGTAAGAGGCAGCTGATCAATGATTCTCTCTCATTATTGATGTTTCTTTTTCTCTCTCCCTCTCCCTTCTTATCTCAAATCAATAAAAATATATTTTAAAAATAATAAAATAAATAGTTGCAATCAGTTTATTTCTGGTATATTAAAAATATTGACAGTTTAAAATAATGGAATAATGTATCTAAGAAAAATAACAAAGCTACCGATACTCAATAACAGTGGTTGGCAAACTCATTAGTCAACAAAGCCAAATATCAACAGTACAATGATTGAAATTTCTTTTGAGAGCTGAAAACCAACTTCTGCGCATGAGCCACAAAGTTTCAATCGCACTGTACATTTGTGCCCCCACATGATATTTTGTGGAAGAGCTACACTTAAGGGGCCAAAGAGCTGCATGTGGCTTGTGGGCCTGTTTGCCGACCACGGCCCAATATCATCTATCATCAAGCTGATCTTGCCAACACTCAGAAATGTTATAGTGTTCTTTCTCCTTAAACTTATATTCCCATTCCACCTTTGTCACAGAATATTTTCATGTAAACTATTTTTATATTTGAAAATGTTTTACTGATATAATTTCATCCGAGTTAAAATTTTTCCTTTTGGATTAAATTATTACTATTATTATTATTAATACTATGTAGCTTATCAAAAGTAAGACATAACATTCTAAATTTTAAACAGGAAAAGAAAAATTGGAAATTTTGTTAATGAAATGGAGGATTTAAAAATGTTATTTCATGTTTTTGTAGGTGAATAATATTTATTCCGAGACTGGGTTCAGGATCAATTCTAATCTGTTTCTTAGTGAGATCTGAGAATCTTTGTTCATATATAAATAGATGAAATTGATGCAAATTTTGCTATGAAATGATGTCATTCAATTCTTTGAACTATTTCCTCTTTAGATGCCAAACCCATAGTGCCACATTTCAAGTTTATTATTTTTGGGACCAATCAGCTCTCAACTCAATTTGATCCTCCTCAATTTTGTTGAAAGCAAGAAGTGAAAAGCATCCTGAATTATGAAGAGATTTGTTTACCCATCACTAGAGATATCAATTTTTCAATTTTTTTGGGAAATATTTAAAAAACACTTTTCTAACACTAATCAAATAACTATTAATTATACCTCTTACTCTTCCATTTACATGCACCTTCTTTAGCTGAATATACTCACAATAGGTTGGGAAAACTAAGACTTGGTTAATTATATTCAATACTAGAGGCCTGGTGCATGAAATTCATGCATGGGGAGTGTCCTCTCAGCCCGGCCTGCACACTCTCCAATCTGGGACCCCTTGGGGGATGTCCAACTACCAGTTTAATGTAATAATGTATGTAAAGAAAATAACAAAGCTACTGGTATCCAGCATCATCCATCATCAAGCTGATCTTCAATACTCAGAAATGTAATAGCATTTTTTCTCCTTAAACTTGTATTTCCATTCCACAGAATATTTTCATGTAAATTATTTTTATATTTGAAAATCTTTTACTAATACAACTTCATCCTTCGAGTTAAAATATTTATTAAACCAGCAACTGGACATCCCTCTCTCAATCCAGACTGCTGGCTCCTCACCGCTTGCCTGCCTGCCTGATCGCCCCATAACTGCTTCCCTGCCAGCCCAATTATCCCAAATCTTGTGACACCACGTAGGCTTTTATTATATAGGATAGTTAACATGTTTTCAATAGTTAAATCTGCCACTTGCATGTTTTTTTAAAAGGTGATAAAAGGTTTTTAAATTGAAGTCTTCCTCTAGAATAACTCAACTTAAAACGAGGAGGAAAAATCAGTTTTCAAAATCTGATCAATTTCTATTGTGTTTTCTGGCCATTTTTAAATTATTTCTTTTTAAAGCTAACTCATATATTTGAGTTTTGTTGTTGTTTTTGGCATTGACTTTACAAAGTGCATAAAGATTTGTGTTTCTCTGCAATAACAAAAAAACCAAGGGCTACAAGTGTGGTTGCATGTAGAAAATACAGATATTCTTGCTCTTTTTTAAAAATTTAATAAATCTTTATTGTTCAGATTACAATTATTCCTCTTTTTTCCTCCCATAGCTCCCTTCCACCCGGCTCCCACCCCTCCCTCTGCCCTTACCTACCCTTCCTCTATTGTCCTCATCCATAGGTATACAATTTTTGTCCAGGCTCTCCCCACATCCCTGTCACTCCTTTCCCTCTGGGAATTGTCAGTCCACTTCCTTTCTATGCCCCTGATTCCATTATATTCACCAGTTTTTAGATTTTTAATTCACTTGTTGATAGGTATGTATTTGTTGTTCATAATTTTTATCTTTACCTTTTTCTTCTTCCTCCTTTTAAAGAGTATCTTTCAGCATTTCATACAATACTGGTTTGGTGTTGATAAACTTTAGTTTTTCTTATCTGTGAAGCTCTTTATTTGACCTTTAATTCTGAATGATAGCTTTGCTGAGTAGAGTAATCTTGGTTGTAGGTTCTTGCTATTCATCACGTTGAATATTTCTTGCCACTCCCGTCTGGCCTGCATAGTTTCTGTTGAGAAGTCAGCTGACAATTGTATGGGTGGTCCCTTGTAGGTAATTAACTGTTTTTCTCTTGCTGCTTTTAATATTCTGTCTTTTGCTCTTGGCATTTTAATTATGATGTATCTTGGTGTGGTCCTCTTTGGATTCCTTTTGTTTGGGGTTCTGTGTGCTTCCTGGACTTTTAAGTCTATTTCTTTCACCAGGTGGGGGAAGTTTTCAGTCATTATTTCTTCAAATAGGTTTTCAGTATCTTGCTCTCTTCTTCTGGCACCCCCATAATTCTGATGTTGGTATGCTTGAAGTTGTCCCAGAGGCTCCTTACACTATTTTCAAATTTTTGGCTTTTTTTTTTTTTTTTGCTTTTCCAGTTGAGTGTTTTCTGCTTCTTTGTATTTCAAAACTTTTGACTTGATTCTTGCATTCCTCCAGTCTGCTTTTAGGTCTCTGTATAATATATTTTATTTCAGTCAGTGTATGTTTAATTTCTAGTTGGTCCTTTTTTTATATCTTGGAGGGTCTCACTAAATTTATCTATCTTTTCTAGGAAATTCTTGAAAAACCTTATAACTGTGGTTTTTGAACTCTATATACAGTTGTTTTTTTTCCCTCTGTGATCTGTTCCTTAGTCTCCACATTTTTGCTGCTTCCCTGAGTTGGTAGAGTAGCTTTGTGTGCTAGGTGTCCTATATGGCCCAGTAGCTCCGCCTCCGCAGTTACCTGAGGTGGACTCTCTTGGTGTACCCCTTTGTGGACTGTGTGTACAGCCTTGTTGTAGTTAAGTATTGATTGTTGGTTTCCCTGGGGGGGGACTGACCTCCAAGCCAATTGGTTGTGAGGATCAGCTTGTTTACACAGGGAGAACTTCTGTGCTGGAGTCATTCTTATGATAGAAGACTTGCAAAATTGCAAAAGCTTCTGTGTTCAGCTTGGATGGGGCAGAGTCTCAAGGCTGAGCAGAGAGCCTTGGCTTCCCGTCAGCCCTACCCTATGCAGCCCCTGGGTGTCAGTGTCCCTCGGTAATTGCTACAGCCCTCTCTGTGTGCATTCTCGCTTGCGCGCCTCCAGACATCTGCCTTTCTCATCTTCCCTGAGTTTCCGTGCGCTCCAGGGACCTGTATGAGTCTGGGTCCCCAGGGTCTCGCCTGAAACTGGGGTCAGTGCAATCAGAACTGGATTTCGGTGCAGTTGGGAGGTTCAGTCTTCCGCCCACTAGAGAAAGTCAGCGGCACAATCAGCAGTCAGTCCACTCTGCACACACTTGCGCGCATGCCTCCAGACCTCTGACTTTCTCAGTTCCCTTAAGTTTCCGTGCACTCTTCCCTTTTTCCAACAGTCCAGACTCCCCCGCCATATGAGTCTTGCCCAGAACTGGGGTTCAGTGTAGTCGGGAAGTTTCTGTCTCCCTCCCGCTAGAGGAAGCCAGCCAGGTACTCTGCTGTCCGTCCTCTCCATGAGCCCCTCTCTTTCCTTCTAGTTGTAGAATTTCCACTCAGCCAGCTTTCATGTGGTTCTGGATGATGTCTGTTTTGTCTTTTAGCTGTAGTTTTGAAATTGTTGTGCAAGGTGGTAGTTTAGGTATTAACCTATGCTCCCATCTTGGTTTCTCCCAAAAATAGAGATACTGCTTTGCCTGCAAACAAGTCCCTGATCAGACAAGGAAACAAGAGAAAAGGGTATAGAGAAGAGGAGGGGGTCCTTCTCCCAACACAAATCTATAGGCAGGGGCTGGATTCACACAGGCTTAGAAAAGGCTAAGGTCAAAAGGCATGTGCCAGTGCTGGCTGTACATGGGTGCCAGGAGCCTGTGTCTGTCCCACCCTTCCTTAGTTGCTTTTCAGGCTTTAGCCAAAAAGGGAATTCTGGGTGGGGACCAGGGCCAGCTGGGACAACTGGCAAGAGAGGAAGGGAAGTAACTGCTACCTAGATTCTGCTGTGGAAAATTGAAGAAGCCTAGTCAGTGTGCCCATCCTGCCACGCTCTCTGCCCCCTCTCGAGGCTCACTGGGACTCAAGAAGAGCAGGTGCAGCAGCGAGGTCTTTGAGCTTTCCTGGGGTGGAGGGTGGGAAGATAGGAGGGGCTGCTTGACTCCTATTCCTTTTAAACCCCAGCTGAGTTCAATGGGAGAATGGGATCATGTAGGACATCATGGTGAGGACAAGGATGCGCATGCATACATGGACAACGTGTGCGTGGTTACAGGCACTGCAGACTGTTCAGTTTCTGACTGTTGGTAGTAGGCAGCACACTGATGTCCACCACATTGTTGCCTAGGGACTGGTGGGCTGCACGGTTTCCAATCTGCTTCTGTGATATACTGTGGTAGATCTTTGTGGTGATGTTCTTGAAAGCTCCCTCTACACTGGTGAAGTCCAAGGCTGAGCTCAATAAGGACAAGTTGCTTTCTGCAAAGGCACAGGCCTCATCAGTGGGCACAGCCCTCAGGTGGCATACGTTGCTATTGTTGCCCACCAGCAATATAATGAAGTTGCTGTTGGTATGGTCCCATTGCTACTTTCGCCAGTGCTCCACATTCTCTATGTCAGGATCTTGGCAATGTCATAGCAGCATGCCCACAGCACTAGTAGTAGGTGGAAGTGATGGTGAGGTAGTGCTCTGGCCGTGGTATCATAAATCTGCACCTATAGTCTTGCTGTCTACCTAGATGCTGTGGGTGGCAAATTCCATGGCAATGGTGCTCTTGCTCTCCAGGTTGAACTTGTAGGTGAAGCAGGACAGATAGCAGGTATCTCTTCTCCACACTGGAATCCCCAATGAGCACCACTCTGAGTAGGTAGTTGTATTTGTCCTCCCCAGATCCCAGTATCCTGCTGCTTCCTGCAGGATTCCCTGCAGCTCCACCACAAGCACCCCCATTTGGAGTTTAATATCAGACTTGTTTATAACATGTCTGAAATTGGTAAAAGCAGCCAGAAAATGAATCTAAATACAGTATAAATAAATTTGGAGGGCCCTAGTCGATTTAGCTCAGTGGATAGAGTATCGACCTTTGAACCAAAGGGTCCCAGGTTCAATTTCAGTCAAGGGCACATGCCCGGGTTGCAGGCTTGGTCCCCAGTAGGGGGTGTGCAGGAGGCAGCCGATCCACGATTTTCTCTCATCATTGATGTTTCTCCCTCTCTCCCTGTCTCTCTCTTTCTCTGTGTGTGTCTTTCTCTCCCACCCTCTCTAAAATCAATACAAATATTAAAAAAATAATAAATTTGGTGGGCAGTTATCTTTATATTTTAATTTTCCTATGTACACCTATGTCTCTCCAATATTTAACAATCTTTTTTATGTTTACCAACAAAGCGTTTCTAGTTTACTTCTATTTTATAGTCACTCTGAATGAGAGCTTTCATTGTTTTAAGAATACTACTGATAGTTATATATTTATTTTCTATCTACCTGCTTTAAAACTATTTAATATAAATTTTAGTCAATCCTTTTAGATTTTGTAAGTACAAACCAGGGTTTGTACTAAGTTCAAAAAGAGTTCCCTCCGTTTCCAATATTTTTTATTATTTTTTATATTTTTATTGATTTTAGAGAGGAAGGGAGACGGGGAAATAGAAACATCAATGATGAAAAAGACTTATTCGCCGAAACCGGTTTGCTCAGTGGATAGAGTGTTGGTCTGCGGACTGAAAGGTCCCAGGTTCGATTCTGGTTAAGGGCATGTACCTTGGTTGCGGGCGCATCCCCAGTAGGGGGCGTGCAGGAGGCGGCTGATCGATGTCTCTCTCTCATCGATGTTTCTGACTTTCTATCTCTCTCCCTTCCTCTCTGTGAAAAATCAATAAAATATATTAAAAAAAAAACTTATTGACTGCCTCTATTGGGGATCAAGCCTGCAACCTGGGTATGTACCCTGACTGGGAATCAAACCCAGAACCTCTTGGTCAATGGGATAACGCTCAATCCACTGAGTCCCCACAGCTGGGCAATATTTATTCTTTTTAACCCCTTTTTCTTGTTTTAGAAAACCTAGTTAATGATATTGTGAAAGCAGGTTTCTTTATTTTGTTCTGTTTAAGGAATTACCATCAGTGTTTTATGAATGATTATAAATGTTTGGTTATATTAAAGGACTGTTTTGAGGACAATTTATATATTCATGATTTTTCTTTAATGTACTAATTTTTAAAATTAAAAAATTTTAGTAGCTAATATATTTATATTGCTCAAAAATCCAAACATATCAAAAGGTATGCAATGAGAAGTCTTAATCCAATCCCTACCCCCACCTATTCTATTCATCTCCCAGCATGGTACCAGTTTTTATTAGTTTTTTAGTCTTCCATTGTTTTTTTAGGTAATACATTTTCTTTTTCTCCCCCTTTCTTATATAAAAGATAGTCTACTATATTTCTGCTTGTTTTATTTCAATCACTATATTCCAGTATATAGAGATTATTACAATATGATGTGTGGACATATCATAACCCTGAAGACACACCTGGATTGTTTTCAACCATGTGTTTTTAGAAACAATACCATAATGAATAACTACATCATTTTGAATATGTACTGTTGTTGTGAGCTGTAGATCAGATTCCCAGAAGTGGGACTGCTGGATAAAAGAGTTAATGCATCTGTAACCGGGGTAATTACAGATTCCCATACATAAGGAATGTACTATTCCGTATACCTACCAGCAATATAGCTATCTTCCAACAACCTCACTACCAAAGTGTTGCTACAATACTGACTTATGTAAATCTGATTTTAACAAATGGTAACTCAGGCCCTAGCTGATTTGGCTCAGTGGACAGAGTGTTGGCCTGCAAACTAAAGGATCCCAGGTTTGATTCCAATCAGGGGCACATGCCTGACTTGCAGGCTTAAACCCAAGTAGGCGGCATGCAGGAGGCAGGCAATCAATGATTCTCTCTCATCAATTATGTTTCTCTCTCTCTCTCCCTCTCCCTTACTCTCTGAAATCAATAAATGTATATTTAAAAAATGGTAACTCAGTAGAGATTTATTTTGTATTTCTAATTATGAGTAGGACTGGACATATTTTCATGTATTTAATTTGTATTTCATTTCTCTTCCCTACTTCTAGAAACTGTTTATAAATTAGGAAGATTAAGCTTTTGTCTGAGTTATAAATATTTCCAATTTGCTGCCTTTTAAAACTTACGTATATATTTTTTCACTTTTATGTATTTAATTTATTGGTCTTTTCTTTTAAGACTTTCAAATCCATTTGAATTTGGTATCAACTTGTCTAAATTGTAGGAGGTGGGGGTGAGGTGGGAGAGATCCTAATGGTATTGTTAATAAGATTACATTGAATTCATAAATCAACTTGGGGTGAACTGACCTTTATACATTAAATCTTTCTACCCAAGAACATGGTGTTTCTTTTCATTCATTCAAATCTGCTTCTGTGTCCTTTAAAGGTGTTTTAAGGTTTTTCTAATAATTTTGCACATTTCTTAAGTTTATTTTTAAGTGTTTAATCTTTTTTTTATTCCTATATCTTCCATATGGTTGTTTGCATATGAAAGCTAATGATTGCCATATAGTGTAATATTTTACACCCAATGCAATACCAAATGCTCTTATTTACAGTAAGTTTTCAGATATTCTTTAGAGTTTTCCAGTTACACAATTATAATATATGTAAACAGATGTACTTTTATCTTTCTCTTAATATTGTTATGCACCTAACTTCTTTCTCATTTAACTGCATTGGCCAAATACCCAAAATATATTAAATACAGAAGTAGTGATAGTGGGCTTCATTGTTGTATTCCTAATTTTAGTGGGAATGCCTCCCAGTATTTCCTGTTAAGGTGATGCTGGCTGAAAAGATAAGTACCTTATTAAGGATATATTCACTAAGTACTATTTTTAAAAAAATATATTTTATTGATTTTTTTACAGAGAAGGGAGAGGGATAGAGAGTTAGAAACATCAATAAGAGAGAAACATCGATCAGCCGCCTCCTGCACGCCCCCAACTGGGGAGGTGCCCGCAACCAAGGTACATGCCCTTGACCGGAATCGAACCTGGGACCTTTCAATCCACAGGCCGACACGCTATCCACTGAGCCAAACCGGTTTCGGCCACTAAGTACTATTTTGTTAAGTATTCTTATGAAGCAATACCTTTAGTCAAATACCTTTTTTATATGAAAATGATCTTGCATTTTTTTCTTCATTATAAGATGGAATATATTAACAGACTTTCTAGTATTAAATCAGTTTTGTATTCCTGGAATAAATCTTATTTGGTCACAGCAGTTTTTTTAAAATTCATTATTTTTTTTTAAATCCTCACCTGAGGATATTTTTTTACACTGATTTTTCAGACATACTGGAAGGGAGGAGAGAGGGAGAGAAAGAGACACACACATCCATTGGTTGCCTCCCACACACGCTCAGACCGAGGATCAAACCCACAACCAAGGTACCTGCCCTTGACTGGGAATCACACACGTAACCTTCAGTCCCTGGGCTGATGCTCTAACCACTGAGCAACTGGCTAGGGCTGGTCACAGCAGTTTTTATCAGGTTGTAGTATCTTTGTTACACTAATTTCATAAAAAATAATTTTAACATTTTTTTCTGTACTCTGGAATTTTTCATAGCATTTGAATTGTCTAATTTTTAAGAATTCACAAGAATTTTCTGTGAAACTGAAGCTGGTCCTTTTTCTTTGATTGGGGGCTAGTTTTTAAAATTTTCAATTTGCTCATATAAATTAGTTTATATATATATTTTAAAATCCTTCTTATTCTTCTGTTTTTTTTTAACTTACTGATTTCTAATTTATTAATATTTGTTTTCCTTTATGTTGTTTTCTTAACTCTGAGTTACAGGCTTAATTACTTTATTTTTCTACATGTTTTACAGTCATAATTTTTCTTTTGAGTACCACTTTAGGTTATACCATAGATTGTGAAACACAGTTTTCTGGAAAAATTATGTAACTTTAACTTGTATTTTCTCTTTGACTCAGGTAATTTAATAGTTTTTTAAATTTCCAGGTGGAACTTTTCCCCCATTTCATTATTAATTTCTAGTTGTACTGGGTAGATTCTATTGTGTTATTTCTACTCTGGAATCTACTGAGGTTTTCTTTGTTGCAGGGAAGAGAGTCAGTGTGTATGTATCTTGTAAAGATATGTTCTCTTACCACAGTAGAAGCAGATATAACTATAAGAACTATCTCACTGAGAATTTAAGTTTCTACATTTCTGTTTTCATGTTCACTGGGATAGAGACACACATTCTATTCTCCTCTACAGACAACTCTTCTTTGGTTCCTGGCAAATTGATCAAATGTTACCATTTCCAGCTGAATGCTGATGACTCCCAAATCCCTACGTCTACATCTGACTCCCAATCCCCAATGTCCAAGTGCCCAGAGGATAATCTCATTTTATTTCCTCTATGGGTATAAAATCCATATTCTTCCAAACTCTGCTCTTGGGCCCAAATCCTGTCTCAACCTTGTCATATCTCTTTATAGTTATAATGGTTTCACACTGCTTATCTTTTTATGTGAATGATTTACTTTACAAAACAAACTGGAAAGTCCTAGAAGGCAGGACTGGAGTAATATGTATATTTTTAATCAACTCCAGAATCCAACCCTACCTGAGGGAAAAAACAAGAGGCATTTACTAAATATTGGTGAATGGCTTAAGAATTTTTTTTTTTCTTGAAGAGAGGGGGAAACAGAGAGAGAGGAGAGAAACATTGATATGAGAGAAAGGTATCGATTGGTTCCCTCCTGCATGTGCCCTGACAGGGTCTGGAACTGAACTTGTAACTCAGGTCCACGCCCTTGAATGGGACTCAAACCCAAGACCATTCAGTGTGTGGCTGATGCTCTAACCACTGAACCATATTGGCCAGGGTGACTTAAGTGTTTTAAAAAATCGTATGTATACCTTTGCTATTTATTGTTGACTCTAAGCTTAAATAATCAATTTTAGGATATGGGAAAGGAGGGGAGAGTAGTTTGGGTCTCTAGGCCTCAAGGTGCATGGCCAAAGTATTCCCGGTGCTGGCAACATAACCACCAACCTATCATCCAAAATAAATGCTAGCTTTGCCCAAGAGTCAGAAAAAACTCATATAATAAATCTTTACTTCTTCCTAAAATAAAGAAAATAGAACACTCTGAGAACTTAACCTGGCCCACTACCCTGACCATATATGTAAGAAAACTACAGAGTTTAATAGTCATCGATTTTTGTCACCCTAGGCAACTCACAAGACCTACTTTCTACTCAACTTCAGCCTCAGAACAAACAGCCGGGAAACCAAGTAAAAGTATTAGGCACTCAGCTAAATGAGTTTTGAAGGCCTCCGACTCTATGACAGAGGTGGGGAACCTGTTATCTGACAAGGGCCATTTGGATATTTACAACATCATTTGCTTAATATAATTCACTTAATATAAATTTATGTTGCTATGAAAAAAAGCTCCTAGATTTATTGAATTTCAAGTCCTACCTGTGGATGCCTTGGCAGGGCCAAACCAAATGATTTCTCAGGCCTTATATGGCTCTCAGGACTCACCCTTGTTCTCCAGTAACAGTGTATTTCTAAAGAAAAGCTGAAACACCTCTAAGGTTAAGCTGCTGCCAGATGAGTTAATATGTATTACTGAGGATATCTGCTAACCATTACTGGAAAATGAGCACAAATGAAAAGGGCCCTTCACCAACCATATAGAAAATACAGTGACAAAATTATGAGAAATTCAGCCAGGAGACAGTACTGTTAAGACTGTTAAGATCTGAGCTTAGATTCCCAGGGTCCAAATCTCTGCTCTACTATCTACTGCTATGTGACCTTTAACAAATAGCTTTTCTCTGTTCCAGTTTCATCATCTGTAAAATGGTAATAACTCCTATACTCCACAGTACAGTTGTGAGAATTACAAGAGATAATAAATGCATGTAAAGTACTTAGACTACTGCCTACCACATAAATACACAAGTGCTTAATAAGCAGCTATTATTTCCACCAATAGCTGGATATCTTTTCTTTTACACTAGGTTTCACAGCTATTGATCTTCAATGTGTCATGTGTCCAATAAAAACACAGATTTAAAATCAAGTCCCTAGCGAGTTTGGCCCAAGAGATGGAGTATCGGCCTGGGACTATAGGGTCCCAGGTTAGATTCTGGTCAAAAGCATGTAGTTGCAAGCTTTGATCCCCAGCCCTAGTCGGGGCCATGCAGGAGGCAACCAATTGACGTGTCTCTTTTCACACCAATGTTTCTCTATCTCTCCCCCTCCCTTCCACTCTCTCTATAAACCAATGGAAAAATATCCTCAGGTGAGAAGAGAATTAACAAAAATAAATTAATATTAACATAACATAACATAACATAACATAACATAACATAACGTAACATAACATAACATACCTGTTGGGAAATAGCACTGGATCAAAAAAATAGATTCAGAAAGTCTGCCCACATTTTCTATCTGTCTGAATGCTTGATATCAATACATCATCTGTAGTACTTGCTTACCAAGAAAAGAACCTTCTGCTTTTGCTGCCCCCAAGATATAGGAAAAATGGCCACCCACAGTTGAAGCAGGCTCTGGCTCATGCGACAAGACAAAAATTAAATGCATGTGTGAGCATGTGCTTAGCTGGTATGAATGGTGTCTCAAAAAAGTCTGAGATGAAGTAGAACATAATTTTCCCATAGCATTCAATCTGAATACACAAAGGACTTGATTTCTTACCCATTAACATCATTTCCCCAATACTGTTTTCTTCCTTCTCTGAGGTGGGCTCCTGCATAGGATCCAGGCTCACACATTCTTCTTGGGAATGAAATACATTCAAATCCTCAAAAACCACCAGATCCTGAAAGAGTAACAGAGGTTCCTTGACAGTCCTGTTGATAAGAAATACTGAGACCCAATGATGAGGGAAGGAATGGTGAAAGAGATTTAGAAGTCCCACAGAGACGCAGCCAGTCAGGAAAGGAGCCAGAAGACAAGCAGAAGAAGAAGATCTAAGGAGAAAGTGAAGAACAAACCACATTCTCCCTGCTGACTTCTGAGAGTATGTTTTTATATAAAGTTTGGCTGAGCTGGGAGGGATAACAAGAGCAGAGAAGGGCCTGGCTAGTGGGGCCTAGTTGTTGAGCCTCAACCCATGAACCAGGAAGTCACCAGTTAGATTCCTGATAAGGGCACATGCCTAGGTTGTGGCTCAATCCCCACCCAGTAGGCAGAGTGCAGGAGGAAGCCTATCAATATTTCTACCTCTCTATCCCTCTCCTTTCCTCTCTCTCTAAAATCAATACAAACATATTTAAAAAGAAGAGCAGAGAAGGTGATATACTCAAACAATGAATGGAAAAACCATACCCACCTCAGAATCAGCTTTCAAGCACAGAGATACTGTCTCTTCTTCCTGCTGGATTCCTTCTCTGGTCAGAAGCTTCACTTGTGGAACAGGTTGCACTGGGAAAAGAGGAAACTGCAGTTATTGGAAAAGTCAGTGAGTTTAATACAGAGACTCTACCCACACCCTAAGGTCAGGTTGTCTTCTCTCCTTTGGCAGGCACTCATGGTCTTTTCTGGTCCTGTGAGCCCAGTCAGAGATCAAGCCACAAATTACAGCGTCTTGAACCTATTATATAGGGTCTTATTATGAAAAGAATCATTTTCCCTAAGTACCTTTTAAAATTCCCATAACTACTAAAGGGGAGGTTGGGAGAAGGTGAAGTCTGAAGAACCCCATAGCAAGCACAAAATTTCCAAAACACTATATAAACTAAAATCAATTCTATCATTCATTCACATTCATTTAGCTTAAAAAGATATTGTCGCCCTAGGCCTAGCTGGTTTGGCTCAATGGCGTCAGCCTATGGACCAAAGGGTCCCAGGTTTGATTCTGGTCAAGGGAACATATCTCCGTTGTAGGCTCCTCCTTGGCACACGCCCTGGTAAGGGCATATGCAGGAGGCAACCAATTGATGTGTTTCTCTCACATTAATGTTTCTCTGTCTTTCCTTTCCCCCTCTCTCTAAAAACCAATGGAAAAGTATCCTTGGGTGAGGATTAAAAAAAAAAAAGAAAGAAAAAAGAAAAATTGACACTACAAAAAAGAAGCACACTACTTATTCTTTGGCCTTACCCACACCCAGCAAATCACTCAAGTGCCAGCTTGAGAAAAAGACTCCATCTCCCCAACATGCTGACTTATTAAAATCAATTACTTTTTTCAATATCCATCATCCTAACTGGGATTCCTTACTAGCAGGAAAGACTATCTCAGCCCCTGAGCACCATCCCCTTCTCTTCCAGTGAAACAGAAATGTTCTTACCTCTGTTCTGAAAGTTTGAGCTCACATCTTTCATGATAACCAAGGTCTCTTTGGCATTCTGATTGGGCTGGGGTAGTCCTGGCTTGGGCAAGAAGGTGAGGAAGTGCTCCAGAACCAGTTGGTGGATGGTCTTGGGCCTATTAGTAGCATCTTGAAGTAGGTCTTGGCCTAGTTTGGAGTTTGGAGGAACTCTCAGTATAAAGGACTGCTTTGGCTTCGGAGGCATAGGAAACACTTTTGCAGCCATCGTGCCTTGAAATCACACACCACACTCCTTTGTGTAGAGCTTCAGAAGCCACTTCTTCCTGAAGAAAATCTGCCAGACAGTGGCAGACCAGAGATATCAACGGTTACCCACAAGATCAGGCAAAGTATGTCTACGCGTGTGGTTTGGGTAGTGAGACCACATGAGATCTAAGTCAGAGAAGAAAGATAAGCTGGGGTAGGGAATTCATAGATGAAATGGATACTCTTAGCAAGGCCTGAAAGGAAGATCCTGAGAATGAAAGCTAGAGAATGGCCAAACCGTAAGGACCAAATGGAAGGGAGCAAAGGCAGCCGACGGAAGAGCAAGGGCTATTATCCTAAGAAATGCAAAGTGCAAATTCCACGGGGAAGAGTTGTTTAACTCATGCTGGTAGAGCAATGGGCTAGAATAGTGGTCGCCAACCTAAGGAAACCTTTGGAGCAGCGGTCGCCAACCGGTGGTCCGCGGACTGTCCGAAAGGTTGGCGACCGCTGGGCTAGAAGACAGGAAATCTGGGGGCCAATAATGAGCATATTTGTATAGAAGTCAATCAGCTTTGGAGTGAAAAGATCCCTCGGATACTTTTCGAGGAACAACTGATGGCTCGAAAAGAAAACGCAAGGCCGCATGAGGTGCCTCCTTTCTGCTGAGAGCGCTCTATCAAAAGCGGCAAGTGAAACATCCCTGTAGGACCACCAGTCCTCGCCCACACTAGAACGTTTCCCATTGATCAAGGGCTACCTTTAGCGCAAAGTCCGGCCTGGGCGTTGCCTGGGGCCAGCTCCAGGCTCCCTATCCAGTCAAGCTCCTCCAACAACGGATCATGATCCGCTCCCGAGAGGATGCCTCAAGCCTGGTTTCCGCCCTCGCGGAGCACCTCACCTTTCGGAGGCTCTGCCACCCGTGGGCGCTCGCTGAGGGCAGCCCGGAGACCCAGGACCGAGCAGAGACCGGGAAACTAGGCGCGGGAAGCCGAGACCTCCCCTCGCCCTTGGGAGTGTCCTCACAATCTGCCAGGACTATTGGTGCGCCGATACGTCAGTTAGGAAAGACGGCAGGACGCGGTGCCTTCTGGGAGTCCGGGCAACTCAGCATCTGTGACGTCACGCCCGGTGCCTCGTTTCCGGTGCGATAACCTGGTCTCCCTACTCGGAGCGAGCAGTCTGCAGTTAAGGCGAGGCTCGAGGCAGACCGGCGGAGCTCACAGGGGTGGAGGGAGGCCAGACCGGAGACAGCCGCTTTCTCTGTGTCCCTTCCTGGAAGACGGAAAGCAGAAGGCTAGCGCCAGTCCTCCATGACCAACTAGCACCATTCCAGGTATGGGCTAACTCTGGGAGCTGCTGGGAAATGCAGTTCAACTCTAATCAGCCAATGGGAGGTCTCCAAGCGCAGCGGTTGGGGCGGGGCAGAGCCTTGGCTAGACCGGAAGCGAGTTGTCTCTGGGACCGGAAGGCTTGTTCCCAGCCGCCTCAGTTGCCGTTGCAGCTTCCGGAGTGAGCCAAAGGATTACTGGGGGTGGGAAGTGAGTAGGGGTTCGGGGCTTCTGCCAAATCCTGGGTCCTTTCACAGCTGACCCTTCTATCAGGGCTGACCAGTAGGTCAGAGCCTGGCAACCCTTCTCTCCTCTGCTTGCCAAGTTCAACACATCTTACTTTATAAGAAATCCTAGCCGTTCTCGGACCATGCCGTTTTTGCTATCAATTTGTTTCTCACTGACGCCTAACAGCGTCTTTTCTCTTTGTATTGTTCCCATACACTGATCAGGGTTGGAATAACCCTAGGGATTATCTGACTCCTCTGTGTAACACCGGCCACCAGCAGGATGACGAATGTAAGAATGTAAATTAATGCCTTTATTTATTTATTTATTTACTTCAGAGAGAGGAAGGGAGACGGAGCGATAGAAACATCAATGATGAGAATTATCCATGGACTGCTTTCCTGCCTGTCCCACTCGGGATTCAGCTCACAACACAGGCATGTGCCCTGACCCGGAATTAAACCCTGACCTGGAATCAAACCCTGACCTCCTGGTTCACAGATCGATGTTCAACCAATTGAATCAAACCAGCCAGGGCTAGTGCTGAATGTCTTTTCTTAACCCTAACTATAGGAGACTCAGCCATGGTTTAAAATATGTTATAGAGAGACTAGTGTCAAAACTGTAGCACCAAACTTTTTTAAAAAAATAAAGATTACCTGCCTTTGCAGATATCAAAATTACTAAAAAGCCTCCTTTAATCAAAGCACTATGGTTTTAACTAAGAGTACATAAGTAGGACAGTAGAAAAGAATAGTAAGTGCCAAAATTGATCAGAATATATGGGAACCTATATAAAAGGGCAGTATTTCAACTTAGTGTAAACTACATGGTGCTAGCAAAAACTGTTCTGAAAAAGAGTAAGACTGCTGTCCTTATACTACATACAAAAAATGGAATTAATCAATAAAAAATACATAAGAGATCATTAAGTTTAATGATGAAGCAAAATAGGAAACAGATGCCTTAAAATAAAATGTAAACCATTGTGAAGACACCAGTTTTTAAAACTATTACTAATCGTTCAAAATTTTTCATTCAATTGTTGGAACCAAAGAGAAGTGTTTAGTTCATTTTGCAAAAGTAAATCAGCTGACAATTTGAATCCTATTGTAAAATTTAGAAGTTCAACACATGATAAAATTATTTATTTTGTGGTAAACATATGGAGACAAGTTTAGAATCAACAAAGTTTTATGATAAAACAAAAAAACACACAATATTAAGTCAAATAAGCAAGAGGCTGGAAAACAATTGTAAAAAGGCAGATAAAGAATTAGACATTCCCAACATACAAAGAATACCTACCAACTGACAAAAGATGAAGGCAAAGGATATGAAGTCATTCCACAGAGCAAAAAAACTAACTGGTCATTAACTATTGAAAAGCTTGTTAGTGCTCTTCCTGGTATGGCTTGTGGGTAGAGCATCGGCCTGGGGACTGAAAGGTCCTGAGTTTGATTCTAGTCAAGAGCACATGTCTGGGTTGAAGGCTCAATCCCCAGTAGAGGAGGGGGGCTCTAGGAGGCAGCTAGTTAATGATTCTCTCTCATCATTGATGTTTCTATCTCTCCCTCTCCCTTCTTCTCTGAAATCAATAAAAATATATTTTAAAAAAGAAAAGCTGTTTAGTCACTTTGGAAACAGTTTGGCAGTCACTCAAGTTTTAACAAAGAATTGCGAAATGATCCAGCAATTCCATTCCTAGGTTAAACCTAAGAGAAGTGAAAACATATGTCCACATAAAAGCTGTACATGAATAACAGCATTATTTTTAAAAATATATTTTTATTGATTTCAGAGAGGAAGGGGGAGGGAGAAACAAAAACATCGATGATGAAAAAGAATCATTGTTCAGCTGCCTCTTGCATGCGCCACACTAGGATGGAGCACAACTTGGGCATGTGCTCTGACTAGAATTGAACCATGACCTCCTGGTTTATAGGTTGACGCTCAATCACTGAGCCACGCTGGCAGGGCTAGCAGCATTATTTTATAATAGCTGACAAGTAGAAACAACCCAGATGTGTATCAACTAATGACTGGTGAGTGAATAAACAAGATGTAGTATCTATAATAATAAAATCATAATATGCTAATTAGACTGGATGTCTTCTGGATGAAACCAAGGCTGCAAGGGAAGCTCAGGTCCTGGGTGCCACGGAAAGCTGGTGCCAACAGCCAGGGGAAGGGAGGCCTACTCTTGCATAAATTTCATGCATCAGGCCTCTACTATCCCTATAATTATTCAGCAATAAAAAAAAGTATTGACACATATTGCAACATGGATTAACCAAGTTACTGGTAATGGATTTGTTTTAGGGGTAATGAAAATGTGCTGGAATTAGTACACGTTGTGAATTGTACCAAAAACTACTTAATTGTACATTTTATTTTTTAATTAAAAAATTTCAATTAGCCGAAACCAGTTTGGCTCAGTGGATAGAGTGTCGGCCTGGGGACTGAAAGGTCCCAGGTTCGATTCCGGTCAAGGGCACGTATCTTGGTTTCGAGCACATCCCCAGCAGGGGGCGTGTAGGAGGTGGCTTATCCATGTCTCTCTCATCAATGTTTCTGGCTCTCTATCCCTCTCCTTTCCTCTCTGTAAAAAATCAATAAAATATTTTTTAAAAAGGACCTCTCAAGGCCAGTAAAAAAAAAATTTCAATTAAAGTTGACATTCAATCTTATTAGTTTCAAGGGTACAATTTAATGGTTAGACATTTATATAATTTACAAAGTGATCCCCCTAATAAGTCTAGTACCTATCTAGCAGTATACATATTTATTACAATATTATTAACTATATTCCCTATGCTGTACTGTACTTTGCATCCTGGTGACTATTTTGTAACTGCCAGTTTATACTTCTTTTGTTGTTGTTGTTGTTAATTCTCACCAGAGGATATTTTTTTCCATTGCTTTTCAGAGAGTGGAAGGGAGGGGAGAAGGGGAGAGAGAAAAACATCGATATGAGAGAGACACATCAACTGGTTGCTTCCTATACTCGCCTTGAATAGGAGGTGGGGAGCAAATCCAAACCCAGGGACATACTTGACCAGGAATCTAACCCACGACCCTTCAGCATTTGGGCTGATGCTCTAACCACTGAAAAACACTGGCCAGGGCCAGTTTGTACTTCTTTAAAAAAAATAAAAATAAAAATAAATTTAAAAATCCAGTTTGTACTTCTTAATTCTTCCATCTTTTTTGTCCAGCCCCCAAACCTCTCTCTCATCTGGCAGCCATGAGTTTGGTGTCTGTATCTATGAGTCTTGTTTCTATTTTGTTCATTTATTTTGTATTTATGTACTGTATCTTTTTTTAATGTATTTTTTATTGTTGATGGTATTTCAGATGTCTCCCATTTTCTCCCCTCATTCCCCGCTACCTACTACCCAAGTCTTCAACATCCTGTTGCCCATACCTTGAGCTAGTTATAAGTATTTAAGTTCTTTGGTTTATCTCTTCTCATCCTCACAACCCCACATTAAGGATGTCAGTTTGTTCCATGTCTCCCTGTTTCGGGTCTTATTTTGTTGATCAATTCATTTTGTTCATTAGATTCCATAAATAAGTGAGATCATGTGATATTTGTGTTTCTTAGTTTGGCTTATTTCACTTAGCATAGTATTTTCCAGGTCCATCATCGCTGTCCCAAAGGGTAAGATATCTCTCTTTTTGACAGCTGCATAGTATTCCATAGTGTAAATGTCCACAGCTTCTTTATTCATTCATCTACTGATGGGCACTTCGGCTGTTTCCAAATCTTAGCTATTGTAGGTAATGCTGCTATGAACATAGGGGTACATATAGTCTTTCCAATTGATGTTTTGTGGGTTTTGGGATATATATCTAGAAGTGGGATTGCTGTGTCAAAAGGAAGTTCCATTTTTAATTTTTTGAGGAAACTCTATACTGTTTTCCATAGTGGTTGCACTAACTTGCATTCCCACCAGCGGTGAACTAGTATTCCCTTTTCTCCACATCCTCGCCAGCACTTGTTGTTTGTTGATTTTTTTAAAATATATTTTTATTGATTTTTTACAGAGAGGAAGGGAGAGGGATAGAAAGTTAGAAACATCAATGAAAGAGAGACATCGATCAGCCACCTCCTGCACGTCCCCTACTGGAGTTGTGCCTTGCAAGCAAGGTACATGCCCCCAACCGGAATCGAACCTGGGACCTTTCAGTCTGCAGGCTGACGCTCTGAGCCAAACCGGTCTCGGCTGTTGATTTTTTTATGATAGTCATTGACAGGTGTGAGGTGGTATCTCATTGTGGTTTTAATTTGCATTTCTCTGATGACTAGTGACTTTGAACACTTTTTCATGTGTCTTTTGGCTATTTGTATGTCCTCTGTAGAAATGTCTATTTCTCCAAAATGTCTTCTGCCCATTTTTTAATAGGATTGTGTCTTTTTTTGTGTGTGGTTGTTGAGTTGTATGAACACTCTATATATTTTGGATATTAATCCTTTATCAGATGTATTATTGGCAAATATGTTCTCCCACTCAGTGGGTTTCCTTTTTTTAAAAAAAATATATTTTATTGATTTTTCACAGAGAGGAAGGGAGAGGGATAGAAAGTCAGAAACATCAATGAGAGAGAGACATCAATCAGCCACCTCCTGCATGCTCCCTACTGGAGTTGTGCCCGCAAGCAAGGTACATGCCCCTGACCGGAATCAAACCTGGGACCTTTCAGTTCGCAGGCCGACGCTCTATCCACTGAGCCAAACTGGTCTCGGCTCCTTTTTAATTTGATGGCGGTTTCTTTTGCTATACAGAAGCTTTTTATCTTGATGTAGTCCTGTTTATTTTCTCCTTAGTTTCCTTTGCCCCAGGAGATGTATCTGTAAACATTTTGCTGCATAAGATGTCTGAGATTTTACTGCATATATTTTCTAAGGTTTTTATGGTTCACGCCTTACTTTTCAGTCTTTTATCCACCTTGAGTTTATTCCTATCTATGGTGTAAGTTAGTGGTCTAGTTTCATCTTTTTGCATATGTCTGTCCAGTTTTCCCAGTACCATTTGTTGAAGAGATTGTCTTTACTCTGCTGTATGTATGTTATTGCCTCCTTTGTCAAATATTAATTTCTGGGGTCAACTTCTGGGGTCTCTGTTCTGATCCATTTATCTATATGCCTGTTCTTGTGCCAATACCATGGCTTTTTTTTTAAATAATGGCTTTGTAGTATAGTTTGATATCAGGTATTGTGATCCCTCCTACTTTGTTCTTCTTTCTTAAGATTGCTGCAGCTATTCCAGGTCTTTTATGGTTCCATATAAATTTTTGGAGTATTTATCCTAACTGTGAAGTATGCCATTGGTATTTAAATAGGGATTTCATTGAATCTGTAGATTGCTTTGGATGGTACAGACATTTTAATGATGTTAAGTCTTTCAATCCATGAACATGGTATACCCTTCTATTTTTTTGTATCTTCCTCTATTTCTTTTTCAATGTCCTATCGTTTTGTTTTTGTTTTTGTTTTTACTTCCTTATTTAAGTTTATCACTAGGTATCTTATTTTGTTGTTGTTGTTGCAATGGTATATGGGACTGCTATTTTTCATTTCTCTTTTTGAGAGTTCATTATTGGCGTATAAAAATGCCAAAACAAAACAGGAAAAAAAACAAATATGCCATAGATTTGTGGATGTTTATTTTGTATCTTACTACCTTACCAAATACATTTATTAAGTCTAGTAGTTTTCTGGTAGAGTCTTTTGGGTTTTCTATGTACAATATCATGTCATCTGTGAATAATGACAGTTTTACTTATTCCTTTCCAAGTTGGATGTCTTTTATCTCTTCTTATCTGATTACTGTGTTAGAACTTTTGGTACTATGTTGAATAACAGTAGTGAAAGCAGGCATCTTTGTTTTCTTTCTCTTCTTAAGGGAAACACTTTTAGTTTTTGCCCATTGAATATTATGATGGCTGTAGGTTTCTAATATATGGCCTTTATTATGTTGAGGTATGATCCCTCTATTCCTGCTTTACTGAAAGTTTTTATCAAAAAAGGATGCTGGAGTTTGTCGAATGCTTTTCTGCCTTTATTGATAGGATATGTGAATTTTATCTTTCATTTTGTTTATGTGATGTATCACATTTATTGGTTTGTGAACATTGTACCAGCCTTGTATCCCTGGAATAAATCTTACTTGATCATGGTGTATGATCTTTTTAATATATTACTGGATCCAATTTGCTAATATTGTATTGAGAGTTTTAGCATTTATGTTAATCAGGGATATTGGCCTGTAATTTTCTTTTTTTTTTTTGTAGTGTACTTATCTAGTTTTGGAATTGGGATAATGCTGACTTTGTAAAAAGAGCTTGGAAATGTTCCTTCCTCTTCCATCTTTTTGTAATAGATTGAGGAGGATAGGTGTTACTTCTTTGAATGTTTGGTAAAATTCACCTATAAACCCATCTGATCCAGGGCTTCTGTTTACTAGCAGTTTTTAAATCACTGCTTCAATTTCATCAATTGTTATTGATTTCTTCAGGTTTTCTGATTCTTCCTGTTTGAGTTTTGGAAGATTGTATGTTTGTAGGAATTTGTCCATTTCACCCACGTTGTCCAGTTGGTTGGCATATGGTTGCTTACAGTCCTTTGTATTTCTGTGGTGTCCATTGTTATATCACCTCTTTCATCTCTGATTTTATTTATTTGGGTCCTTTCTCTTTGTTTCTTGATGAGTCTGGCTAGCTCATCGATCTTCATTTATCTTTTCAAAGAACCAGCTCTTGGATTTATTGATATTTTGTACTTTTTTTTTTAGTCTCTATGTATTTATTTCCACTCTGATCTTTATTATTTCCTTCCTTCTACTTCTACTTCCTCTGGGCTTTTCTTGCTGTTCCCTTTCTAATTTATTTAGTTTTAGGGTTAGTTTATTAGACCTTTTTCTTAATTTTTTTTATTAAATTAGTAACTCTTTATTGTTCAGATTATTACAGTTGTTCCTCTTTTTTCCCACCATAGCTCCCCTCTATCTAGTTCTCACCCAACCCTCTTCCCTTAGCACCCCCACTGTCCTCATCCATAGGCGTACAATTTTTGTCCATTCTCTTCCCACACCCCCCACAACATTTCCCCCTGAGAATTGTTAGTCCACTCCCTTTCTATACTCCTGATTCTATTATATTCACCAGTTTATTCTGTTGATCAAATTTTTAATTAACTTGATTTTCAGATTCACTTGTTGATAGATATGTATTTGTTGTTATAATTTTTATCTTTACCTTTTTCTTCTTCTTCCTCTTCTTAAAGAATATCTTTCAGCATTTCATATAATACTGGTTTGGTGTTGATAAACTCCTTTAGCTTTTTCTTACCTGTGAATTTCTTTATCTGCCCTTCAATTCTGAATGATAGCTTTTCTGGGTAGAGTAATCTTGGTTGTAGGTTCTTGCTATTCATCACTTTGAATATTTCTTGCCAGTCGTCTATGGCCTGCATAGTTGCTGTTGAGACAAATCAGCTGGAAATTGTATGGGTGCTCCCTTGTAGATAACTATTTTTCTTTTGCTGCTTTTAATATTTTCTCTTTGTCTTTTGCTCTTTGCATTTTAATTTTCATGTGTTTGGTGTGGTCCTCTTTGGATTCCTTTTGTATGAAGTTTTTTGTGCTTCCTGGACTTGTAAGCTATTTCTTTCACCAGGTGGGGGAAGTTTTCGGTCATTATTTCTTCAAATAGGTTTTCAGTATCTTGCTCTCTCTCTTCTTCTGGAACCTCCATAATTCTGATGTTGGTATGCTTAAAGTTGTCCCAGAGGCTCCTTATACTATCTTCATATTTTTGGATTATTTTTTTCTTTTTGTTTTTCCGGTTGAATGTTTTTTGCTTCTTTGTATTTCAAATATTTGACTTGATTCTTGCGATCCTCTAGTCTGCTGTTAGATCTCTGTATATTTTTTATTTCAGTCAGTGTATGCTTAATTTCTAGTTGTTCCTTTTTCATATCCTTGAGGGTCTCACTAAATTTATCCATCATTTTCTTGAAAAACCTTATAACCATGGTTTTGAACTCCATATTCAGTTATTTGCTCTCCTTCATTTCTGTCATTTGTGATCTGTTTCTTTGTCTCAGCATTTTGGCTACTTTCCTGAGTTGATAGAGTGGCTTTGTGTGCTAGGTGTCCTATAGGGCCCAGTGGCTCAGCCTCTCCAGTTACCTGAGGTGGACACTCTTGATGCACCCCTTTGTGGGCTGTGTGCACAGTCTTGTTGTAGTTAAGCCTTGATTGTTGTTGTTATTACTGAGAGGAATTGACCTCCAGGCCAATTGGCTGTGAGAATCAGCTGTGTCTACACTGGGAGAACTTCTGTGCTGGAGACACCCTTATGAGACAAGACTTGCAAAAGCCTCTGTGCTCAGCTTGGATGGGGCAGAGTCTCAGGGCAAAGCAGACAGCATTAGCTTCCTGTCAGCCCTGCCCTAATAGGCCTCTGTGTCTCAGTGTACCATAGTAATCACTACAAGCATTTCTGAGAGAAAGCCGCCCTCGAGTTCTGCCCGCTACCAGATAGTACAGTTTCTCCCCGAATGAGTCTGGTTTCCCAGAGTCTTGCCCGGAACTGGATTTCAGAGCAGTCGGGAGCTTTTGTCTCCCTCCCACTTGAGAAAGCCAGCCATGTACTCAGTTGCCAGTCCTCTCCACACTCATGTCTCCATACCACTGCCCTCTGCAGCTCCTCTGAGTCTCAGTGTGCTTTTCTCTTTCCTTCTGGATGATGTCTGTCTTTTAGTTGTAGTTTTGAAATTGCTGTGCGAGGCAGCAGTTTAGATGTTAACCTATGCCGCCATCTTGGTTTCCCACCCTTTTCTTGTTTCTCGAGGTAGGCCTGTAGTGTTATGAATTTCCCTCTCAGGACTGTTTTTGCTGAGTTTCATAGGTTTTTGGTGGTTGCATGTTCATTTTCATTTGTTTCCAGAAAATTTTTAATTTCTTGCTTGATCTCATTGGTAACTCATTCATTGTTTAATAACATGTTATTTAGCCTCCATGTATTTGAGTATTTTTGAGGGTTTGTTTATATTATTATTATTGTAGTTGATTTCTAACATCATGCCCTTGAAATATGAGAAGATGTTTGATATTATATCAATTTTCTTGAATTTGTATAGAATTGTTTTGTGCCCTAACATGTGGTTTATCTTTGAGAATGTTCCATCTTCACTTGAGAAGAATGTATATTCTGTTGCTTTGGAGTGAAATGTTCTGTAAATATTGGTTAGATCCATCTGATATAGTGTGTCATTTAAGGCTTCTATTTCCTTGTTAATTTTTTTGTCTGAAAGATCTATCCAATTATGTTGGTGGAGTGTTAAAGTCTCCCACTATGAATGTTTTGCTGTCAGTCTCTCCCTTAAGGTCCATCAAGTGTTTTTTTATGTACTTAGGTGCTCCTATAATGGGTGCATATGTGTTTACAAGGGTTATATTTTCTTGTTGAATCATTACTTTAGTATTATGAAGTGGCCTTCTTTGTCTTTTGTTATAACTTTTGTTTTGAAGTCTATTTTGTCTGATATGAATATTGCTACTCCAGCTTTTTTCCCCCTTTCCATTTGCTTGCATGGAATATATTTTTCTATCCCTTCACTCTTAGTCTGTGTTTATCTTTTGTTTTGACGTGGGTCTCTTAAAATTAGCATATATATGGGTATTGTTTTCTTATTCATTCAGTCACCTTATGTCTTTTGACTGGAGCATTTAGTCAATTTTCCTTTAAGGTTGTTATTGATAGGTATTTACTTATTGCCATTTTTATTTTATTTATGCCTATGATCCTATTCTCCTTTCCTTCTTAAAGCATTAAACATTTTTTACACTGCTGTTTTAATGGTAATGTACTTCTCTAACCTCTTTTTGTCTGGAAAGCTTTTTATTTCAGCTTCAATTTTAAATGATAGCCTCACTGGATACAGTAGTCTTGGATTTAGGCCTTTGCTTTTTATTACTTCAAGTACTTCATGCCACTTCCTTCTGGCCTGAAGTGTTTCTCTTGAGAAGTTAGTTGCCATTCTAATGGGAACTCCTTTTTATGTAATTCTGCTGATTTTAAAATTCTTTCTTTGTCTTTAACATTTGCCATTTTAATTTTGAGGTGTCTATGTGTGGTCTCTTTGGGTTCATCTTGATTGTGACTCTGTGCCTCCTGAACTTGTGTGGCATTTTCCTTCACCACATTGGGGAAGTTTTATTTTCTTTTTTCTTTCTTTCTTTTATTTACTTTTACTTTATTTCTTTAATTTAATAAATATTTATTGTTCAGATTATTACAATTGTTCCTCTGTTTTCCCCCCATAGCTCTCCCCTACCTGGTTCCCATCCAACCCTCTGCCCTTACCCCCCACTCCAAAACTGTCCTCATCCATAAGTGTACGATTTTTGTCCATTCTCTTCCTGCACCCCCTACACCCTTTTCCCCCTGAGAATTGTCAGTCCACTCCTTTCTAGGCCCCTGATTCTATTATATCAGCAGTTTACTTTGTTCATCAGGTTTTTAATTCACTTGATTTTTAGATTCACTTGTTGATAGATATGTATTTGTTGTTCATAATTTTTATCTTTACCGTTTTCTTCTTCCTCCTCTTCTTAAAGAATACTTTTCAGCATTTCATACAATACTAGTTTGGCGGTGATGAACTCCTTTAGCTTTTTCTTATCTGTGAAGCTCTTTATCTACTCTTCAATTCTGAATGATAGTTTTTCTGGGTAGAGTAATCTTGGTTGTAGGTTCTTGCTATTCATCACTTTGAATATTTCTTGCCACTTCCATCTGGCCTGCATGGTTTCTGTTGAGAAATCAGCTGACAATCATATGGATGCTCCCTTGTAAGTAATTAACTGTTTTTCTCTTGCTGCTTTTAATATTCTCTCTTGGTCTTTTGACCTTTGCATTTTATTTTATTTTTTATATATATTTTATTGATTTTTCACAGAGAGGAAAGGAAAAGGATAAAGAGTTAGAAACATCAGTGAGAGAAAGACATCAATCAGTTGCCTCTTGCACACCTCCTACTGGGGATGTGTCCGCAACCAAGGTACATGCCCTTGACCGGAATCAAACCCGGGACCCCTCAGTCTCCAGGCTGATGCTCTAGCCACTGAGCCAAACTGGTTAGGGCTGCTCTTTGCATTCCAATTATGTGTTTGGTGTGGTCCTCTTTGGATTCCTTTTGTTTGGGGTTCTGTGTGCTTCCTAGACTTGTAAGTCTATTTCTTTCACCAGGTGTGGGAAGTTTTCAGTCATTATTTCTTCAAATAGGTTTTCAGTATCTTGCTCTTTCTCTTCTTCTGGCACCCCCATAATTCTGATGTTGGTACACTTAAAGTTGTCCCAAAGGCTCCTTACACAATCTTCATATTTTTGGATTCTTTTTTTCTTTTATAGTTGGGTGTTTTTTGCTTCTTTGTACTTCAAATCTTTGACTTGATGCTTGTGATTCTCTTGTCTACTGTTAGATCTCTGTATAATATTTTCTATTTCAGTCAGTTTATGCTTAATTTCTAGTTGGTCCTTTTTCATATCCTTGAGGGTCTCACTAAATTTATCGGCCTTTTCTAGAAAATTATTTAAAAACCTTATAACTATGGTTTTGAACTTTATAGCCAGTCATTTACTTTCTTCCATTTCTGTCATTTGTGATCTGTTTCTTTGTCTTCACATTTTGGCTGCTTCTCTGAGCTGATAGAGTGGCTTTGTGAACTAGGTGTCTTATAGGGCCCAGTGGCTCAGCCTCTCCAGTTACCTGAGGTGGATACTATTGATGCACCTCTTTGTGGGCTGTATGCACAGTCTTGTTGATTGTTGTTGTTATCACTGAGAGGAATTGACCTCCAGGCCAATTGGCTGTGAGAATCAGCTGTGTCTACACTGGGAGAACTTCTGTGCTGGAGACACCCTTATGAGACAAGATTTGCAAAAGCCTCTGTGCTCAGCTTAGATGGGGCGGAATCTCAGGACAGAGCAGACAACATTGGTTTCCCGTTAGCCCTGCCCTAATAGGCCCCTGGGTCTCAGTGTCCTGTAATTGCTGCAAGCACCTTGAGAGAAAGTCACCCTTGAGTTCTGCCCTCTTCCAATCAGTCCAGTTTCTCCCTGAATGAGTCTGAGTCCCCAGAGTCTTGCCCAGAACTGGATTTCAGAGCAGTTGGGAGCTTTTGTCTCCCTCCCATTCAGAAAGCCAGCCACTACTCAGTTGCACCCCCCTCCATGTGGGTGCACCTCATTATTTCTGCCTTCTGCAGTTCCTCTGAGTTTCAGTGTGCTTTGTCTTTCCTGACAGTCCAGTTTCACCCCATATGAGTCTGGGTCCTCAGAGTCTCACCTGGAACTGCAGTTCAGTGTGGTCAGGAGCTTTTGTCTCCATCCCAATTGAGAAAGCCAGTCGCACACTCAGTTGCCAGTTTTCTCCACGTGCGCATCTCCATACCACTGCCCTCTGTAGCTCCTCTGAGTCTCAGTGTGCTTTTCTCTTTCCTTCTAGTTGTAGAATTTCCACTCATCCAGCCTTCCTGTGGTTCTGGATGATGTCCATTTTGTCTTTTAGTTGTAGTTTTTGGTTGTTGTTGTTGTTGTTGTTGTTGTTTTCTTTATTTTTTAGTTGTTGTTTTGAAATTGTTGTGCAAGGCACCAATTTAGGTGTTTACTTATGCCGCCATCTTGGTTCCCTCTGTTGGGGAAGTTTTTTGTCATTATTTCTTTAAATAGCTTCTCTGTTCCTTGTTCATTCCTTGCCCCTTCTGGTATTCCTGTAATAAAGATGTTGTTACATTTCATATTGTCCCAGACTTCCTTAAGCTATTTTCTTGCTTTTTAATTTTGTTTTCTATTTTCTGCTCTAATTGGGTATTAATTTCTACCATGTCTTCCAAATCCTCTGCCTCATCCAGTTTACTTTTAATCCCTTCCAGTATGTTCTTCATGTCAGATATATCATTCATTTCTGTCTGGTTCCTGTTAATGGCCTTTATTTCATTTCTCATGCTGTTATAATTTGCATGAAGTTCCATAAGCATTTTTATAAACGTTGCTTTGAACTCTATTTCTGATAAGTGGCTTGCCTCCATCTCATTTAGTTCTTTTTCTGGAGACCCCTTCTTTTCGTTCAGGTGCGAGCTGTTTCGTTGTCTCCCCATTTTAGCTGTCTCTTTATATTTGCTTCTATGTGTTAGAACTGCTCTGCCCAGTTTTTGTAGGATGGCCTTATGTAGAAAGTGTGTTGAGGGGTCCAGTGGTGTAATCTTTTTGTTCACCTGAGCTGAATGCTCTAAATGCTTCTTATGTACATTGTTTAGGCTTTCGTGTTGTAATTTGGACTTGATTGTTGATGTCCCATTTGTGGGAGGGGTCTCCCTTCTGACTTGTTGCCAGTGAGGTTCAAACCTAATAATTTTTTTTGCCAGCTATCCAGTGGTCAGGGACTCTTTAGCCCACAGGCTGGGTCTGCCTTGGATCTCACACCTTGATTGAACCTGTTCTGGTCTGTACTTCCTTCCTCCATGGAGCTGGTCCAACAGGTGTCAACTGCAGGCAGTTGAGATCTTGCTGGTTTTTGCCTCTCTGAGCAGTTTCCCATATCTTCTTAATCCGGTTGTCTATTGATGGATACTTAGGCTGCTTCCATATCTTGACTATTGTATATAAAATGTCCACCATTGTCTCTTTATTATTTTTTTAAAATATATTTTATTGATTTTTTACAGAGAGGAAGGGAGAGGGATAGAGAGTTAGAAACATCTATCAGTTGCCTCCTGCACCCCAACTGGGGATGTTCCTGCAACCGAGGTACATGCCCTTGACCTGAATCAAACCTGGGACCTTTCAGTCCACTCTATCCACTGAGCCAAATGGTCTACCATTGTCTCTTTTATAGCCTTTGTTTTAAAGTCTATTTTGTCTGATATAAGTATTGCTATTCCAGATTTTTTAACTTATATTTGCATGAAATTTCTTTTTATATCCCTTTAGTTTCAATCTTTTGATTGTAGGCTATATATATCTTGTTTCCTTCTCCATTCAGCCATCCCATGTTTTTTGATTGATGCATTTAAATCATTTACATTTAAAGTAATGATAGATACATAGTTACTGACATTTTATTAGTCATGATTTTGTTTTCAATTCTTCTTAGAGAAGGGCTGCCCTAGCTGGTTTGGTTCAGTGGATAGAGCATCAGACTGAGGACTGAAGGGTCCCGGGTCTGATTCTGGTCAAGGGCACATGCCCATATTGTGGGCTTGATCCTCAGTAGTGGGCATACAAGAGACAGCCAATCAATGATTCTCTCTCATCATTGATGTTTCTATCTCTCCCTCTTCCTTACTCTCTGAATCAATAAAATATGTTAAAGAAAAAGAAGAAGAAGGGCCTTTAACAGTTCTTTAATGCTGGTTTGTTGGTGATGAATCTCTTTCTGGGAAGCTGTTTACTCTATTTTGATTCTACATGATAGCCATGCTGGGTAAAGTAATCTTGATTGTAAATCCAGTTTTTCATCACTTGAATATTTTGTGGCAGTCCCTTTTGGCCTGCAAAGTTTCCATTGAGAAGTCAGCTGACAATTTTATGGGAGCTCTCTTATAGGTAACTAATTGCTTTTCTTTTGCTGCTTTTAATTTTCTTTCTTTAACCTTTGGCATTTTAATTATGATGTGTCTTGATGCAGGCCTCTTTGGGGTTCATCTTGTTTGAGACTCTCCGTGCTTCCTGGACTTCTATGTCTATGTTAAATAGGTGTCTCTCTGTCTCTTCTTTCCATATGGTACCCCTATAATGCAAATGTTGTTGTGCCTGAAGTTATACCATAGGTCCCTTAAACTATTCTCATTTTTAAAAATTCTTTTTTTCTTTTTTGCTGTTCTGCTTGGGTGGTGGTGGTTTTTTTTTTTGTGTGTGTGTGTGTTTTTTTTATCTTCACCTGACTATAAGTTTTATTGATTTTAGAGAGAGACGGAGACAGAAACATTGATGTGTGAGAGAGAAACATTGATCGATAGCCTCCTCTATGTGTCCCAACTGGGGATTGAACCCACAACCTAGATATGTGTCCTAACTAAGAATTGAACCCACAAATTTTGTGTGCATGGGTAATGTTGCATCAACTGAGACACCCAGCCAGGGATAATTGGGTGTTTTTCATTAGCTTGCCTTCCAAATTGCTGAGTTGATTCTCTTCATCTAATCTATTGATTTCATCAAATGTCTTCATTTCAGTTATTTTAGTATTCATTTCTGACTGGTTCTTTTTAATGTTTTCTCCTTCTTGTGTAAGTTCATTGCACATCATTATAAACAGTGTTTGGAACTCTGTTTTCGGTAGATTCCTTGCCTCCATTATGTTTAGTTCTTTTTCTGGAGTTTTGTTCTGTTATTTCATTTTGGGACATATTTCTTTGTCTTCTCATTTTGGCTGCCTTCCTGTATTTATTTCTATATATTAGGTAGATCTAGGTTTCCCAGTGTTGCAAGGTGACCTTATCTAGTAGGTATCCGGTGGGCCCCATGGTGAACACTCACTGCTTACCTGAGGTGTGTGTCTCAGTGGTGTTCCTGGTATTAGTTTTGTGTGCTCTCCTGTTGTAGTTGAGCTTTGGTTGCCATTGACATGTCAGTAGTGAGATTGACTCTAAGGTGGCCTGGCTGTGACTATAGTAGGTGAGCTAGAATACAGGGTTGACTCCGTGGAGTGTTATTACTGGGGCTCTGGTGCCTGTCAAGTCTACAGGTTGTGTGTGTCATTTATGGAGCTAATTTGATGATGCTCTGGTATGATCTGAAGCCAGCCACCAGGTGTGTTGGTTCTGGGGCATTTTGGGAGGGGCTCCAGTGCAGGCCCAGATCAGCCATTACCTGTGCCTGGTCTGGGACAAGTGATGTGATCTACAAAGTGATCTATGTTTGGTAGTACCTGGGCTGGACTTGGAAATGCTTGGGAAAGGCTCTGGTGCAGACCAAGGGCTATTGCACTAGTCCTGGGGCCATTTAGCCAGAGGTAGAGGTCATGCCCAGGCCAATTGCTGCTTGTTTTGAGTTTGTGGACCTTTTAGAGATTTGATGGAAGTCCACAGCATGAGCCGAGACTGGCAGCTTGTGAGGAAGGACCACTGAAAGAGGTTTGGGTTGGCGTGTGAGTTA
Organism: Lasiurus cinereus; assembly: GCA_011751065.1. Lineage (NCBI taxonomy): Eukaryota > Metazoa > Chordata > Mammalia > Chiroptera > Vespertilionidae > Lasiurus > Lasiurus cinereus. The sequence continues at coordinate 4,481,551 of JAAGEH010002525.1, forward strand.
AATAGGGTGGGTTTCAGGAAATCAACAGTGTGGGGTGAGTTTGATGGTAACTCAGATTTGGTATCAGCTTGTATCTGCTGGCTGTGTGCAGGGAGGGCTCAACAAAGGAAGAATGGTATTTGTAGCAGTTTAGTCTCAGAGAGAGCTGCTGCTCCAACCGCAATAAAGCCAGACAAGTCAGTTTCATCCATTCTCTCCCTGCAATTTTTTAAAAATAAATTTTATTGATTTTTTACAGAGAGGAAGGGAGAGGGATAGAGAATTAGAAACATCGATGAGAAAGAGACATTGATAAGCCGCCTCCTGCACAACTCCCTCTGGGGATGTGCCCGTAACCAAGATACATGCCCCTGACTGGAATCGAACCTGGGACCTTTCAGTCCACAGGCCAACGCTCTGTCCACTAAGCCAAACCGGTTTCGACTCCTTGCAATTTTTTGAGTGCTGTCCCTAAACTGGAGTCAGAGTGAATGAGTATGTCAGCAAGTAAGTCTATACACAGGCCCTTGAAGAAGAATACCTGGGACAACAGCAGCCCTCCATGTTACCCAGACAAAATCTCCATTTATTTTCACAGCCAGATGTTTTGGAGAATAATTTTCCTGGCACTCGTGCTATGGTCGGTGCCCAGTGTAGGGATGGTACCCCTGGCTCCTCAGGGAGGACCTCCACAGCTGAGATATCCCTCCCAATTCTTAATCACCACACGTAGGTGTGGGACCATCCTGTCTCATGTCTTCGCCCCTTCTACCAATCTTGGTGAGGCTTCTTATTTATATCCTCAGTTGTACGAGTTTTGTACAGCTACTCTTCAGATGGTTCTCAAGGGTGATTGTATAGTTCAGTTCAGTTGTAATTTGATGTGGTTGTGGGAGAAGGCAAGCATGGAAAAGGAAGTCCTATATACTTTAAAAGGGTGAATTGTATGGTTTGTGAATTATATAACAATAAAAAACGACCGGACACAGGGAAAATTTCATCTTACATATGAAAGTGTTTAGTATCTAAAATATTTATAAAGAAATACTACATCTCTTGCCAAAACCGGTTTGGCTCAGTGGATAGAGTGTCAGCCTGTAGACTGAAAGGTCCCAGGTTCGATTTCGGTCAAGGGCATGTACCTTGGTTGTGGGCACATCCCCAGAAGAAGGTGTGCAGGAGGCAGCTGATCGATGTTTCTCTCTCATCGACATTTCTAATTCTCTCTCTCTTTCCCTTCCTCTCTGTAAAAAAATCAATAATATATATATATATGTATATATATATATATTTATACATATATATATATACATACACACACACACACACACACATACACACACACACACACTACATCTCTCCCATCATTGATGCTTCTATCTCTCTCTCCTCCCTTCCTCTCTGAAATAAATAAATAAATAAATAAATAAATAAATATATTACAAATGAAAAAATTAAGTATCTAGACTCTACAGGTAAATAGTCAAAGGGGCTATATAATTTCTTTAGAATGAATCAAAAAAGTAGAAATTCACTTGGAAAAATTCAGTGCCTCAATAAATATTTATGAAATAAAAAACAAGTAAAAGCCCATTACATCTCTTTTAAATCAGCAAAAAAAAAAAAAAAAAAGCCAAACATTGCTTTGGGCAGAAATATATTTTAATATTTCTGAAGGATTGATTGTCTAGCTGCTGTAGCAAGTGTTATCAAATAGTTATATTTTAGAACCATTTTAGGAATAACAGGAGAAAAAAATTAAGTGTATGGGGAAGTAGGGGAAACATATACAAAGCTGGTTGTGAAAAGGTTATTACTAAGTGATAATTGGAAGTAACAAATGACCAACCATAGGGAACAGCTAACCAAGTAGGGCACGTGAACTGTGTCAGCATATAGATTATTTGCATAGAATAGGGACTTAATCACAAGGAACAACAACAGCCTGTAATTATTGGAATTGAGAGTCTAGGTCAGTGGTCTGCAAACTCATTAGTTAATAGAGCAGCAAACTACAGCTTGTGAGCCTGATGTGGCTTGCGGCACTGGCATAGACAGTGGTTCTCAACCTTTCTAATGGCGTGACCCTTTAATACAGTTCCTCATTGTGGTGACCCCCAACCATATAATTATTTTCGTTGCTACTTCATATCTGTAATTTTGCTGGTCTTAGGCGACCCTGCTAGCGGTTCTCAACCTGTGGGATTGCGGCCAGTTGAGAACGGCTGATGTAGAGCCTTAGACCATCGGAAAACATAAATATTTACATTACGATTCATAACAGTAGCAAAATTACAGTTATGAAGTAGCAACGAAAGTAATTTTGTAGTTGGGAGTCACCACAATGTGAGGAACTGTATTTCTAACTGGCATTAGAAAGGTTGAGAACCACTGGCATAGAACAAAGCTCCATAAAGACAGCAAAGTATGTGTTTTGTGGTCTGGTCATATAACCATGGAGAACTAGAGTCCACTTTAGGCTCTAGAGTGAAGATGTGGAAAGAGGAGGTGCAGTAGGAAGAATGTGTAGTTTAATCTTGATTTGACCCTCCCTCCCACCCACCTTACATCTCTTCTCTTTACATGTCTTTAAATGGGGGATGATAAAGGAATATCTGTGAACTATAGCACCTAATATTCTCACAGATTTTCAGACAGAGATTAGGAAAGAAAATTTGACACTTAGAATATATGTCAAATATTTTCCCACCACAGTAGCTCTATCTTTTTCATGGTGTTCAGTGGGGAAATTGTATCTCACAGCAATCAATCAAGTGACAGCAAATGGAATTATCAAATTTTCTAATCAATTTATTTATCAGGCATAGCCAATACTCTTAAGAACCATAGTTCATGAATCCAGGTACAAAAAAAATTTATAGCAAGGCACTTTGCTTATTCCCTTACCCTCTAGAATTCCCAAATCCTCAAGACAGGGGAGAATAAAATGAGGGGACATATCCTTGCCATGGGTACTGAGGGAACATGAGGGTGGAATCTCTGTCTCAGGAACATCTTAGAGTATTAATCCATACAAGGGTTTATTAAGCCATGTACTTTCTACTCTGAAAAAAACATGGCATGTCATCAGCATATGTGTTCTCTTCACCCTTGGTTTACCATTATTTGAGTACCTCGTTTATTTCTACTATTCCATAAGCTCCTAGAGCACAAGGACTCTTCTCTGATTTATTATATTCCTAAAGCACCCAGAACCCAATATATGTTCAATAATAACTGGCGAGAGTATGAATTCAAGGTATAAGGCTGGGATTTGGAAGAGAGATGCAAAGTGTAGGGTTTTCAGTGAGGCCCCTGGTCACTGACTGGACAGATGGTGAGAGGATCCATGTTCTTCCCTCCATCATGTGTCCCAGGGCTGAAGATAGCTTGAAGGGGCCCGGTGGAAGAGAAGCTGGTGAATGTGTAGATGTGCGATTTGGCTGTCACATTGTAAAAGGTAATGTGTCCAGCCTTGTAGTCCAGGAAGATGCCCACACGCCTAGGGGGCTCCCTCATCCGCAGGCGGGTCGGGGGAAAGGTGGATGCCTGGTACTCATTTCGCTTCATCATCATCACCACCCAGTAGCCATTCTCTGGCGACAGAGTCATGTTCCCCTTTCTGCTTGTGGATGCCTTGCAAATGCCCAGGACCCACCCTGTCTTGTCTCCCACCTCCACTTCCCAGTAATGACGGCCAGAGAGGAAGCTCGGAATGCCCAGGGCAAAAATGCAGCTATCAAATCTTTCTGGACTGTCAGGTATACGGATCCACTTGTTTCCAAGTCTAGCACTCTTCAAGTCATCAGAGATGATGAGGTTGGGGTGGGCAGTCTCTGCATCCAGAATCACATTAACTGCAGAGAGAATTAGAATACCTAACTGGGAGTCGATGGGCAACATCCCCACAGGTTCACCCCACCTCCAGGAAACGGACAGGGATCCATCGGGCAAGGCCACGCCTTGGTCTGACACTTACCAGCATGTGCCTGAGCATCAGTCAGTTCTGGAACTACAGAGAAAAAAAAGATGAGGGGGGAAAATCCTGAGCATTCCCATTCAGAGGGCTAAATCTACCTGGATCCCCACAAGTAAAGACAAGAACCCATATGCTCAGGACCTGATGCCTCTGCTTGGATATAACCCAATTCCTCCCAGGCACCAAGGCCCCTCTGGTCTGATGAGTTGACCCAAATAAAGCAGTTTCACACAGAACCTGTGAGGGCCTGTCATGACCTTTCTCTTGCCTTTGTTATAGGTATTTTTCTCACTCTCTTCTAAATAATGACCAGAAATCAATAGTACAAGAGAATATCATAATAACTCCTGCTCAGCACATACCACCACCACAGTACTTACCACTGAAGGTTTCCATTTCTGAACGCAGAGTTACTAAAGGAGAAAGAGAACTAGTTAATTTCTCCAGATAGGGACAGATCAGAAGGGGGCTGAAGGCAAAGTCAGAAGACTATGAGAGAAGGAGAAGGGATGCCTGGGGGCTATGGGCTACATGGATCTCTGGGAGGAAGTGAATGGGCACCTTCTATCTTCCCCAAGCCCACCTACCTGAGAAATGCTTCATGCTCTTCTCCACAAACTCTGATTTCTGGTGAAGCAGGTGGAGCTTCTCTTTCACCTCTAGAGGGGTGGCCCATGGCTCAGGGACAGTCACTGTCATGGCTCTAGAGATAAAAGACTATTGTCCAGAGAGGGCTGGAGCATGGAGTGGCCCAAGCTCCCATAAAATGGAGTTACAGCCACCACAGGGCACCCCCAGCCCAGCCTACACTTTGCAAAAAAAATCCTCCCTGGACTTCAAGTTCTAAACATTGGTCTTCAACTTTGACCATGAATTTGCATCACCTGTGGAGTTTTTATTTTTTAAAACCTATTTTTTATATATTTCAGAGAGGGAGAGGGAGAGAGAGAGATAGAAACATCAATGCTGAGAGAGAATCATTGATCAGCTGCCCACAACCTCCTGCTTCATAGGTCGGCACTCAAACACTGAGCCAAGCCAGCTAGGGAGTTTTTAAAAGCACTGATGTTAAAACCACAGTAAGTTTTAATAATGGCCTTAAAATCTTCTGATATTGAAATGCTCAGTCCAGAATTATCTATATCAAATTAATTATATTTCCTCAGTAATTTTCTTTCTTTTGAAATAAAATTGATAATAGATGAGAAAAAAAACACAATAAGATATTACTTCACACCATTAGTATGGCTGTTGTTAAGAAAAAAATAGCCTGCCCTGACCAGTTTGGCTCGCCTGTGGACTGAAGGGTTCCAGGTTCGATTCTGGTCAATGGGAGGTGTGCAAGAAGCAGCTGATGGATGTTTCTCTCTCATCAATGTTTCTGGCTCTCTATCCCTCTCCCTTCTTCTCTGTGAAAAATCAATAAAATACATTAACTAAAAAAAAAAAAGAAGGAGGAGGAGAAGGAGAAGGAGAAGGAGAAGAATAATAAGAATTGCCCTGGTCAGGTAGCTCAATTGATTAAAGTGTCATCTCAATATACTGAGGTTGTGGGTTTGATCCTTGGTCAGAGCATGTACAAAAATCAACCAAGGTATACATAAAAAAGTGGAACACAAATCAGTGTGCCTCTCTAAAATCAATCAATAAAAATAATTTTAAAAGAAAAAGAATAAGCCTTAGTAAGGATGTAGAGAAAGTTGAACCCTTGTACATTGCTGGTGGGAATGTAAAATTGTTTAGAGACTGTGGGAAATATTATTGTGGTTCCTCAAAAAACTAAACATAGAATTACTACATGATAGAGAAATTTCTATCTGGGATATACCCAAAAGAATTGAAAGTACTCAAACAGATAGATCTATAGAAGCATTATACACTATAGCCAAAAGGTGGAAGCATTCTAAGTGTCCATTGATAGAAGACTGAATAAACAAAATATGGTATATACACACAATGGAATATTATTCAGCTTTAAAGAAGCTGAATAAATTTAAATGAAATTCTGACTCCTGCTCTATCATGAAGACATTATGTTAAAGGCAATAAGCCAAACACAAAGGTACAAATATTTTTTGATTCATTGATATGAAGTTGTTAGAATAGTCAAATTCACAAAGAAAGTAGAGCTTTGAGTGCCAGGGGCTGAGGTTGGGGGAATGAGTTGTTTAATGATACGGAATTTCCATTTGGGAAGAAGAAAAAGTTCTGGAGATGGATGGTGGTAATGGCTACATAATGTGAATGTACTTAATGCCACTGAACATACATTTAAAAATGATTAACATGGTAAATTTCATGTTATGTATATTTTACCCTCTCTTTCCCCCCCAAAAAAGACTTAAAACATTGATTCCTGGGTTACACTCCTGAAGATTCTGCTTTAATTCACCAGCCATAGTCTGGATGTCAGGATTTTGTAAAGCTCAGGGGTGATTGTAACTTCCAGCCTCCTCCATTCTATTCCATCCCCTGCCTGCAGGGCTTAGCAGCTCCACACCAGAAAAGTGCTTCCCTCCCTGAGGCTACAAGCACTCAAGTTTTCTTGAGTGAATTACATAGGACAATCTATTAGGGAGGTTTCTTAGGATGCCACCAACAGCTCTGCAGGCTGTTTTCATTCTTTCCAGTCATCAATCCCATTTTCTACCTCCCGATCACACTCATTTTCACTATACAAATCCAGAAAGGCCTTGGAAATGGGAGGAGCCCAGGAAGGAGTCCCAGACCCAGGGCTGGGGACATCTCCCTTCTAGTACTGCTTCCCAGATGCTTCCTGCAGGACACTCAAGGGATCAACAGGGGAGCGCTGGGTACCTGTGCAGGGTTACTCCGATGTCCTAGGAGACAAAAGAGGGAAGCTCTCCATTACCAATCTCCTAGGTGCTGCACTAATTACTGGCCTCTCTTCCTGAATCCCAGTACATCAGCAAACCTGGGGCACCTCTCCCAAATTTAATTCTAATTCTCCAAGATGGCAGCCCAGCTGTGGCCTGCAAAAGAACTGCACCCAAGTTCTGCTGATCTCTTCTGGGAGATGCCAGGGGATCCCCTCATTCTGGGCCACTCTGGGCTCCTAAGAGCTCACAAAAGGAATCTGGGCACAAGAGGCATTGTGAGTCACCAAGACCAAGTCCCACCCTTGGGTCCAAGGACCTCACCCCCTGGCTGGGGCAGAACTGATGTCTGTGTTAGGAGCCCATGTCATCCTACTGGGTACAAAGGGCAAGGCAAGGCCAGGTCCAGCCACACTCACCTGCATAAGCTCCCATTCCGGCTGGCACTGCTTGGTCTCTAGCTCCTCAATCAGCTCGTTGAGAAGGGCAATGTCCCTAGACACTTGGGTGTCATATGTCTCCTTGACCTGGACAATGGTCTGCGCCAGCTTCTCCATCCAAGCCACAAAGAGCTGCTCTTGCTGCTCCAGAAACCGGCACAACTGCTCCATCTGGTACCTGACTCTCTGCTTCTGGATTTCAGTTTGTTTCTGGGAACAGGGGACAGGGAGGTAAAGGGTCTGTGCAATAAGGTGTGTGTGTGTTCCCAGGGAATCCCCAGAAGCCCACCTCCTGGAGGTGGACACGAGGCAGGTTTTCTTAGAGGCCTGCATTCCAGAGGAGGCGGCAAAATGGACCAGAACCTTTCCACAACAGACTGAGGGACTAGCTCTTGGAAAATGCCCTAAAACCTGTTGTTTTGGGTTAAATTGTGTTTCCTCTAAAATTCATGTTAAATTTCTAACCCCCAGTATCTGAGCGTATGACCTTATTTGGAAATAAGGTTTTTGCAGATGCAATTAGTTAAGATGAGGTAATATTGGAGTGGGATAGGCCACTGGAATGGGGAAATTTGGACATAGACATGAACATAAGGAGAACACCAGGTGAAGAGACAGGGAAAAGACTGACATTTACAACTTGAGGAGAGAGGCCTGGAACATGTCCTTCCCTCACAGCCCTCAGAAGGAACCAACCCTGCCACCACCTTGATTTCTGACTTCTAGCTTCCAGAACTGCAAGATAATAAGTTTCTGTGGTTTAAGCCACCCAGTTGGTGGTATTTTATTACAACAGCCACAGGACACAGATATCTGATGTCACCTTCTCCCAAAAGCTAGTGTGAGGATGGCATATACTTGGAGTCATAAATGGATAAGATTATGACCACCAAGCTCTCTAGAAGAGAAACCTGTCCAATCCCTGCTCTCCTGCCCCAAGTGCTGGCATGCAGAAGGTTTTCAGTACGACTCTGAATGGGATAGTTATCTATTTATTTGAATGTAAGTGAATTTGACTTCCACTACCATTGCACACTGATCAACCATTAGTTCTCTCACCCTGTTTCTCACTAGGAAGCTTCTACAGAGAGGTGCAGTAGTTAGAGCACTTTTTCCTTCCTCCCAGAAGGGTGAGGGCCTTTTGGATCCACTAAGACTGGTCTTAAGAAGTCTCATCATTTTGGGCTCAAAGGACAGGACTAAATTTCCTCACCCAAGGATATTTTTTCCATTGAGAGTGGAGGGGCGGGGGGGGGGCGCGGAGAAGTAAGGCAGAGGGGGAGACAGAGAGAGAAACATTGATCGGTCACCTCCTGCATGTGCCCCAACTGGGCCTGGGATTGAGCCTGCAAACAAGGTACGTGCCCTTGACTCTTCAGTGTGTGGGCCAACACTCTAACCACTTGGCAGCACTGGCCAGGACTACTGTGAATTTCTTAAGTGAAAGCTAGACTCTCTTATCTCCCTGGTTTCCCTGAGCAGCTCAGGTTCCTGACTCATCCTTCTCAGGGGACATCCCTGACCTCTGTTCCATCCACCAGTTCTAAGCCTCCTAGGATTATAGGAAAGGATTTTTATTTTACTACAATTTAGGAGTTTCCCAAAAGTCAGGCACCTGGGCCAATGTCACCTTCCTCTTATTCTTTTTTATCTTTGCCTGTTTCCCACTGCAATGTGATAGGTCCCAAAAGAAATTTGGAACCCAAAAGAGGGAGATAGGATCCAACCAACAAGAATGCATGAGATAAATCGAAGCTCCTTGGGGTAGGTGCTTCACTTGCAGGTAAAATGGAAGCAGTTTACACATCCAAGAGGCTGGGCACCAGCTCCACAGAGGAAGAACAATAATTTGTGGCATTGCAAAACTGCGGTTTTAAAGAAAATGTGTACTTTAAGCACTTGAATTTTTAAAAATATGGTTTTTGTAAAAAAATAAAATGGACAACAATGCTAAAAGCAATAGAAGTATTCAAAGTTGAAAAGTCTCTCTTCCCTTTTCCTCAATCCCATACCTCAGCCACAGTCACTAGTGAGTATCTAAACCATTTTGCGGTGAGTATGAGCAAGTGTGACAGGGTTCTCGGAGATGCCCTTCCCCCGGAACTCTGTAGGGACGAGCTCATCCCTGGACACCCAGAACTATCCCCCTTCCCCTCACTCTCCCCCACAGCCAAGAGCAGATAATTCTAAATATATGATCAGCTCTGCTTCCCTGTGAACCAGAATGGAACCTTGTGGACCCCCGTTTACTCTCTGTCCCTCCATCCTGCAGGGGTGAACCTGAGTAAGGACTGGCCACAGAACACCGTTTGCCTTACCAGGTAGTTTGCAGTGTTCTTGTCCCCTTCAGATCTCTGCTCTTCTCCAGAGCTTCTCAACGCCTTCAGGTGCTCTAGCTGCTTCTGAATTTGCTCCTGGACAAAGAGCATTTATTGAAGCTTAAACTTGGCTCCAGCTGTTTAGTTGGTGCCAACTCTAAAGGGGAAAATCTGTTTTAGGGAATAAAGCTGAGGGTGCTGCAGCCAAAAGCAAAGGGAGGGATGCCCAGGAAAGAGAGCCAAGAGGAAGAGAAATTCTAGCGACCTCCTGCTAGCACCTGCATTTAGCCATACCTGAAGCGAGGCCCTTGGACCTCTCAGCTACATGCACTGGTAAATATTTTCTTTGTTGTCCCGGTTTATATTGTGTTTTTGCCATTTACAGCTCAAGAGTGGCAACTAATGCACCAACCTCCTAGTGTCATTGGGGAAAGGAAGCAAGCCTCCACATGACCAAGTGCTCAGCAGAGAAGGGCCCCCAGGCAGGAAGCCCTACCTTGTATTCCAGGGCAGCTTCCTCGATGGGGCGCACCCGGTGGCCTCGGTGCTCCTGACTCATGCTGCAGATGAGGCAAATAGGCTCCCTGTGGTCCTCGCAGAAGAGCAGCTGGACCTGCTTCCTGTGACGCGTACATTGTGGCAGGGATGTGGGGCTCAGGCTATCCACTGGTGGGCCCTCTTCCTGCTCAATACCTCCAGAGCTCTTCCCTGGGAGCGAGACCTGACACTTGGGCAAGCAACCATCTGAGGCCTTGGGATCCTTAGAAGCAACGGAGCAGCTGTAGGAATCATGCACACAAGTGCTACCAACCATATTTCCTTCCTGGGTCCGGTAGAGGGGACACACAGCTTCATCCTGCGGCATCCCTGGGAACACAGCAGTGGAAAAATCCCTTGAGTGGCAACCCTAAGATGTTACAAAGGGGTGATGCAAAAGCACAGCAGAGAAAGAGCCCACACCTGGGACTCATGAGTTCTCCATTGAACTGTGGCCATTTCCTAGCTTGTCCCCCTCTGATTCCTCTCCAACAAGGCAGCAGAAAAGTCCCTGGGACTGAGAGTTAAGGGCTAGATCTCATGAAAGTCTTGAGACCTGGAATTCTTGGGGACTTATCCTAAAGAAATGCCTTTTGCTATAAATCCTACGCCTTCCTGATCACATACACTGATCAACCTGGTGTCCATAAAGCTCTTGGAATTCTAAAGCACTTCAGAGTGTGTAAAAACTAACAAATTTGATAGAATTTGTGAAGACGTGCATATATAGATGTTTTTCAGGATTTACAGCCTCCAAAAGATTTTCAAAGGGTTGGGGACCTTAGGGGGCAACCAGGGGTCCAGTTACTAGAGTGGGGGATAAAAGGAGGTCTGTGGAGGTCACCATTCCTAAGGATCCCAGGTCTTCTGGATTCTGGGGTCCTTTCTTACCTGAAGATGGAAGGACTTCTGGATTTGAAAGCTCACTGCCTACTACCTCCCCCAAGGTCTTAGGGGTCTCTAGACCCTCAATTCTATTTTTCTCCAAAAGTGCTATGTATTCTGAATGCTCCCAAGTCGTCTCCTTTCCACCCAACAGTACATTGGAAAGTGTATTCCTCAATGTTCCCTTACTCATGATCACAGAATGTTCTGGATTTCTGGAGCCTTTCTCCAGAGCCATAGTAACCCCTACATCTAGAGTGGCCACTTTGCTGGGGGTAGCGGCTGAGTCCAGATTCTCACTTCTCACTTTCTCTTGAGGCAGAAGAGTTTCTAGATTGGAGAGAGCTCTCTCTCTGGAAGAAATGGTAAGTTCAAGACTTCTGGGCCGATTCTTTTTTGAAGGTGCACATGCTTCAGATGCTTTGCATTCTTTTCTTCCCAATGACCCAGCATATGACCCGCTGGAGAGTCCTTGGAGCCTCCCTGCAGAGCTGGCATTCCTGCGTAGCCTGACACTGGAATCACTGCCCTTCTCCCCTTGCAGCTTGCTGGGGAATGGACTTCTCCTGGAAAACAGAGTCACACTCCTGGTGCCTGGCTTGCCCTGCACATCCAGGCCCTCTGAGCCCTTCTGATCTCTCCGTTTGCCCTGAGGCTTCTTCTGGGGCCCCTTCCCAGCCTCAGGCTGGCTGGCTGCCCCATCACCACTTTGCTGCTGTCTGTCACCTTCCAGGCCATCTGGTATCTTCAGGCTCTTGGTCTTATTCTCCCCAGAGGAACAAGAAGTTGCTGGACAGTCAGGGCCACTTTCTTGTCTCAGATATTCTGAAAAGACAAGGAGATGCAAAGGCATGAAAATGTCAGGTGCTTAGGGCCCAGGGCTGGGGGGAAAGAAAAGAGAATCCCCTCAGAAATTAGAGAAGTTCAAAACATTCTAGACAATAGCAGTAAATTACCATGAAATAAGAACATACTATTTGCTATATATTTTTAAAATAGTACTTTCAAACTTTTTAGGCAGGAGAATTTGTTTCCAATATAAGAATTCCAAAAACAGAACTCTTCATACATAAAATCTTAGTTTATAAGTATAAATTTGTGTATGATTATAAAAACAATCAGTAAAGAATTCCCTTACAAGATCACTTAATAAAGAATTAACAGGTGGAAATTTGACTTTTGATGATGAGCATGCTCCAAATAGTATTTACAGTTATCAAATTATAATGTATACCAGATATTTATATTATCAACCAATGTTACTTTAATAATAATAATAATAAACCTTGCCAGGAAAACAAAACTCAATTATAACAATAAGCAGTATTCAGAATGGCAAAATAGTGGTAATCGCTGAAGGGTAATGGGTACAGAGAGACTTCATCTTAGTATCCTCTACTCCTGAGAGTTTGAAAATCCGTATTTAAAGGTTTTAAAGAAAACCTTCCATACAGAAGGGAACAGCAGGATGTGTACTTGTATATGTTGACATCAGATAGAGCAGAAAAAGAAAATCTCTCCTGAAGATTTGTAAACACTCTCTTTTTAAAAAAATATATTTTATTGATTTTTTTTTACAAAGAGGAAGGGAGAGAGATAGTCAGAAACATCAATCAACCACCTCCTGCACAACCCCCACTGGGAATGTGCCCGCAACCGACATATATGCCCATGACTGGACTAGAACCCGGGATCCCCCAGTCCATAGGCTGATGCTCTATCCACTGAGCCAAACCAGTTTCGGCACACTACTCTTTTTTATGCTTTAGCCTGAATTCACATTATTTACGCCCAAAAACCTCAAGAGAGTAATTTCATTTGAAGAGGCATTGCCCCCAGACACTTAGGGTGAGTAGAATTTCCACACTGCTACATGATGTATTGGAAAGTTGTTAAGAGAATAAGTCCTAAGTTCCCATTTTACCATATGAGAAAATGGGTGTTAACTGAACCTATGTGGTAATCATTTCACAATGTATGTAAATGAAACATTATGCTGTATGCCTTAAACTTATATGTAATATATGTTGATTATTTCTCAATAGAACCGGAAAACAATCATTAAGGTGTTTGGCACAAAATTTTAAAATCAGGTTGTGAAGGACAGTTAAAACTTTAGGAAGTAATTTATTTCTGTTTTTCCTTTGGTTTCATGAGGTGAAAAAAATCACAACTCACACAGATAAGTAAGTGTAAATGGTAATTAAAAAAAAACCACACAGCTTGCCTGGAAACTTCAGGATACTGTTTAATAAAACAAATGACAGGAAAGGCTTAATTCCAAGATTTACATAAAAAGGAGGTCAAGACAAGATCGGTTTGGCTCAGTGGATAGAGCGACAACGGCTTGCCGAATGAAAGGTCCCAGGTTTGATTCTGGTTGGGGGCATGTACCTTGCTTGCGGGCACATCTCCACTGTGGGGCGTGCAGGAGGCGGCTGATCGATGGCTCTCATCGATGTTTCTGACTTTCTATCTCTCTCCCTTCCTCTCTGTAAAAAAATCAATAAATTAAAAAAAAGGCGGGGGGGAGTTCAAGTACAGTATGAACTATCACACTGGTGGCCTTCAGTATTTTAAAATTTGGTTACTGATACATTTTAATATGAATCCCTGAAATATCACCCTCGTTATAAATTGAAAACCACTATTCCAATAATGAAATGAAGATACCCTGTAATTAGCACCTTAATATTTGGTTTGAGGAAGTTCTTATTGAAATTACTTCCAAGTTGTTTAAGACACTTTGCTGTTGGCTTTGTAGGAAAACATAAGTTATCAAAACTGACTTAAAAACTGGTGAGAAATCCTGAAGATTCTGATAACCAGATTTTAGAACATGAAAAAGTAATTTAAAAATTCCATTCATCAAATTATTCTGGATTCAGATTACAGTTGGTTTAGTTCTGTCACTCTTTCAAAGAGCAGATAATTTTTGTTACTTAAACTGTTCTACCATATAGAAACACATGAAAATAATTTCTAATGTATTCTTAAAGTGTAGAAATAGAAGAAAAATTCCAACACCAAAGAATATTTTTTTAATGATCATGTGTTAGCCACCCTCCAAAATCTTTAAAAAGTCTTTAATAGCAAAAATCAAATAGGCCACATTAGCTGATCACAATATAACAAAATTGGAAAGTACAGCAAAAGACAGAAAAAGCAGGAGAAGGAAGGGAAAGAGGAAAGAAAATATGAAATGAAGAGAGAGAGGAAAGAGGAAGAAAAAGGGAGGAAGGAAGGTAGGGAAGGAAGAGAAGAAGGAAAAAAAAGTATTCGAATTGTTAAATGCCTTTGTAAACATATTGAGGAAGAACTCAATTGCAGGGGGAAAAGGGTGGGTGGAGGTGAAAGAGGATATAGTGGGGATAATTGGTGATGGAATTTGTCTAAAAAAAAGAAAAATTCAAGCCGTGGCCAGGTAGCTCAGTTGGTTAGAGGTGTCATCCCCATATGCCAAGGTTGGTTGTCCAATCCCCATTCAGGGCACATGCAAGAAACAACCAATGAATGCATAAATAAGGAAGACAACAAATCTGTATTTATCTCTCTTTCTCTAAAACCAATCAACACAAAATTATTAAAAAATCAAAACTGAAATTATGTGGATAATAAAAAGATTACCTATCAACCCTGCTAATATGATTGGTTAGCAAGCCACTTTTGCTCACCCGGAAACTTGTCTGTGCCTACGTGTTAATTACAAATAATATGAGGAATTCTCTGGGAACAGTCATCTAGCTCCTGCCTCTCCTGATCCTTCCCTGAGTTGGAATCTCAGCTGCCTACTCCTGCCACTGCCCTTTTAAAGCCACTGGAAACCTTAGCTTTATTAATCCAGCTACAAAGACGAGCAGGGAGACGACTTGCTTGGCCAAAGTCACTAATATCTTGACAGACCAGGACTCCTAGTCCCCAAGTCAGAGTGCACTGGTCCAAACACATGCTCATTCTTTATAAATATATATATATATATTTAAATGTTTTGTTTTTTTACAGAGAGGAAGGGAGAAGGATAGAGAGTTAGAAACATCGATGAGAGAGATCGATCAGCTGCCTCCTGCACGCCCCCACTGGGGATGTGACTGCAACCAAGATACATGCCCTTGCCGGAATCGAACCCAGGACCTTTCAGTCCACAGGCCGGCGCTCTATCCACCGAGCCAAAGCAGTTTTGGCCACATGCTCATTCTTGCACCTTCCATTCCACCTCATGAACAGCCAGCAGAGGAGGGGACATGGGGGTCTGCTTACCTGGGTCAACAGCCCTGTGGAGCTCCTCTGCCAGGAGATGCTGGTTCATGGCCCTCAGGACCTGCAGGGTCAGCTGCACAGCACACTTCTCCCCATAGTGGCTGAGCAGAAGAGTGGCCAGCTTCACAGGCCTGGCTGTCGGGAGCAGGCCTCGGGGTATCCGTTGTTGCTCCTTCTCCAGGCTGGTGTTTTGCAGCTTGAACTTGAATTTCTCAAAGTCGTAGGGCACCAGCTCCTCCAGGGAGTGCAATAGATAGTCACTAGGGGTCTTGGCCATGGTGTTGACTAGGAGAGGCCAGAGCCAGCTGTCTGGCTTCTGGGAGGAGAAAAGGCCCTCTGTTATTACCAGGGGGTGAGGAGAGACAGCTTGTGAAATAACGGAAAAGGCACAGGAAATGCTTTGTGGTGGGAACTGAGGCTATGAGAGTCATTGCTGGCTTTGTGTTCCCTTTGTCCCAGATTCAGAGGCTTTTCCAGCTGGGAGGGCTCAATGTCCAATGTCCCAGCTCTCACCTCAAAGGTTGGGTTGTAGAGAGGTGGGTAAGTCTGTGAGAGAGGGTCTGGGATTAGATTCCAGCCTCTTGATCCTTCAGCAGGCACTCAGATGCTTCCCTCTCTCCTACTTCCAAGATTCAGGGCTGGAGTGTGGAAACCACAGTCCCTGGTCCCATGCTGGAAAGGACCATAATCAGGGTCAACCCCTCTGGCCACTGTTCTCCAGACTCTTGGCATTTTTATTGACTCTCCAAAGCCAATGGTGAGAATAGGGAGCAGCAAATACAGCCCTGCAAGGTTTGTGGTTCCCTGCCTAAGAAGGCAGACAAGGCCAGAAGGGCACTGCCAGGAAACAAGCCCTGGTGCCACCCGTTGATTCAGTACCAATTGTCTGGTATCACCAACAACACGAGAGCCTCAGAGTGCCATGCTCAGCAGTACCATCCTGATTTGTTTGTTCCCAGGGCTGACTCTTTCTGGCTTCCTGGGAGCATACCCAAGAGAGAGGGCACTCATTCATGCTCATTTGCGAAACATATACTCTGAACACCATGTGAGGATGCTGGAGAAACAAGGTGAATAAGACATACGTGTCCCATTGTGAGGTTCCCAAGAGAGCTCATGGATGTTGTATTTGGGGTGAACTGACTTGTTCCTCAGTTAACTGCTTCTGTCTTTCTGCATACCCTGATCTTTATCCCCAACATTTTGTTTTAAAAAATTTCAAACCTACAGAAAAGTTGAGATCGTAGTATAATAAACATATATGCACACATACACCCTTTATTGGATTCAGAAACTGTTTATATTTCATAGTATATGGTGATCTCTCTCTCTCTCTCTCTCTCTTATTCATGCACCACTTTAAAAAAAATAATTTGGTAATAAATTTAAAACATTATCAGATATCACTCCAAATACTCTAGATACCTTAAACACTAAGAACAAAAATACAAGTATATTATTTCAAATAATCAGAATACAGTCATTACACCCAGGAAATTTAACATTGTCAAATCAAATTTCCTCAGTTGTCCTGATAATGTCCTGGACAGCTTTTTTTTTTTCAATCCAGGACCAATCAGAGATCATGTATTGCTTTTAGTTATGTCTCTATATTCTCCTTCCAGCTAGATCACTTTCACTCTTCCATGCTCTTTTTTTTTTTAATTCTTTCAAGACATGTTCTTTTAAAAAAATATATTTTATTGATTTTTTTACAGAGAGGAAGGGAGAGGGATAGAAACATCAGTGAGAGAAAAACATCAATCAGCTCCCTCCTGAACATCTCCCACTGGGGATGTAATCGCAACCAAGGTACATGCCCTTGACCAGAATTGAACCCGGGGCCCTTCAGTCTGCAAGCCAACACTCTATCCACTGAGCCAAACCGGCCAGAGACATTAATGTTCTTGAAAGTTTATTCCAAGCAGAATGTTTCTCAATTTAGATTTGTGTGATTGTTCCCCCATTATTAGTCTGGGGGTATTCAGGTATCCTCGAGACTCTTGCATTGTAAATGGACATTTTTCTTTATAATTAATAAGTAACCTGATTGTGCAGAAGTATCTGGTCCTCCCACAATCTTTCATCTGTGGTTTTAGCATTCACTGATGATCCTTTCTTAAATCAATTGCTACAGTGGTGGTTGCAAAATGGTGTTATTTCTATCATGTAGATTGTCACTTGTAATTCATATCCTGGTTAAAACTTTGTCTTTCTCATGACATTTTTTTTTTACCAATGTTTGCTGGTAATGCAGTTACCCTCCAACAGTGCAGACTCTGTTTCAAGCACTGCTTGCTTTATATCCATTATCTCCAGAATTTCCACAGCTTTCCTTCAGGGCAGGATTCATCACCCCATTTACAGACAGGATTAGTGGCTTGGTCATTTGCCTAGAGCCAGGATTCAAACCCACTCTATTAGCCACTTTGCAATATTGTCTCTCTGTATGATAATAATTTATTATTTTACTATGCATCACTTCATGGATATCATCTTTTCAACTGACCAATGATGCTCAAAATGGCCTTACTGGCTACTCCACCTGTCAGTGACAACATTCTGGTGCCTGGCTGAACAAACAGCTTTGTGTGTGACCAACCTGAGACCAAGGCTTCAATGAGTTCTGGTTGATTGCATTTATCTTACTGTCCAATTGGCTCATGTGCTTTGCATTTTACAGAGCATTCAGTGCTTTTGGTTTAACAGCTGATTACATTCTCTGGATCCAGCTGAGAAAATAACCCTCAACCCAGCATTTTTTCTAAAAAATGGATGAACCCAAATGCACATTTCCAGTATAAATGTCAGAGTGTGAAATTCTCAGGTTGGGCCAGAAGGGTGTTGACTGGGGTGTTTCTAGGACCAGTACAAGAAACACAGCTGCCTCCCACTGCCGACGCAAAACTGATGAAATTGTGCAATGACTGACTGCAGTGCCCTTGGGTCTCTGACTCTGTCCTGACTGGTCAGGAAACTCCTCTAAGCAGAGACTAAAGCATCTAGGACAGAGCTGGCTAGGAAGCGGGGTTTTCCAGTCGGCAAGCAGGCTCTTTTGCAATTGCAGTGACACCTTCTGCAATGGGCAATTCTGAGGAAAGGACTTCTTGAAAAGTGATGTTTTGACGCTACTGAGAGGCTCACAAAGCTTCCATTTATTTCAGGTTCCAGTTTTTAAAATGGAGAAATGTGAAAATAGGAATATAGCTCTTGGGATGCATTTTAAACATTTTCCTTGAGTACATACTATCTCTAATAAATTTACTGTGCTTTGTCAAATCTTTCTGTCATGCTCTTGAAACCTTTCTTGTTCTGGGACAAGAAACTGATTTGGGTTGAGGCAGGCCTCCTTTGGCCTTCCTGTGTATCACCGGCCATCAAGACTACTTTCTTTTCATTTAAAAAAAAATATATTTTTTTATTGATTTCAGAGAGGAAGGGAGGGGGAGAGAGAGAAACATCAATGATGAGAATCATTGACCAGCTAACGCATGCATGCCCCACACAGGGGATCAAGCCCACAACCCAGGCATGTACTCTGATGGGGAATCAAATATGACATCCTGGTTTATAGGTCGCTGTTCAACCACCTAGCCAACGTGGCTAGGCAAGACTACTTTCTAATATCAGGTAAACATAACTACACTGTATTCATCTGTGTGATAGTCTTAGGGCCACCTTTTCACTTAAATCTTTGTCATCCATCTGGAGCATTCCCCTGCCTGCCAACTTGCCAGTTAGCAACTATAACAACTTAAATGACTATCACCATGTACTGGCTTAGTAAATTGTGGTGAATCTATTCCATGAATTGCACAGCATCTACTGAAAACAGTGCAGTGGAAACCAAGATGGCGGCATAAGTAAACACCTAAACTGCTGCCTCATAACAATTTCAAAACTACATCTAAAATACAATAGGTGGTGTGCAGGAGGCAACTCATAGATGTTTCTCTCTCATCGATGTTTCTAACTCTCTATCCCTCTCCCTTCCTCTCTGTAAAAAAATCAGTAAAATATATTTTAAAAAAGAAAAGAAAGAAACTTTACAGGCCAGATGGGAGTAGCAAGAAATATTCAAAGTGATGAATAGTAAGAACTTACAACCAAGATTACCCAGAAAAGCTATCATTCAGAATTGAAGGGCAGATAAAGAGCTCCACAGATAAGAAAAAGCTAAAGGAGTTCATCAATCTAAATAAGTGAATTAAAAATTTGATCAACAGAATAAACTGGTGAATATAATAGAATCAGGAGCACAGAAAGGGAGTGGACTGATTATTCTCAGGGGGAAAGGGGTGAAGGGTGTACAGGGAGAGACTGGACTAAAATCATACACCTATGGATGAGGTCAATGGGAGGGAGGTAAGGGCAGAGGGAAGGGTGGGAGCTGGTTGGAGGGGTGCTATGGAGGGAAAAAAAAGAGAAACAAATGTAATAATATGAATAATAAAGTTTTAATTAAAAAAAATACTTGTAAGGGCAGCTCTGTTTTTTACCCCTTTCAAAATATTCAATGTAACTAGGCATATCCATTGCAATGCTCTATGTTCATAGTTGCTAAGAGCTCTTTTATATTTCTTGATTCAATACTATGAGCACTTATTAATGTTTAATATGCACAGGGCACTTTTGGGGATGAAGATATGAATAATAGATATTCTCTACCCTGTAAAACTCCAGTTGTGTGTGATATTGATGTAGCCTAAGGGTAGAGGAAGATACAGGTCATAATATGATTGCAACTGACTTGCTTAGCTAAGGTGAACTGTGTTAAGTGTTGAAAATGAGGCCTAAACAAAGCACTGGGGACCCAGAAGAAAGTTATTATGACTTAGGGTGGGGAAGGAATCACATGCAGTGCTTATTACCAAGTTCAGAGCCTGCATCGTGAAGATTTTTTGTTGCTATTTTGTTTTGCTTTGGTTTCTCCTGTCAGAATAGTTTCTCAGAGATGGAACTGTTTGATCAGAGAGGAGTAACATTTTAAGATTCTTCAAACACACTGTCAAACTGATTTCCATAAAATGTAGTGAATTCCTAGGATCTCTCCCCTGTGTGGAGGCATTGGTGTCTATAAAGGTCTGAGAAGAAAGCTTTTCCCACAGTCAGGGCACTTAGAAGTTTCCTCTTCTAAATTAATCCTCTGGTGCTCAATAAGTTTAACATTGACAGGCTCTTCTAGGTTGAAGTTCTATAGGCTCTTTCTATAGAGTGGTTATGATGATCTATAAGCTTTGCCAAATCTGGGGATTTCCACATTGATTTTGTAAACATTTGTTGTTGTTAATCCTCACCTGAGGATATTTTTCCAATGATTTTGAAAGAGAGAGAGTAGAAGGGAGGGGGAGAGAAACATTGGTGTAAGAGAGACACATGATTTGGTTGCCTCCCGCATGCACCTTGACCAGGGCCAGGGATCAAACCTGCAACTGAGGTATGTTCCCTTGACCAGAATTGAACCAGGGCCTTTCAGGCCTATACTCTAACCGCTGAGCCAAACTTGCTAGGGCTTATAAACATTTTTAGTAAAACAAACCATGGACAGCATTCCCCTCTAAATGAACAATGAATGGATGCAGAGTTTTCAGTTTTTTCTGCTGGGACTTGAGAAAAGAAATAGAAATTGAACATGTTACTCTGTACCAAGGGGAGTTATATTAAACCAATAATGAGATGATATCTTTTCTCTCTTCCCTTGTATCCAAAGAACACTCACTTATTTCAAAGTCAGATAATTATTTCATTTACTCGGAATCCTGCATTCCCTTCACCCATGTGATATCTCTATGCTTCTCTGGGAAGCTCAGGCCAGGATGAGGTAGTGGAAATTGTGGTCATAAGAAAGACTGAAAGGGTAGTATTTGGATCACCATAATTTTTGCCTGAACTCAAGCTGATTTCTGGGGAAGATAACCTTTATATCTATCTTCTTTTCAGGATTATTTTACCTGGAGCCTCTGCCAGGCAGTTTTTCAATATTAAAATAAAACTAAAAAGAGGGGAAAACTCCTTTTGTGCTTAATTCAAGACTATTGTGCTTCCATAGAAGAGTGAATTAATTCTATGTTAAAGTAATGCATTAAATTAATCTTACATTGTTTTTTTTTAATTAAAAAATTTAATTTATTTCAGAGAGAAGGAGAGGGAGAGATAGAAACATCAATGATGAGAGAGAATCACTGACCAGTTGCCTCCTGCACACCCCACACAAGGGATTGAGCCTGCAACCCAGACATGTGTCCTGACCAGGAATGGAAACGTGACCTCCTGGTTCACAGGTCGATGCTCAATCACTGAGCACGCTGGCAGGACAATGTTTTTAATATTTTGACAATAGAATTATATAAGTTAAGTTACTGAGTTCCAAGGGAAGGTAAAGGTAAAAGTGAGAATTTTGGAATTATGTTCTGGATAATTTCAGTTAAGAGATTTTCAAATAAAAAGTGATATCTGGCCCTCGTCGGTTGGCCCAGTAGATAGAACGTCAGCCTGCAGACTGAAGGTTTTGATTTTGGTGAAGGGCACATGCCTGAATTGTAGGCTCAATCCCCAGTTGTGGTCATGCAGGGAGGCAGCCAATCAATGCTTCTCTCTCACTGATGTTTCTATCTCACTCACTCTCTCCCTTCCTCTCTGAAATCAATAAAAGTTTAGAAAATAAAATTAATTTAAAAAATTTTTTTAAATTGATATCTGAACTGGGTTATATGTTTCTTTTAACTGAAGTCTAGAAGTGGATTATCTTGGAATCAATGGAAACAACAATCTAACAATGTTTCTAGCAATCTAAAGACAATTAGTAAAATTTTCTCCAGCTCAATTTTGCTCCATATCCTACCATTCCTTCCCTCAGTGAGACCAGTTTTGGTTTACACCCTTTCCATGTGTCCCTTTTTTCTCCCTCCTCTCCTCAGACAAAGTCTAGTGGACTGCAATAACATGTGGGTTGGTAAATAGTGACTGAAGATTCAAATAGAGAAAAATGTTTAAATATCAACATTAACAAACAATATTAATGCAAGTTAGTTTGGTTGATGAAAATATGAAGACAAACTTAAATTTCAAAACATTTGATTAAAATATAGGAAGTGATGCAAAATGCCTTATTTGATATTTTCATGAAGGCAATAATTTCAGATTAATAAAGATAAAATGCATTTCAAATGAAATGCCATTTATAGTCACTATTTTGTTTATGATTGGATTTCAAAGCTAAGAGTTGAATGAAAAGAGTAATATGGTGCACTTAAAAATAAATGCTAAGCCGTAGATCACAGGAAGGCTGTAGTCAAGTAAAATGGGAAGAAACAAAAATTGGGGGGAAAAGCAAACAGCTAAGGCTTAGGGTGGCAGAAGCCTGTAGATCAGACTATCCTAAGGTGAGCAGCATTTCAGAAAGATAGAAACTGCTCATTTGTCTGTTTCCATGCCAAAGAGAAGAGACTTGAAAGTCATCAAATTTCAATTTGAAAACCAGACACAGACAACTGCCCACCTGAGCGCAAGGGAATATGTAAGACCTGGGAGGACTACAAGCAGCTCTAGAGACAGAATCTAGCATGTAGGAGAAATAAGCCCAAGATTAGTAGGGGTTCTTTATCTGAGATTCAAATTTGTTTTTATTTGTAATAGACAAGGAGCCACCTACAGCTGAGGACAAGAAAGTAGAATCAATAGAGTAGTAAGGGAGGCATACGTTTACCTCCTTTAACTTTTCACCAAAGCCCTAAAGAAGTGGCTTGTAATCTTTTTGGTAGTTTTGAGAACTTAATGTCATAGACCCACATCCTAGAAAATACACATACACATGCAATTTTGTATACAATATAAAGAGGTTTACATAATTTCTAAACCTATCCCCTCTACCTTCTAGAACTTCATTGATTAATATGGTAGCCACAAGGTAGCCCTTAGCAACACTAGCTGCATTTTAAGTACTCAAAAGATAATATCTCATTAAGTTCTATTGGACAGTGCCGCTCTAGAATTTTGGGACCCTAGGTTAAGAACTTCTGTCCTAAATGAACCTCTATAGATATACTGGCCTATAATCCCACTCCCAAATACTGTACCAGCTATTTTCTGTCTGAATAAAAATGGGCCTCAGAGATGGCTGATGAATATTAAAAGTAATTCTGAATAACTCTGAAAGCCCATCTAGCTTTAAGTACCCATTAATAACCTGAAATCAAAAGGAACTTACACAGCAAATGATTCATCTTTCATCCCAAGCTATCTGTAGTTTTGCAAACATTCCCATACACATTCTACAATAATCATCCAAGTGACTTTTCTATAGATATGCCTTTATTGATTTCAGAGAGGAAGGGAGAGGGAGAGAGAGAGAAACATCAATGATGAGAATCACTGATCGACTGCCTCCTGCCCAGAAGCCTGCAACCCAGGCACATGCCCTTGACCGGAATCAATCCCGATACCCTTCAGTCTGCAGAGAGATGCTCTTATCCACTGAGCCAAAACGGTTAGGGCACAGCTAATTTTTTAAAATAACAATACTGAGTTCACACTAAGTGCTAGGTACCATTCTAAGCATCCTATATGCTAGCTTATTTAATCCTCATCCAATGTTATAAAATAGGTATAGAATTATCTACTCAAAACTGACAAGGAGGAGGAGAATCCAAGATGGCGGCATAGGTAAACACCTATACTGCTGCCTCGCACAACAATTTCAAAACTACAACTAAAAGACAGAACGGACATCATCCAGAACCACACGAAAGCTGGCTGAGTGGAAGTTCTACAACTAGAGGGAAAGAGAGGGGCTCGCGGAGGCCCAGAGGAGCTGCAAAAAGCTGAGGTACGGAGACGCGCGCTGAGAGAGCGGGTGCCGGAGTACCTGGCTGGCTTTCCCTGGCGGGAGGGAAACGGAGACTCCCAACGGCATTGAACCCCTTATCTTACGACACTAAACCCCAGATCCAGCCGAGACTCATACGGGGGAGCTTGGACTGTGAAAAGGGAGAAGTGCACGGAAATTTAGGGGAGTTGCAAAGGATCGGAGGTCTGGTCGCGCACGGCACCACGCGGAGGACGGATTGCTGATTGTGCCGCTGGCTTTCGCGAGTGGGCAGGAGACAGACCCTCCGAACTGTGCCACTTCTGACTCCACTAAGCCCCTGTTTTGGGCGAAACCCTGGGGACCTAGACTCGTGTGGTCCTGGTTCGCAGGGGAGCCGGAAAGAGGCGCTGCGGGTGCGCGAGCGCACAAGGACCGCTCCAGCCATTACCCAGTCACGCGAGACTCAGGGGCCGTGGAGGGCGGGGCCGACTGGAAGGCAAGGCGGTCCCTTAAGCCCTGAGACTCCACCCTCCCAAGCTCAGCAGAGGCTTCTGCGGCTGAATCCAGCACAGAAGTTTCCCCGGCACAGTGAAAATGCCGAGACAAGGGAAGGGATTACAAGCAAAAGAAATGGAGGAAAAAAAACGACTGGATATAGAGTTCAAAACCACGCTTATAAGGTTTTGCAAGAATATGCTAGAAAAGATGGATAAATTTAGTGAGACCCAAGAGAAGATGATAAAGACACTGACTGAAATGAAAACTATTATGCAGAGTACTAACAGCAGACTAGAGAAAGGCAAGGATCAAGTCAAAAATGTGAAATATAAAGAAGCAGAAAACATTCAACTGGAAAAGCAAGAAGAGAAAAGAATCCAAAAATGTGAACATAATGTAAGGAGCCTCTGGGACAGCTTCAAGCGTACCAACATCAGAATTGTGGGGGTGCCAGAAGAAGAGAGAGAGCAAGATACTGAAAACCTGTTTAAAGAAATAATGACTGAAAACTTCCCACATCTGGTAAAAGAAATAGACTTACAAGTCGAGGAAGCACACAGAACCCCAAAGAAAAGGAACCCAAAGAGGACTACACCAAGACACATCATAATTAAAATGCCAAGAGCAAAAGAGAAAGAGAGAATATTAAAAGCAGCAAGAGAAAAACAGTTTATTACCTACAAGGGAGCACCCATACGACTGTCAGCTGATTTCTCAACAGAAACGATGCAGGCCAGACGGGAGTGGCAAGAAATATTCAATGTGATGAACAACAAGAACCTACAACCAAGAATAATCTATCCAGCAAAGCTATCATTCAGAATTGAAGGGCAGATAAAGACCTTCACAGAGAAGAAAAAGCTAAAGGAGTTCATCAACTCCAAACCAGTATTATATGAAATGCTGAAAGGTACCCTTTTAGAAGAGGAAGAAGAAAAAGGTAAAAGACAAAAAATTATGAACAACAAATACACATCTGTCAACAAGTGAATCTAAAAATTAAGTGAATTAAAAATCTGATCAACAGAATAAACTGGTGAATATAATAGAATCAGGAGCACAGAAAGGGAGTAGACTGATAATTCTCAGGAGGACAAAAATCATAAAGCATCAAACAGACTGTGAAATTATAGCAGAAAGATTAAAGTTAGGTGAGGTAAAGAAGTGATCAATCAAAGGACTTGTATGCATGCTTATAAACATAACCAATGATCACAGACACTGGGGGGTCGGGGGAGGCCACTGAGGAAGGGGGGGCAATGGGGAGATATGTATAAAAAATTAATAAAAATTAATAAAAAAAATAAGAAAAAAAAACTGACAAGGAGACTGAGGTTTGGGACTTAACAAGATTTAATAACTTGAGGTAACATAGTAAGTGCCAGAGAACTGATTATAAGGTTAGAGTCGATAGTCTCTTGAGATATAAATCTCTAAAACATGAAGATGGTCTTAGAGGATTCTGAGGTCACATGGTTGGTTGAAGTGGACCTATACCTGCTAGCGCACTGAGGCCTCTGGATCTGCATTTGCCCCAACAGTTTGTGGACCTTTTTCTTTTTTGAAATAAGAAAATAAAATATACTCCGTACTTCTTCTCTGCGTCCTCATATCATCCTTTACCATCATGTCACTTTAACTTCAGCGTCAGACTAGCTGGGCAAGGGACTTACTGACACTTGGTGCCGTTCATGCGCGTAACAGTGTGTACTTCCTACAATTGAGTGTTGGGAGTCTCCGGCTGCATGTAAGCAGGCACTAATGAACGGCACTGGTTGTCACGATTCACTCCTATTATGCTTCGGTCTCCTGAGCCCACGGGTCTGACCGTTGCTGGAGGGGATGGAGAAGCGGGGCGATCCGTGGCATAGCTGGGCCACCCTCCTCTCACTGGCACAAAGGCTCAGAAAAGCAACCCTACGGGTTTGCTTGCCTTCACCTCTCACCACGAAAGTTCACGGCGGAGCTAGGAGGGAGACAGGATCCCGCCTCCGCAGGGCTGGACAATGAACAACACGGTCCGGACAAGTTTAAAATCCGGTTTAAAACAGGAAGCCGGGGGCGCAGGGCCGAGTCCCTAGCGGCCTTCCGGGCCAGGCAGCCACCCAAACCTGGACGCCGGGCGGCCGGTGAGCGCCGCAGGTTGCCAGCCAGCCCCGCCCCCAGGACCGGAGTCCGCGCCGTCACCCGCAGCTCCACCGATCGCACCTCCCGGCAGGCCCCGCGGCGACGCCGACCTGGGCGGGGCGGCTCGCTTCCCGGCTCCCCGAGATGCCGAGCTGGCTCGAGAAGACCGGCTCGGGAGCCTCCTGCAATCCTACACTACTGGAGCGGGTGCAGGCCGTCTTTAACCCGTTACGACTGGGAAATGACTCTCAAACCCGGCTTATGGGTGAAGAATTTCTCGGGAGGGGGGGGGGATGTGGACAATTCAGGTTCCCGAGCCGCCCGACCTTCTGACGCACTGAATCTCGCGCGGCTCGAGGGTCTGCACCGTAGCAAGCTTTCCGGGGTATTCTGACCCGGGGGGCACGCCAGTCACGCCCGTCTGAGGACCATTTCTTACAAGTCTGTTTAGCGAACCTATCCTGTCCCTGGGCCCGCCCCAGGAACCTCCGAGGTTTCAGGGCTTGTCGGGTGCC
The DNA here is from genome assembly GCA_011751065.1 of Lasiurus cinereus. Lineage (NCBI taxonomy): Eukaryota > Metazoa > Chordata > Mammalia > Chiroptera > Vespertilionidae > Lasiurus > Lasiurus cinereus. Next base: position 4,508,729 of record JAAGEH010002525.1, read on the forward strand.
TGCCTCTCGTCTAGAATTGGCCCCTCGCTCGTCCCGTCCCGGCAGATGACTCTCCCTTCCTGGTTGGCCGGCGGTGACTCCGTGGGGAGATCTGGACCAATGGGCGCTGTAGTTCTCAGAACGTGACCGGGAGGTCGGTCCCCTGCTGGCGCCGTTGGATGTGGACGCCTAACTCTCGCGCTGAGACTTCCGGCGGGGGAGCTGAGCGCTGAGTTCTGCGCGAGTTCGCGACGCGGCGAAAAGCGCGGCGCCCGGGTCCTTCCCAAGGGGGGGCTGGGCCGAGGGCCTGCGCGGCGGCTCCTGGGTCCGACGAAGAGGCGAAGACGCCGGAGGTGGCCGCGGCCCCGCCGCTAGAGCTGGCTCTTCGGCCGGGACCTGTAGCCGGCCATCCCTGTGCGAGGCTGGGGGCCCCTTGCCAGGAGGGCACAGCTGGTTTCCCGGGTAGGGCATTCCGAGGGCCTGACGATGGCGTCGGGCCCGGGCTCTCAGGATCGGGAAGGGCTCCTGATAGTGAAACTGGAAGAGGACTGCGCCTGGAGCCAGGAGCTGCTCCCGCCAGACCCAGGACCCAGCCCGGAGGCCTCCCACGTCCTCTTCAGACGGTTCCGCTTCCAAGAGGCCGCTGGGCCCCGGGAAGCCCTCAGCAGGCTCCAGGAACTTTGCCATGGATGGCTGCGGCCTGAAATGCGCACCAAGGAGCAGATCCTGGAGCTACTGGTGCTGGAGCAGTTTCTAATCATCCTGCCCCAGGAGATCCAGAGCAGGGTGCAGGAGCTGCATCCAGAGAGCGGCGAGGAAGCAGTGACCCTTGTGGAAGATATGCAGAGAGAGCTTGGGAAACTGAGGCAACAGGTGAGAAAAACAGCTGTTGTATCTGCGGTTTGTTTGTCCTTATGACTGGGACAGCGTACCGGCCCACTTCCCTATTTACTTGGTTTCCCTGAATAGGCCTTAAATGGGCCAGAGGCCTTTTTGTAGTTCAGTTCCAGATTTTACCCAGTGTCCGGTTTCCATATGGAGGCAGTGTGGGAGCCCCAAACTTACTTTGCAGGGTTTAATTCATCACTCTTGTTTCATACTAGCATTGTGACTTTGGGCAGGTTAACCTTTTTATTAGTCTCAGATACGCCATAGTAAAGTGTGAATGGTAGAATACATTTCTAGGGTTAGAGGGAGAGCAGTATGTAGTGTGTTCCTTCCCCTCCAAATTCTTGCAGCACACCGTTTGAAAATCGCTGCTTTAAACAGTCACACTACTCTTTGAATCACACATCAGCATTTTTTATTTTGCTTGGTGAAAGCACTCAAGCAAATTGTTACATTCAGACATACATTTTTTTAAAAATTGATTTTGGAGAGAGAGGGGGCGACGGGGGAGGAGAGAGAGAGACAGATTTGCTGTTCCACTTACTTATGCCTTCGTTGGTTGATTCTTGTATGTGCCCTGACTGGGGATGGAACCAGAAACCTTGGCATATTGGGATGACACTCCTACCCAGAGGTCTCGCCAACCTATCTGACCTCAATGGATCACTGGTGCTCCAACCAACTGAGGCATCTAGCCAGGGCCATGCAGTGTTGATCACACTACTGGCTTATAGTTAGTGCTTAATAGCTGTTAGCTCTTGTTATATTAGGGTCAGCAGTCTGGTCTCCTGTACAGAGCTGGGTGGGAGTTAATTGTGGACTTAGAAAACCAGTTTGTCACTGAGACTCTGAGGGCACTTGTCTAACTTATCCAGTAGTGAGGAATGGAAACATCTAGAGTAGGGGAAAGCAAGAGGGAGTGAGGTGTGTCCAGAGGAGCTATGTGGGCAGGTGTGCTCAAGGAGTAGACTCTTTTCCCCCCACCAACACTCCATCCCCACTTTCTCTCATGCACTTGGGATCAGAAAAACCTGTAGCGGAAACCATCCTTCTCTCTAGCTGGGTCCAAAGGTAATGTACCAATGGTTCACTGTTGAAGGCTTGCCCTCAGAGTTCTGTACTAATTTCCCTTCCTGTGGGGCCCTGTTGTGATGATGAGTAATGTGGGTTGGTTCCCAGGTCACAAACCATGGGCGGGGAACAGAAGTGCTTTTGGAGGAGCCTTTGTCTCTGGAAACAGCACGAAAGTCACCGAGCTTCAAGCTGGAGCCAATGGAGACTGAGCGAAGCCCTGGTCCCAGGCTGCAGGAGCTGCTAGGCCCCAGCCCTAAAAGGGACCCCCAGGCTGTAAAGGAGAGGGGTGAGGAACAGTTATCTGGGTAGGTGGGAGGGAGGAGGGACTTCGGGTTTGCCTTTTACAACAACAGGATGAAGCACCTATACCAGGGAGAGGGAATTTCTGGTTCAGGGTTCCCAGAATGGAGTAAAAAACCTAGAAGTGGTGGTTGGGTTTTTCTGGAAGTGGGAGGAGGGAGGGAGATTTATTTGTTCTTTTGTTTACAGAACAGAGACATTTGGAGCTAGATGAATGATTGAGGACTTGAATGCTGCAACAGACTAGTGATATTTCTTATTCCTACCCCTGCATTTAGGATGTCATTTGGGATGTAGCTTAATTGTGTTTCTCTTGCCTTCTTTTGTTCAGTGTGTTCAGTCCTCAGAGCAGAGACTGGGTGATGGGGAATGGATACTGTGTAATAATCCTTGGGTTGCCAAGAATTAGGAATGCCATTCTCATCATGATTTCTGTCACCTTCAGCATTATCTGCTCCCTGGCTTTCTCTCTTTCCTCCTGAAGGAAACATGGAAGACAAGATGACTGGGCCCCAGGTGATGTGGAAGTTCCCAATGTCTTCCCTCAGCACACACACACATCCCCATACACACTGTGTTGCTCTTGTGGTGGTGGGGTCCTTTGGTCACTTGGAGAGGATCCTTTCTTCCTCACCAATGTGTCTCCCCTATTTTCTTTATATGCCTCCATCTCACCTCACTCCTAGGCCTCACATCATTCCCCATGAAATGTGTTCTGGGCACTCCCGGGTTTTGCCCCTTTAACCCTTGACTTTGCTTGAATTGTTCTTGGTGCCTCAGGGGCTAAAGGAGATCTTGTGCTGTTTCAGTTGCCTGAGAGCTTAGAGGACGTGGCTATGTACATCTCCCAGGAGGAGTGGGGGCATCAGGATCCTAGTAAGAGGGCCCTCTCCAGGGACACGGTGCAGGAGAGTTATGAGAATATGGACTCACTGGGTAAGGACTTCTTTTCTAGGGATGAAGACTGAGCCATTTCTGACCAGTTTCCTGTGTCTTAGCCACTCACCTCCCTTATTCTAAAACTAGAGGCCCATTGCACAAATTCATGCACCAGTGAGGGGTCCCTCAGCCTGGCCTGCGGGATCGAGCCGAAATCAGCTCTCCAACATTCCCTGAGGAATCCCAGATTGTGAGAGGGCACAAGCCAGGTTGAGGGACCTCACCTGTGCACAGTCTGGGCTGGAGAGGGACATGGGAGGTTGGCCAGCTGGGGAGGGACCGTGGGAGGGCTCCAGGGCAAGTCCAGTCCATCTCGCTCAGTCCCAATTGGCTGGACCCCAGCAGCAAGCAGACCTACCATTTGTAGTATCTGCCCTCTGGTGGTCAGTGCACGTCATAGCGAGCAGTTGAGTGGCCTTAGCATATTACACTTTGGTTGAACAGATGACCGGACACTTAGTGTATTAGGCTTTTATTATATAAGATCCCCCAAAGCTAGGATCATTAAAAAAAAACTAGGATCAGTTAAACATCTTCCAAGTGACACATTTGGCACACTTAAAGGCCCCAGCTGCTAGAGCTGAAGGCAAGGAGTCTGAGCTATAATCGTCTTCCCAAGGCAGAACAAATCAAATCCAGTGACTGACCCCCTTCCAGGCATGACACATTTTCAGTGATGCTGTGGAACTATAAAATTCTTGATGACTTGCATTTTTGACATGCTTACTCTTCTGATCTCACTTGTGTTTTCTATACTTCATTAGTATTTCTAGGCCCTTCCCCAGAGACAAATTTCAGGGGCAGTGGCACCAGCATTCCAGCTTAGCAGCTCTCCTAGCCCTTAAAAATTCAGGAAGTAGGGAGGACCATATGGAAATTTGGAAATGATATATACTGTAAGTCCTCAAGTTACATCGGAGATCTGTTCCTATGGTGCAACATAATGTGATTTTCGCTGTAAGTCGGAACCCACCTACATAAGCACCTGTCACTCACATGGAGCACACATACACAGCAGTATGAAGTGAAACAGTAAACAAAATTTAAAAGGAAGATAACAATTCCTGATCTTTACTTGTGGTAAATAAATAATACGTCGAAATGATGGAACTTTTTTTTTATATATATAAATGGGAGATGAAGACGTAACCATGAAACAACATACGTCGAGTCCGACGTAACCTGAGGACTGTCTGTATTCAAAACTGGAGTTAAATGAGCCAAGCATAAATTAAGGTGCATCTGTGTGTTGACCTATTTTGCAGAGATTTTAAATGATGCCTATGAAATAGGACCAAAAAAAACACACAAAACAACAACATAGTTTTTTAGGTGGAGACTGCACAAAAATTCAGGATTTAGGTGAAGAGTGTACAGGTATTGTTTAATTCCTTCAACTTTTATGTATGTATGAAAATTCTCATAATAAAAGTTGAGGTAAGTCTTTAAAAACAACCTAAGACAGCAATGTGTCCATTACAATTATGGCTACATTGACACACACCATAGAAGAGTCACACTAGACTTTGTTTTCATAAATTGGGTTTTTGTAAAGAGAAACACAGCTATCAGTCCACTTGCACTAATACTGCAAAGGGGTCACTGCTGGGTTTGGTTTCCTTCATTAGGACCTTTAGCTTCCCTATTACTCTGCTGTAGTTTGGTGCCTAAGTTGAGCACAGCTCTTTCAGAGAGTACTAAATAGGAAGAGATGTTCAGATCACATGTTCTTAGAACTAAACTACTTAAAGTCCACGTTTGCTGGAGTTAGAGTGAGGTTTTTGTCTTATAGCATAGGAATGGCATGTCTTGATTTTGACCTCAGGATTGTTTTAGAGCCCCCAGATTCTTTTCTGATGGTCCATCATATTATAGTTTCTTCTTCTGGAGTTGACCAGTCAGATTAAGTTCTATTCTTTATACGTAAGAGTCAAGGCTCTTTTACAATATTAAACTGATAACTTAAGGAACTGACCACTCTGACCATTTTGGTTTGGTTGTTTTAATTACAAAAGTGGTATGTTCTCATTGCAGAAAAATCCCAAGTACTACTAAACTGTAAAAAGAAAAGCTATAGTCTCCCCAAATTTCTTTTAGAGGTAACCACTGGGAACAATATAGCAGGTTAATGTATATTTCAGACTTATTGTATCCTCTTATCTACTCACAGAGGACAGGGAACATGACGGTCTGTGCTTCCTCTGCTTGGTAGAGGAATGTGGTGACACAAAAATCTGTATCTTTCATTGTGAACAGAGTCTCAGGTTCCCAATCAGGAGGCCCTGAGCATCCAGGTGGAACAAGGAAGAAAATCATGGGATCCCAGTGTCCAGATTTGCAAGGAGGGACTGAGCTCCAGAAACCCAGCTTCAGGTAAGGAACTTGAGGAGCCCATGTTGTTTCCACCTGTTGGGAGTGAGACATTTGAGGGTTTGGGTGTGGAGCTAGCTCATTACTGCTGTCAGGAAGGTTCTGTGTCCCCACTGCTTGTTTTCATCCCAGTGAGGCAGGCAAGGCACTCAGAGTTCAAAATGTAAGGAAGCATTCACTCCTGGGCTCATTTGCTCATCCTAGTCTCAGACCTGCTCCATCCCACCCATTTCTGAAGGGCAGAGCCAGAGGCTCAGTTGAAGAGGGATATGGGGGCCTCTACAAGGGAATAAGACTGGTCTGAGTTCTGGTTCCTGACTAATGGCCCCAACTTTTATCCAGATACCTCTCTAGAGTGTTTTTCCTGAATAGGGAAGATAGAAAACAGATATAGCCAGTCTTTCTGGACTTCTGACCTACTGGCAGTAGTGGGCATATGGGATTTTATTCAGGGTAAAAATAATGTAGGGTTTGGTTTCTCTCATTCTACCAGGAGAAGAGAAATTTGAGAGCCGGGAAGAAAATGCTCAGTCTATTTCTCCTGAGAACATCCATCTGCAGGTGCTTCTGACTGGCCAGGCCAGAGGGGAGGTGCCCTGGAGTCCTGAGCAGGGACAGCCTGGAGACAGGGCAGAAGGGCATTGGGAGCCTCTCCCAGAGGATCGGATGGAACAGTCCATAGTAGGGGTCACAAGTTGCAGAGAAGCAGGCCAGCCAAAGGAACTGCAGCCGAAGAAGCTCCACTTATGTCCCTTGTGTGGCAAAAATTTCTCTAATAACTCAAATCTAATTAGGCACCAGAGAATACATGCAGCAGAAAGATTGTGTATGGGTGTAGAGTGTGGTGAAATCTTTGGTGGGAGCCCACACTTTTTATCACTACACAGAGCACAGTTTGGAGAGGAGGCCCATAAGTGCCTTGAATGTGGAAAAAGCTTCAGTCAGAATACCCACCTGACTCGCCATCAGCGCACCCACACAGGCGAGAAGCCTTATCAATGTAATGTATGTGGAAAAAGCTTCTCTTGCAACTCCAATCTCCACAGACACCAGAGAACACACACCGGTGAAAAGCCCTACAAGTGCCCTGAGTGTGGCGAGATTTTTGCTCACAGTTCCAATCTCCTTAGGCACCAGAGAATTCACACAGGAGAGAGACCCTATAAGTGTGCCGAGTGTGGAAAAAGTTTCTCTCGAAGTTCCCACCTTGTCATACATGAAAGAACTCATGAGAAAGAGAGGCTTTATCCCTTCTCAGAGTGTGGGAAAGCAATTAGTGACAGCAGCCCCTTTCTTACAAATCATGGGACCCACAAAACAGAGAAGAAACTCTTTGAATGTTTGACCTGTGGGAAAAGCTTCCGGCAGGGCATGCACCTCACCAGACATCAGAGAACGCACACAGGAGAGAAACCATATAAATGTACCCTTTGTGGGGAAAACTTTTCTCATAGATCCAACTTAATCAGGCACCAGAGAATTCACACGGGAGAGAAACCCTATACCTGTCATGAGTGTGGAGACAGTTTTTCTCACAGCTCAAATCGGATTCGTCATCTGAGAACCCATACAGGAGAGAGACCCTATAAATGTTCTGAATGTGGAGAAAGCTTTTCTCGGAGTTCGCGCCTTATGAGTCATCAGAGAACTCACACCAGATAGAAACAACGGAGTTTAATTTCAGCACAGATAAGGTGGCATATTCAAAGGGTTCTGCTGTTGAAAGCTGGTATTTCTTGCCCTACTGACCAAAAATCATCTATGTTCTTTTATTTTAAAAATTTTTTTTATTGATTTAGACAGAGGGAGGAGATCAAAAGAAACATTAATGATTAGAGGAGAATCACTGATTGGCTGCCTTCTGCATGCACCCGCCCACTGGGGATGGCGCCCACAACTCAGTATGTGCACTGACCAGGAATCTAACTGTAACCTCTGGTCCATAGGTCAACACTCAACCACTGAGCCATATGGGCTGGGTGAAATCATATGTTTTTGAGGTAATTACTGTAAAGAGTAACAAAGATGGGTGTGTGTGTATGTGCGGGGGGGAGGTCATTTAAGGGAGAAGCAGGGGCAGCAAAGGATTAGCATCAAACTAAAATGGAATTCTGTCTGAACTAGTAAGGATGATAAGTCTTTGAGGTCACCTAATCAGGGCAGAATTCTCTATGAAGTCCACCTTATCTCAGGGTGCCTACCCCCCTTGGTATATTTGGCCATGTTGTAACTTGGATGCCTTATTTAGTCTTGTCTTTCCCAGCAAATTTGGGAATCTATATGACTTTTTGTTACTGCTTCCTTACTTGGGACATTCAGCAGGAGTATTTGAACTCCTGAGGCCCTGAGACCAAAGAAGAGGGGCTGAATCTCCTAGGAAACCAGCTTGAGGGCAAAGAAAGACTGGTGGTTAGTTGTAGCTCTCCAAAATGCCTTGACAGGAAAGCCACAGTGAACCTCAATGGCCTCACAGGTGGGCCCAATGGCAGGCCATGAACATCAGTGTCACCTCAGACAAAAAGGACCCAGAGATCTAAGGGAAATAGTAAGAAAGAATTTGCAGGTCAGCCTAGGAATTGGCAGAGGAAACTGGAATCTGAATTGGTTTAACCTGTACAGAGATCAAGACTTACTCCATCTCTGTTAGAGAAGGATAAACAGAACTCTGGAGTCTTCGAGGGTTATGTAAGAAGGGTTCCCTAGGAGACTTTGAAAACACAGATTTAAGGAAATTAGGGATCATGCCTTTCCCTGTTGGAAATATGTTTGGATAGTAATAAATACCTTTAAGAAATGTGAAAGTGTGTGACTCCTCATTGAAAGTGTCCTGGCCTCCAATGTTGATCTGTTTGGAGGACCGGCTTTCTCTTTGTGGTCTTGCTGGGTTGGTTGAGTTGTTTCCACAAAGGTGGCAGCAGACAGGGTAGTGGCATGGTAACAAAGGGTCAAGCCCAGGGGACTTGGGGTGATGTCATAATAGTCTCTGAGGTTTTCTTTCCTTCTGTAGTATACAGCAGTATAAGTAACTGATTTTTTTTTATTTGTAATGTTTTATTTCTTGGGAAGTAGCTGAAGGAATTTCAGGCTCTTCAGAGACAGGATATTTTGGTCTTACAACTGATTCCCAGGAAAAGGCAGTCCTGCTATCACTGAATTATCACCCATTAGTGGAAAAGGGGCAAAATTATTAGGAGAAAGCATATTTTAGAAGGGGTAATCAGGAATAGGAATTTTACGAATGTATAGCTATGGGAAAGAGAAAATGAGGTACTCTAGGAGGACATTCTGATGCTAGGAAAACATTTCAGGAAAAGATTTAACTACCGTATTTTACGGCGTATAAGACAACTTTTTAACCCAGGAAAATCTCAAAAGTCGGGGGCCGTCTTATAGGGTGAGTATATCCCAAACTATATTTTAACTGGAAAAATTGGAGCTTGTCTTATACGAAGGAAAATACGGTAGCTGTTTGGGAAATAAAGAAAACATTCCATTGGAAACCAGCTATCAAACTAGCAATTTTAAGTGAGAAAAACAACCTGATATGCCCACCCCTTTTTATTAGCCTTGCCTTAGCCACAGTTCTTCCTTGGTTTTCTGAGCCAGTTTTTAAAAATATTAAATGTTTATTTCTCTGCCTTTCTCTTATCCACAAGAGGGCAGTGGTGGGTGTGTATGTGTGCTGGGGCATGGGAGGGAGGGGAGATAAAAGGGGGTTTAAGGATTTGAGAGATGAGTGTAGGATCCACAGTGGTAGGAACGGGACAGAAATGATGTGGTTGCTGATACCATGAAATGGGTAGGTGGCATCAAGTTGATGCTAATAAGCATTCTTTGGTTAAGATCATAACCTGTATGCATTGTGAATCTTACAAGAATAGAAAGTGCCCCTCCCCCTTCATTCCACTCCTAATCTTATGATGTGTCCAACTGGTGTTGTTCCTACTTGGAGCATTGCAGCTTGAGGCTTATAGCAACAAGGACTCCCAGGTATTTGCTTTTGGCACTGAAAGGCTTTCCAATAGGAGCCTCTACTCAGTCCTAGTGTAGCTAAGCTCCCTTTCTAGCAAATTTCAGAGGCATAGTTTTTGGCCTTGTTTTCATGAGATATCACAAATTATTGCATAAAAAAACAGCACAGTGCCTAGCACATAGGAAGTATGCACCTATTTGTGCCATCTGTGGTCAGGTAATATTTGCAGGACTCTTCTAAGCTCTCTGGTGCTGAGGTCAATGTAAGACTACATTGGAAGAACTTCATGGAGCAGTCTGATATTGATAGGCAGGCTTGATGAGGTCTTCCCTTGTAGCAGGTCAGAGGTCCTTCCTTACTGTAGGCTCTAACCAGAACAGATTCCAACTGGCTTTTATGTCAAAGAAGAATGATGCAATAAACACTGCCCCCTAAATTCAAATGGGTACAAAGAAGATGTGGCCTGACCCTGAGCAATAGCCACACATCCATGTAGCAAATGTAGCATAGAAGACCAGCAGAAAGGCTCCTGAGTGGAGAATCCTAATACATTTAAGCAATGTGAAAATGCCTGGCAGAGTTAGACTAAAAGCAGGCAGGCAGCAATGAGGACAAAGACTGTAGCGCCAGAGACTAGACGTGTTAAACAAGCACTAAATTGTGTTTGGGGGTTTTTTCCCCAAGAAAACTCATCAGAAATTTTAAGAGTTTTTATTGTGGGAATGAAAGAATTTACTGGTCTCTAATAATCTGAAATTTGCTATTAAACCATTACTATTGCTACTTGCTACTGATAATCATAGAATTATCAACTGGTATAATTTTTGAATAGGCAAAATCACTGTTTTAAGATTTGTAATTTTTGTAAATGTTTCACAAGCATTTGAAACAAAGCATGTTAAAAGTCTTTTTTTTAATTGTTTAAAGTATTACAAATAGTAGTACATATGGCCCCCTTTTTTTCACCCATTGACCTCCCTAAAAAGTCTTGATGTATGTTATAGGAAACCAACTGGCAAATTTATTAGCATTAAGAGACTTCCTAACTAAGTTGAGTGTCAGGAGCTCAAGAATAGCAAGATGAGTTAAACCAAAAGTACATTTATTAGCCCTAGCTGGTTTAGCTCAGTGGAAAGAGCACCCGCCTGTGGACCTAAGGGTTCCAGGTTCGATTCTAGTCAAGGGTACATATCTTGGTTGCAGGCTCCTCCCCAGGCAGGGCTTGTAGAAAAGCCAACCAATTGATGTGTTTTTCTCATCAATATTTCTCTCCTTCTCTCCTTCACTCTACAAAAATCAATGGAAAAAATATCTTGATGATTAAAAAAAAGTACATTTATTAGAAGCATTTTCTTTTAGTTTTCAATCTAGCTCGAAGGCACTTCTGAGCCTGATAATTCCTTCTCATCCAATACTTTTGTTTGTTTTTTGTTAATCCTCATGGGAGGATATTTTTCCCATTGATTTCTTTGAGAGAGTGGAAGCGAAGGAGAGGAGAAAGATCTGAGAGAGAAACTTTCCACTCATGCCCCGACCTGTGCCAGGGATTGAAACTACAACCAAGATATGTGCCCTTGACTGGCTGACAATGTAACTGTTGGGCTATATCAGCCAGGGCTCATCCTATTCTATATAATAAAACCTTAATATGCAAATCGACCGAACGGCAGAATGACTGGTCACTATGACCTACGCTGACCACCAGGGGGCTGGCATTCAGTGCCGGAGCTGCCCCCTGGTGGTGAGTGTGCTCCCATAGGGGGAGCACTGCTCAGCCAGAAGCAGGGCTCATAGCTGGTGAGTGCAGTGGCAGTGGCAGGAGCCTCTCTCGCCTGCATCGCAGCACTAAGAACCCCTCAGGCTGGCAAGCAGACTAAGCAGGCAAGCAGACATCCCCCAAGTAGTCCCTGACTGCAAGAGGGATCCCCCACCCCCAGTGCATGAATATATTTTATATATATATATTTTAATAATATATTTTTAATATATTTTTATTGATTTCAGAGAGGAAGGGAGAGAAACATCAATGATGAGAGAGAATTATTGATCGGCTGCCTTCTGCACACTTCCTGCTGGGGATGAAGCCCACAATCTGGTCATGTGCCCTTGACTAGAATCAAACCCAGGATCCTTTGGTCTGCAGGCCAAACCTCTATCCACTGAGCCAAACCAGCTAGGCTTATCCTATATTTTTTACTACAGGGGTCTAAGTCTTGCCTAAGTTAGGAGGTAGTGGGACTGGTCTAGGTCAGTGGTTCCCAACCTTTTTTTGGCCATGCCCCATCTAAGCATTTCTAAAATCCTGATCTCTCCCCCCAAAAAATAAAATCCTGATCCTCACTGCCGCTGTGACATAATTCTTACTATTCAAAAAGTGAACTATTCACATGGAGGAAGCCTAAAAGGCCATTAAGTTGGTCTAAACAAGCTTCCAAAGAACATAGCATCTATGAAAGAAAAAAATAAAAGAACAAAAGGACAGTTGAAGTACTGAGAAAGAATTCGTTAAATAATAAAGTGATTTTAAAAAAAGCAAAGTTTCAAAGCAGAACTGAAATGCATAAGTATGTCCCAATATGTATTTATATACCATTTGAGGCCCCTAGAACCATAAATGTAAAAATAAAATGCCTCAGGTCACAAATAAAATTCTGACAGATTGTCCAGTTAATGTTCCCAATTCATCATGGAGACACCTTGAATGTTTCAGAAGCTTCAGATCAAAACTGGTGACTCACCAGGATCCCAACTTGCTCCAGAGAGACAGTAAGATTTCCCCAGGCAGAAAGGATGGGGAAAGAAAAGTTTATTCTGGAATTCTGAGTTATGTTTTGGACACTATGAGGAACTGTTTGCCTGTCCATTCTCTTCCCCTCCACCTGGATATAGGTCTCCACGCCATGAAGCTGCCATTGCAGGGTTCACCGCTCTCTTGCAAGTGATCAAGCTTGCTTTTAGTAATCCTGCCCCAGTCATTGGAACAAGAGGGAGGTGCCCAGGTTTTTCAGAGGAGCTCTAGTCAAGAATGGTTTCCAGAACCAAAGACTTCAGTTCCTTTATCTTTCCCAGGTTGGGGCAAATGAAAAGAATTTGCGGCTTTCGCAGCTTAGCCTTCCACAATTTAGCCTTCCATGGGTATCAAGGATGGGCACCGCTTTCCTAAAACTGCTGGCCAAGGTACTGTTTTCACCAGGGAGGGCTCCCAAGTGGCCAGGGAGGAGCAAGGGCTGATGTGATGGGCCACATTCCAACAAATCTTTCCTTACCCTCTGCCCTCTGCCTGCGGCCCTTTCTGAGGTGCTGACACCTGCTGGGAGGCATCTCATGGCTGAGCCTAGTTGCGTTATCCCCAGGAGGCCCAAGTCACCCCAGGCAGTTCTGGCCCATGGCCTTGGAGCACTTTAAGACAGCATTGGTTGGCTCTCTTCTCTCGGGTTGTCCCTCTGCCCCACAGACCATCTTTGCCTGGGCCACTTTGGCCCACCAGTGGGAGCTCTGTGGCGGCATGGGCCTATTGCTCCATCCAAGCTACTAAGTCTTGCCCACTAGGGCGAAAGGCTTTCCTCTCCAAACACCCTGGCAGATTCTTTTGGCAGTGCCACCGCACCCTAAAATGTTCCCTCCCTCAGATGCACTTGTGCCAACTTAGGGCCAATAGCAGGGCTGGCCTTCCAGCTAACTCTCAGTCCAGCAGAAGACAAGCGCAAAACTGGGTGGGCATGAACACCATGTGTGGGGCCTCTCACAGGCGGGGAAGGGTAGGCCCGCAGGCTGTCCTTCAGGGATAGGTGTTTGAATGCAATGGAAAGTCCGGGAAGGGTCTTAAGCTGGAGAGGCGCCTTCTCATTTTTGTTTTAGTTTGCTCTCCATGGCAATGGGGTGGGGAAAGGATAAGGAGAGGACAAGAAAGAAAGGCAGGCAGACTTAAGAAACAGGTGCACTCTCCAAGGCAGGCTGTGATGGTAGTCTAGATCTGGACTCACCCAGTGAAGTGGAAGAAGTGGAGACAAGATGAGACATTTAGGAGGTAGAATCGACAGGACTTTACCTAGGCCTGGACCAAAGTCTAAAATCTTAGGATAATCCCCCTCCTCCCAAGAGCATTGAAATTTTGGCCCTGACCTGTCTTTCCTGCCAGCTGTTCCTACAGCAAACATCCAGAGAACTTACAGCTTCTCAGGTAGATGCACTTTCATACTGAAAGAGCCCGAGCACAAGCTCCCCTTTTGCTTGATTGCCCTTTCCTCACCACCCACTAAACTCTAAAGCCCAATTCAAAAGTCACCCTTGACCCTTCTGATACTTCCCCTGCTATCCAAGTCCTCTCCATACTCATCTTAGCTCTTGCACAACCAACAGTGGTTTGTTCCTATTCATTTTGTAATTTATGTCTAAATGTCCAATGCCAGCGCTGGCCTGCATAGCTCAGTTGGTTTGAAGCCTCATCAGGCACACCGAAAGGTGCCTGGTTTGATTCCCAGATACTGGTGATCCTCCATCTGGATAGGTCTTTCTGGAAAAGGCAACCAATCTATATTTCTCTCTCTGTCTTTCAAATCAATCTTTTATAGTTTAAAAAAAATTTTTTTCCAATGCTGCACTCCATGACTAGCATAGAAGGGTAATGTAAAGTTTCCAGAAAAATTGGATACTTTTGAAAAGGGTATGACTGCTGGCCATTTATTCTAAGAATTATTACCACGGGGGAGGGATATTTGATGCAGTGATACAAAAGGAACTAAAGAGCTGTTCAGGACACTCATCTGACTTCCCCTTCAACTTTTTCCACAACTCATTCTACTCTAGGCTTGAAAGGTGTCTCAACAAATGCTAACTTTTTATTAATACCAAGCCTTTAATAAACAATATATAAATGGAAACAGCTATGCAAAATAAGGCCAGTTGATAAAAACAATGACAATTCACAATAAGTCTATATCATATATTATCATATAACTGCAGAAATCTTTAAACACAAATCTAATTACTAGAACCAGAAGTTAAAGGCATACTGAGAATCCTTAATATACTGGAAGCCTAGATTTCAAAAACCTAATTTTAGAAGGGTCTCTACTCTGGAACTATTTCTTGATTATTATTATTATTTTCTTATTGTCTAAAGTTTTACATTTGTCTCCCTTTTCCCCAGTTGCCCCCCCACCACAACACCCTCCCACCCCAGCCATTCCCACCCCGGACAAGCCCTCACTGCCTCAGTGTCTGGGTCCATTGGTCATGCTAATAGGCATGCATACAAGACCTTTGGTTGCTCTCTAACTCCCCGCCTCCCCTGCCATTTGTCTCTGGATCTATTCTTATTCATCAAATTATGTTGATCATTATATCACACATATGAATGAAATCATGTGATATTTATCTTTCTCTGACTGACTTATTTCACTTAGCATAATGCTCTCCAGTTCCATCCATGCTATTGCAAATGATAAAAGTTCCTTCTTTTTTATAGCAGTATGATATTCCATTGTGTAGATGTACCTTAATTATTTCTTGTTGCATCTCTTTCAGTGTGAAATGGAACCTTTGAAACTCAGGTGCAGTGCCCCAAGGAGATCCCAGGAAAGGATCTGGGGTGTTTATCTAAGGCGTCCCTTGAGATGATAAACTTTAACTGTGTAGATGTGGGACATTCAAGTAGTTGCTAGTGAAGAGACTGCTCTTAACCAAGCAGGACCAAAGGGGCAGGCTTAGAACCCAAAAGACCAAAGGCTTTAATTTAAATTTTAAGAGGGAAAACCAAGATGGTGGCATAGGTGAACACCTAAACTGCTGCCTTGCACAACAATTTCAAAACTATAGCTAAAAGACAAAACTGACATCATCTAGAACCACAGGAAAGCTGGCTGAGTAGAAATTCTACAACTAGAAGGAAAAAGAGGGGCTCACAGAGACTCAGAGGAGCTGCAAAAAGCTGAGTTACAGAGATGCACGTGGAGAAGCCGGACGGCTGAGTACCTGGTTAGCGTCCTCTAGCGGGAGGGAGACAGAAACCTCCAGAATGCACTGAACCCCAGTTCCAACTGCACTAAACCCCAGTTCTGGGTGAGACTCATACAGGGGGAAGTCTGTACTGCTGGAAAAAAGGAGTGCACAGAAACTTAGGGGAGCCATGAGAGGCAGAGGTATGGAGGACTACGCACCAGTGCACACAGAGAAGACTGACTACTGATTATGCCACTGGCTTTCTCTAGCGGGAGGAAGACAGAACCTCCCAACTGTGCTGAACTCTATTTCCGACTGCACTGAACCCTAGTTTCAGGCAAGACCCTGAGGATCCAGTCTCATACAGGTCCATGTGTGCATGGAAACTCAGGGGAGCCACGAAAGGCAGAGGTCTAGAGGTGCGCGAACCCGAGTGCACGCAGAGAGGGCTACAGTGATTACTGAGGGACACTGAGACCCAGGGGCCAAGTAGGGCAGGGCTGACAGGAAGCCAAGGCTGTCTGCTCAGCCCTAAGACTCCGCCACATCCAAGCTGAGCAGAGAGGCTTTTGTAATTTTGCAAGTCTTGTATCATAAGGCTGTCTCCAGCACAGAAGTTCTCCCAGCATAGACACAGCTGATCCTCACAACCAATTGGCGTGGAGGTCAATTCCTCCCAGTGATACCAACAACAATCAAGACTTAACTACAACAAGGCTGTACACACAGTCCACAAAGGGGTGCACCAAGAGAGTCCATCTCAGGTAACTAGGAAGGTGGAGATACTGGGCCATATAGCACACAAAGCTACTCTACCAACTCAGGGAAGCAGTGAAAATGCAGAGACAAAGGAACAGATCACAAATGAAAGAAATGGAGGAAAATAAATGACTGGATATAGAGTTCAAAACCACGGTTATAAGGTTTTTCAAGAATTTCCTAGAAAAGATGGATAAATTTAGTGAGACCCAAGAGGAGATGAAAAAGAACCAACTAGAAATTAAACATGCACTGACTGAAATAAAAAAATATTATACAGAGACCTAACACCAGACTAGAGGAGTGCAAGAATCAAGTCAAAGATTTGAAATATAAAGAAGCAGAAAACACTCCACTGGAAAAGCAAAAAGAAAAAAGAATCCAAAAATGTGAAGATAGTGTAAGGAGTCTCTGGGACAACTTCAAGCATACCAACCTGAGAATTATGGGGGTGCCAGAAGAAGAGAGAGAGCAAGATACTGAAAACCTATTTGAAGAAATAATGATAGAAAACTTCCCTCACCGGGTAAAAGAAATAGACTTACAAGTCCAGGAAGCGCACAGAACTTTAAACAAAAGGAATCCAAAGAGGACTATATCAAGACACATCATAATTAAAATGCCGAGAGCAAAAGACAAAGAGAGAATATTAAAAGCAGCAAGAGAAAAACAGTTAACTACCTAGAAGGGAGAACCCATATGATTGTCGGCTAATTTGGCAACAGAAACTATGCAAGCAGAAGGGAGTGGCAAGAAATATTCAAAGTGATGAATAGCAAGAACCTACAACCAAGATTACTCTATCCAGCAAAGCTATCATTCAGAAATGAAGGGCAGATAAAGAGCTTCACAGATAAGAAAAAGCTAAAGGAGTTCATCAACACCAAACCAGTATTATATAAATTCTGAAAGGTATTCTTTAAGAAAAGGAAGAAGAATTAAAAGGTAAAGACAAAAATTATGAACAAATACATATCTGTCCACAAGTGAATCTAAAAATCAAGTGAATAAAAATATTTGATGAACAGAATTAACTGGTGAATATAATAGAATCAGGGACATAGAAAGGGAGTAGACTGACAATTCTTAGGGGGTAAGGGATGAGGGGGTGCAGGGAGAGACTGGACAAAAATCATACACCAATGGATGAGGACAATTACAGGGAGGTAAGGGCAAAAGGAGGGGTGGGAGCCACGTGGAGGGGAGCTATAGGGGGAAAAAGGAACAATTGTAATAATCTGAATAATACAGATTTATTAAATTTAAAAGTAAATAAATTTTAAGCGTACGCAAATTAATTCAATTAAGTGCCAGAGGAATTACACCACTTGAAACATATGCAGTTATAAATCACTCAGCTTTTTTTAAAATTTTTTTTATATATTTTATTGATTTTTCACAGAGACGAAGGGAGAGAGAGATAAAAAGCCAGAAACATCTATGAGAGACATCGATAAGCCACCTCCTGCCCCCGCCCCTATTGGGGATGTGCCCGCAACCAGATACATGCCCTTGACCGGAATCAAACCTGGGACCTTTCAGTCCCCAGGCCGACGCTCTATCCACTGAGTCAAACCGGTTTTGGCAATCACTCTACTTTTTATTACACAAATTCCTAAGCGGCTGTGGGGACTAGCTTAGTTAGGAATCCTCGTGGTGGTGGTCTCCGTGGTCCAGCAGCTGAGCTGGGCTGGCCTGGATGCAGGGGGCTGGCATTCTTCTCCCAAAAGCTAGGTCAAATCTCAGCTGGGGATTACTGGCAGTTCTGTCATCTGTCAGTAAGAGGAGGATGGAGCGGCGTCGCTTGTCAAGACCAGCAAAGGGACAGGCCTTTGTAATGTCTCAACAAGACAAGCATCGTTGGCTGGCAGGGGTCCAATTTAAGGCTTGGTTTGTACCTGCAGCAGTTCAGGTGGCTATTAATTATTTACGTCAATGCATGTTAAACACAGCAAGGGGGCTAAGGAAAGTACGTCACTCAGGCAAGTGTTTATCTTGACATAAGTCACTGCATCGTTCAAGTCCTTATCTCTGGGGTACACACGCTTCAGGGCAGTGGGAAATGTATCTTTAATATCAGACTTTAAGTTTTAAGGAATGTTAACTCAAACATTTTTAACTTTTCTCACATTCTTTAAGCATTTAAAAATTTCTATATTTTACTATGACATGCAGCATCATCAAAGTCAAGAAGGTAGTCCAAACTCTTTCTTACAACAGATAACATAAATTCAGCACTTTGCTCTTGAGCTCCTCTTCCTTTCTTAACGAATTCCTTTGTAATCCCACTTTTTTATTTTGGGGGACTACCCTTTTCATCATCACCCACACCCTATCACAATCTAGCTTTGTTTCCAACTTCCCACATTTTTTAAGACTTTATCTATAATCCCCATCTTCTAATCCTTGAAGGTCATATTCAGGTTCCTTTCTGTAAAGATTTTCCCATGCATTTGCTATGGTTATTTGTTCTACTTCACCCCAATTCTTTGCCCAATTAAAAACTGCACTTTCTATATTATAGATTTTAATCTTGGAAATTCCTTTCTCTCCTTTATCTTGCTCATCATCACTTTCTTCAAAAATTACTAGACTCTCTTCAGGTTGCTTCCATCTATAAGGTTGTTTGCAGCTTAAGATCATACCTTGATTCACTGGTTAAATCAAGGGTGAAGTATTGTGGGGAAAGAACATGCATTTTATTTAACCAACCTCACTAGTTAGTGATTCAGCAGAAGGGTGAACTGGGGAATTGTCCAGAACTAACAGGCCCTAAAATCCTCTTCAGGGAATCTTAGGAAGTTAAGTTGAAAATGCTTGATCTCACGAACAAAATTTTGAAAGAACCATTCTGAAAATAATTCTCTGGTGAACCAAACATCTTTACTAAGTTTATATATAACAGGTAATGTACTTGTGTCCTCTTTCACACTTTTGGGCAGCTTTGATTTTCCAATAATGAGACTTTTAACTTATGAGTTCCATCTGCATTTGCACATAAGAGAGCAGATAACTGTTTTCTGTTTATTTTCCTTCCAGTCAGGCAGACATCTTTTCTACTTGCCTGAGTGTTCTCTGGCATTGATTTCCAAAAGAGGTCAGTCTTACCCCCGCTGTATTTGAAATTGAGCTAGACACAATTTCTCCTCTTAAGCCACTTGGGGAGTGGGGGAGTAGTGGGTAGAGAGTAGCCTGGAGGGGGGGTGGGGTGGGAGAAGGAATACTTTCAACAATAAAAAATAAAAAGTAATACTTTCAACAATAAAAAATAAAAAGTAATAAAAAGCCAAGAGTACTAGCATTGAACTCTGTTTGCCCAAAACACTGTGCGAATCTCTCTGCAGCAGTCTGAAGCTCCACAATTCTAACAGGGATACTAGCTGAGTATTACTGTTGATATACCATTTGTAGACGGCATTGTCCACATCACCGTATTTGGTTCCTTTTGGCTTCTTTCTCTTCTCAGCCCCAACTAATGGCATGCCCTGCTTCAGTACAAAGTCCAAAATAAGTTCCTTATTCTTTTTAAAGTCATAAAATGTTGATTTACTGCCCTGGCTGGTTTGGCTTAGTGAATAGAGTGTCTGCCTGGTGACTGAAAGATCCGGGTTTGATTCTGGTCAAGGACATATGCGTAGGTTGTGGGTTTGATCCCCGGTGGGGGGAGTGCAAGAGGCAGCCAGTCAATGATTCTCTCATCATTGATGTTTCTATCTTTCTCTCCCTCTTCCTCTTTGAAATCAATAAAAAAAAATTTTTTTAAATGTTGATTTATTGATTGCGAATTCATACTTTATACTTTTTTTTCCCCAAAGAAACAATTTCTTATTTTTGTTTCTAAGGGCTACAAATGCCACATAACTTAACAATGGAATCAAAAGAATCTACGCAACCTCAAAGGCTGGTTCAATAGGATACCAGAAGTAGTAACAATTGTCATCAGAGATGAAAACATCTTTGAATATCATACACAAATTGATTTTAGAACATTGGGTAAGATTTGACACTTGTATCAAAAAGAAAAATTAACTAGTACACAAGATGAGACTATAAGAGGGCAATGTAAAATTTTACATCAAAAATATTATAAACAAAATAATACTGTGCACAAGATGGGTTGCAGACATCCTTAGTATTATTTTCAGTACATTATGATTATTCGTTTCTGTTCAAAAACCTTATCTATGTAAAATTGCCTATAATGTGTCTTCAGTATGATTTCTGTTTGTTTGTTTATTTATTTATTTAAATACTTTTAAGAGATCGCCCAGTTTCAATCCTTAGAATCTTGATTTTATTCTCCAAATTCAATTTTGATATTTCCCTCTCTTATTCATAATAAATTTGGTTTTAAATAACCAACAGGAGAAAAGGGGAAAACCTTACTGAATTGGAAAAAAAAATTTCAAATAAAACAAAAAATCCAAAACTAGCTTAATGCCCTAGAAGGCACAGGCATTTGTATGGAAGGGTAATGAGCTAAAGGGATAAGGGCTCATAATTGAAGTGTTAGTCTAAAGGTAAAGGTACTATGAACTCAGAAAGCTGCCACTGCAAAGTCCTCTCTCGCTTTCACTCCGGCAAAACATGGATGATCAGTTTTCCAAACCTCTCTGCTCTTCTTCTTCCTCGACAGATATAGCAGAACTAGTCAGGAGTAACAGGAATACCTGCATACTGTGTAAGTCAACACAGAAAAAGACACATGGAAGAGAGTAGACAAGTTGGGCTCACAAGTAAAGACCCAGGTGAGATAAGTCTCAATAAAAAGCGATGGTCATCCTGGCTAGTGTGCTCAGTGGTTAGAGCATCAGCTTGCGCACTGAAGGGTCATGGGTTCGATTCCTAGCCAAAGGCATGTACCTGGGTTACAGGTTCAATCTCCAGTGGTCAGGGTACATGAAACCAATTGACATGCCTCCCGTACATGGATGTTTCTCCCCTTTCTCCTTCCCTCCCACTCTCTCTAAAAGTCAATGGGAAAAAAACCTTTGGATTAGGATTAACAACCAAAAAAGTGCTTGAAGCGCTGGCTGGGTAGCTCAGCTGGTTAGAGCATCATCCCAATTTGCCAAGGTTGTGGATTCCATTCCGTCAGGGCATATACAAGAATCAACCAATAAGTGCATAAGTAAATGGGACAACAAATCGATGCTTTTTTCTCTCTCTTCCTCTTTTTTTAAAAATCAATTAAACTTTTTTTTTTTAATGGTGCTTGAGAACATGGGAATGTGGAAGCTTCAAAGGCAAGGGCAGAGAAATCTTATGTAGCAGAGATACAGTAAGGCTCCTCTTCTCTCCAAAGTACCTGATTTTACCTCACTGCCAGAAAAGAAAATGGTGTTCATATTGCTCTGTATATAGTGATCATTGGGCAGCAGCCCATCCACCTGAATAGATTCCAAGCTTACCCTGACATTAGGATGTTTAGAGAGCTAGAATTCAGTAAGTTGTAAATATCTTTAAGTGAAAAAGAAAGTAGTTTCTACTGTCCATATGAATAAAATCCAACTTTGATTACACTCAATATAACATTCTTAAAGATTGATCTTTAACAAAGTCATCTGTAAGAAGGTAAATAATTTATTTGTTATTGGCACCTTTCCACTTCTCAGATCGTCCTTGTGTACATCTGGTATATTCTTAAGTATTATTTTTCAATGAAACTGTTTCATATGTCGGATATTAGCAAGTTTCAGAATCATGGCAATTTTTAGAGGTGAGTATAATAGTTTTATAAATATTTCACCATAATTAAAAAGTTAAAAAAATTTTAAAGATCTGTTTTTTTTGTTTGTTTTCCTAAATTTACATTAGGGTTTTAACTAATACACATTTTATATTTGAGGCTTTACTTGGTTTCTCTTCAGCATAGATTTTGTTTAATTTAAATCAAGACTCAATTTTTCCACTGTTGAAAAATTTTAAAAAGTTTCTCTACTGGTATTTCTGATCAATTGATTCCCATAAATCCTTCTGCTGGCAAAGTCTTCTGTAGCTCAGCTCCCTCAAGTAGTCCATTCAGGTCCTCTTGGTGCTGCTCAATTCTATTTATTCCTTAGAAATGTCCTACTCTAGATTAATTTCATGGTTCTCATTCCAGATATAGAACTTCCTGGGAAGTAACAAAACTACCACCTTTTTTCCATTCCAGGTGCTATGAAGAAAAAAAAATGTCAGGGAAATGATAAAAATGATTGGTATTTCAGTTATTTTTCCATTCCTTTAGGGAAGAGCCTGACTGGCTTTCAGTCTTTCCTCAACTAATAGAATTCTCACAAACTGTTTATCTAGGAGTCCAGAGGAGCCTAACCTTTATAGTTTTCCTTTAACATTGGTTGCAAGATGTGCCAACTGGTTTATGGAGCACTAAGAAGATCATGAAAGAATATCATAGTTAACGGTCTAAGATCAATCAACCTTGTAAAAGAGGCAGTTATAACAAAGGCAATACAAAAAAAAAAGTCTTTCAACCAACAGTAGCACTATTAAGTCCAGCCAATTACCCAGCAAAAATACTCAATCTGCTATTGTAGTTGGGTGATATCTCAAAATAAACTCCATGTATTTGCTTTCATTGGTTCCCACCTGTGCATTCATCATTTTCTCAAACCATGCTCAGGTAAGAGAAGGTGAAATCAAAGGGAAGACTCAGGGAACTTTTATGGGCTCCACAGCAAGAAATAACTATAGCCTCAAACTTCAATCAGTGAAAATTATCAGTGGCCCTTATTCATTATTCACCATTTTGTGCCTTGTTTTCTCTTCTTTCTTTCACAGGGTCTCTTCTCCTACTTCCCTAACCAACTGCCTATTCATGATATGAATCAAGTCTGCCAATGACATCAAAAGGCACTGCTAGCAGATCTTCATTTATTCAATTCAGTAAGTTCCAATCATAAGTTCAGCTTTGGGACAGCTGATGAGGATCTCAATGCTAAAAGCATCATTGTCCACTGGTTCTGAGAGACTGGAAACAATAATGACTTCTGAAGAAACTAAGTCTCAACCTGGCAAATACTAAGGAAATGGAAATGTTTTGAAACATGCAAGTGACTTAGGCAGATGCCTATAGTTATCACCTGTTTAATCTTTTTCTCACAAAGGATCAAGATCTATGCCACAGAGGAGTGTAACACCATTCTATCTAAAAGCAAAATAGCATAGTGGCCTGATTAGTGATTTCTCATTTTCATTTCCACCTTAAACTTACCTCCAGATGAACACCCAAGAAAGAATGTTCAAATGATGCTCTGGTACATGCTCTATTAAAAGCATTTCTCAACACTTCCTTTCAAAGCACACAATCTACATGAACTTATTTTCTTTCTTTCCCTAAATGTAGCAGTTACATTTAGTAAAAATACTAAAACTAATCTCTGGCTTTTCAAGGCTATGCTTTTATGTTACTTCACTAATTTTCAACCCTTTTAATCTCTCAGCACACATAACTAATCACTAAAATCCGATGGCACACCAAAAAATGTATTATATTTATTTTGCTAATCTGAAAAAATATTTCTCTGTCATGGAGAATGAATTTTGACTCATTCACATTGGATGGCTTTTGTGTTGGCTGTTGTCATCTTTTTATTTGACAATGTAAGGGAAAACAGGTCGATGCCCCTGACTATAGTCAGATATTGGCATATTTTAAAATATATTTTATTGATTTTTTACAGAGAGGAAGGGAGAGGGATAGAGAGTTAGAAACATCGATGAGAGAGAGACATCGATCAGCTGCCTCTTGCACGCCCCCCACTGGGGATGTGCCTGCAACCAAGGTACATGCCCTTGACCGGAATCGAACCTGGGACCCTTCAGTCCGCAGGCCGACGCTCTATCCACCGAGCCAAACCGGTTTCGGCTATATTTTAAAATTCTTGCAGCACATTGGCTGACCCTCTGCCCACTGCCATCTGCCAGCAAATTCCTCAAAGTCTTTTATAATTTTCCCCAACCAAAAATCAACATCCATTTCCTTGGAATTTCCGCAACATTCAGCTAAAGCCCTCCTTTTCCTACCCTGTGATACTGATATTCATGAAATTGCCTGAGTACTTCTGCCAGATTCCTTGATTTAATGACACTGTTCTATGAGCTTTGTAACACTGACTACATCAGGTAGACTCAAATAATTCTTTGATTGGTAGAGACTAGTACTATGAAAACATTAGTAATTAGAATACAACCAAAATACTCAGATTCCTTTGAATATGATTTAGCAAATATTTGTGGAATGCACATCTTAATCAGGTAATTCGGCCAGACACTGCAGGAAATACAAGATAAAAAGATTCCCATTCTACAGGAAGCACGCTGTCCAGAAAAAGGACAACAGGGAAACTAGATTACAATCTAGGAGCTGCCAATAGTAAGTTATGTGACCCTCGAAAGTCACTTCTTAGCTCTCAATTTCTCTGTCATGGAGAACTAGAAATGTAACCTATTCCACATACCTCACAAGAAAAAACAACTGTGGGGATGCACAGCCCCAAACGGAGTAATCTCAGGTCCGCTGATCCTGAACGGAACAAAAAGGCTTCC
This sequence comes from Lasiurus cinereus, assembly GCA_011751065.1. Lineage (NCBI taxonomy): Eukaryota > Metazoa > Chordata > Mammalia > Chiroptera > Vespertilionidae > Lasiurus > Lasiurus cinereus. The sequence goes on from JAAGEH010002525.1 coordinate 4,533,498, forward strand.
TTCTTGAGGCAGTGATGTGCTACGGACGAAAGCTCGGGCACGGCCAGCTTGTGAGATTAGCGGGCGGCGACCTCTACCCGGGGGAGCTCCAGATAACTCGGCCGCAGGCTCCTGAAGGGAATTTAGGAACCACCCCAACGCTCACCGCCTCACAGAGCCAGGCCGCAAAACAGCGACACCCACGGGCCAAGCGGCGCGAAAGGTCCTTCTAGGTTCCACAACCTGAAGACTCTGTAGCTTTAATTCTTCCGGGCACCGGGGCTGAACCCTACAGGAGGTAGGTCCCTTCCACGAAGCCTGCAGTCGCTGCGCAGGCCGGCTGACTCAGCTCGGCGGCAGAGCCAGTCGGGAAGTGCACCACTTCCGCTTCCGGTGGGAGCGCATGGGGAGGGGGAGGTTCGGACCGTTGCGTAGAAAAGGCCCCAGGTGGGCGAGGCGTCCGGCAGGTCTGTCGGCCCTGTCAGGCCTGTGCCCTAGAATCCGCACATCTCGGGTCTCTGGAACCCTTTGAGTACGGAGTAGCCGAGAGCCGAGGTCCTTGAGAAGCAGCCGGAAGTGCGGCGACGTGCGGTTGCGTCGGAGGGTGAGGGAACAGCCCTCACGAAACTCAGAGGTAACTAAGAATCGATTCCCCTTCGGCGTCGGCTGCGGAGCTTCAGAGACCTGCCGGCCTCTGCTCGAGGCCACTGCAAGGTGGATGGAGGAGAGACGCTGTTTCTCGTAGGCCAGCGACGAGAGCCTGTCTCGGGCGAGGCCGGCCATCAGGCTCCGGAGGTCACTCTCTCTGCCCTTTGAGCAGATAACTCCGGGCCCCGCGGCGGCAGCACGCTCGGACGCTGCCAGCTTGCACAGTGCTCACGAATCCCGAATGCCCTTCAGAAGTGTCTATGTTCCCGCCTCTGCGGGGGGGGGGGTGGGGGGGGGGGGGGGTGGGGGGGGGTGGGAGGTGGGGGAGAGTTTGGGGGCCATTACTGCTGATGTTAATCGCCAGAAAGCCGCAGTTCAGCCTAAGAGAGGCCAAAGTCCCCGGGCCTTCTAAGTCGGGGTGGACGGCGAGGAGCTGGCCATTCATTTGGGAATACCGTGGCATCCTGTACAGAATCTTGGTGTCGGTTCTGCTGCATCACCTCTGGGAGAGGGAAGCTTATGAAACTCATTAGGCTCCTTAGAAGTCTAAAAGACTCTTGAAATGTAAAGTCAGCAGAAAGGTCACCTTAATCATCATCAATTGCCATTCTCTCCCTTTTCATGACTTGGTATTTGGACATACATTTTGTAAAGAAAGGTCGGCTGTGATTTTTCCTAGTGAAAGTAAATAGACATTTTAAAATACAGGTATAAATCTTCTGCATAGTGTCCTTAATACATCTTGCAAAGAAGGGCTAAAAAAGAATGTTGAGCATCTCAGTTACTTAATTGGGGGATGCTTTGTGAGAAGAAAAGGCTACTTTTTCCCTATTTACTTTCCTTCTACTCTGGTCTCTCTCAGTCTCCAGCCAGTATTCATGCAAGTAAAGGAGTCTCAAACGTTCCACAAAGTGAAGACTTTAATCATCACAAGAGGATGAAAGGTCATAGAAGTTGTACCTCTTATTAAAAGCAGAAGGCTAGGGTGATATCTTAAAATTTAAGAGAAACTCAGAATGTTTTCCTAACCTTTTTTTCTTTTTTACATAGCGAAGGTATGATGGGAAGCACATCAATGAACTCTCTGGATAATCCCCAAACTCTTTGGAGTCCTTGGGTGCCAATTTTCTCACCCACCAGTTTTCACTGATTTATTATTTTCTTTTAAAGGCAAAGTCATCAATTGACATTTGTCTTTAATGAGCTGTCTTATAAATCAAATGAATAATATAAAGAAAAGGAGAGAAACCAAGGGCCTGCCTGGCAGTTGATTTTAAAGAGAAAGCAAAGCAGGATGTTTTCATTTTTCTCTCACAATAAGTAGCAGGTAGTAAAGTTCATGTGATTTTTTTATTGACCTGTTTTTTTTCTGTCCTTGGTGCCTTAGGAAGAAGATCCTTTTATTGATTTTATTCCAGACCAGACTGGGCCTTAGTTGTCAGAGGTGGTACTGGTGGTGTGCCCACAGGAATAACTGTTCCAGCAGAATGATGATGGTAGATCTGAAAGTGGCTGAGTACCTGAACCCTCAGATCAGGGCTCTGTGGGAGACCAAAGGACCTGTGACAGAGAGCTCCTCTCAGAGTAAAAAATATAATGCACAAATGGACAATCTCAGTCCTGAGAGCTTTCGCCAACACTTCCGGAATTTCCACTATCATGAAGCAGCTGGACCGCATGTGGCTGTTGGCCAACTTCAGGAATTATGCCGTCAGTGGCTGAGGCCAGACATACACTCAAAAGAAGAGATCTTGGATCTGCTGGTGCTAGAACAGTTCCTGGCCATTCTGCCCAAAGATACTCAGACCCAGATAAAGAAGCACCACCTACAGAGCATTGAAGAGGCTGTGGCCTTGGTAGAACACTTGCAGAGTGAATCTGGTCAAATGAAGAATGGGGTGAGAAGATTCCTGATTAACGTACAGTGATATAGAATGAAAATGGATAAATGGGGTTAGAGACAGTTAACTGAGAAGATGAATTCGATCAATGATCTGTTGTTGCTTTAGGCCATCTAAGGCAAGACCTGAAACCACTGATCTGCAGCAATAGTCATTCCACAGGTTTTGGAAATTCTGGCAGAGATTTCCTTGGCCATAGAGAGAGTTGCATTTTTTCCCTCTTTGGAGCCAGAATGTATTGAGAGTCATAAGCTTAGTCTGGCTTGGTGTAGGAGATGGTGTTAAGTTCTAAGAAACAAAGGGCAACAAGAAATTGGAGAAGGGGCAGATCAAAAAAAGGGAGAACATACAAAGATGCAAGGAAAGGATAATAAAAAAAAAGAGAGAACCCAAAAGTCAGTAAGGAAGACTGCAGAGGAAGAAAGGATAAATTCAACAATATGGAAACAAAGATTTGGAAATCTCAACAGAGTGACAGAGAAGAAAGAGAGAGTGTGTCCTTCCTACATTAGACAAGAGCCTCCACTGCCCTCCCTTAGTGATTGGTCCTTGGCTCTGCTGGTGATTGGGAATCCAGGGTCTGCCCTAGGGCAGGTGGCAGCATATCAACTGGCTTCAGGCCTAATGTCAAGAATACAGGGCAAACCCCCTGGCAAGGAGACACCTGATTGGTAGTGTTGCTTTTATATCAAGCAGAGGCAAAGTAGATGTACAGTCCTTTAGTTCATCCTAGCTTGATGCCTGTGTTCGTGGCCAGAACTGTTTCATGCCTGAGGCACATAAAAAAAAGAAAAAAGAATACAGGGCAGGGCATATGTTTGGTGTCAAGATCATCTGGAGAGAGGTTGGAGTCAGAATCATTCTTTCCCCTTCTCCATTTTATCCACATTCTCTGTAAAACTTTTCCTGGCCATGGAGAAAATCTGCTTACTAGGACAGTTATATTTTTTAATCTTTTGAGGAAAGTATAAGACGCACCCAGGAGGGATCTAAGTAAAGAGAGAGATGCTGTCAAGATAGCATGAGAATAGGTGGCCTGCACAACCCTGCTAGTGATCTGAGGTGGGCTTTATATATAAGAGGAGTAGGGACTATGATGGAGGGCTGGCATAGACATTTCTTTTTCTTTTTATCCTGACTTTCCCACATTTGTGGATAGTTGTTTGTTTGTTTGTTAATCCTCACCCAAGGATATTTTTCCATTGTTTTGTTTGTTTGTTTGTTTGTTTTAGAGAAAGGGAAAGATAGAAATATTGACATGAGAAAAACACATTGATTGGTTGCCTCCTGCATGCCCCCCTGACCAGGGCCTGGAAGGAACCTACAGCCAAGGTATGTGCCCTTGATCATAATCAAGTCCAAGACTCAGGTCTGCAGTCCAACGCTCTAGCCACTGAGCCAGACCAGCTAGATAGCTCTTCATGAAAAATTTGTGGCCCGTTATCTCTTGTTTTTTAAGGTTTTTTTTTAAATTTTTTTTTAAATTGATACCAGAGAGGAAAGGGGGAGGGAGAGAGAAGCATCAGTGATGTGAGAAAATCATTGATTGGCTGCATTTTGCATGGACCCTACTGGGGATCGAGCCCACAACTTGGGCACGTTCCCTGATAGGGAATCAACTGTGATCTCCTGGTTCATAGATCAATGCTCAGCCACTGAGCCATGCCATCTAGCCCATTATCTCTTTAAGTCTTTTTGTCATTTCCTTTAGTGTCTCATACTTCCCACAATCTGGATTCTGCTTTCTCCTTCCTCTTCCACAAGTCCCAAGCCTCAAGTAAGTTCTGGTAACATAGATGGGAATTATTTCTAGGTTGCAGTCCATGTGCTGGGAAAGGAGGCAGTGCTCTTGGGAGAAACAGCAGAGACCTCAGGCTTCAAACTGAAGCCAGCAGAGTCCCAGCCAGTGGGCAGGTCCCAGGATGAAGAATTTTGGAATGAATATCAGGATCTACAACAGCTGAGCAGGAATACTCATAAAGAAACTGAGCCTATGTGTGAGAGGGGTAAGGAGCTTCATGATAATTTCTTTCTGCTGGGAGCTGTGATAGTAATCTGTCCAACCAGAACACTGTGGGCCCTTTCTGGGTTCCCAGCTTTGTGGATGTGCAGATGTAGTCATGTTAGCAATTATGATTACCCCTACTCGCTCCCCTCACAGATGGCCTTAGAATAGACCAGGTGTTGTGAAGGTAGGGATTGGCCTAAGGTACAGAAATAGCCAAGCCAGAGGACCCTGATAATAATACCATGAACACTTTTCCTTAGAAAAGTGGAGGATTGGACCAGCCCATCCTTAAAACAGAAGGAATTGGGATTACAAATGGGCTGTTAGTGGCAGTATGTGAACTATAGTTGTGTACCATGAAAATAAATAAATGATAAATAATACATCTCCTACTGTACACTGGAGTCCATGAGTATTTCATTTTAAAATTCGTTAAAATTTTCTTAACTCCTTAACTTGGAATTATTTATGTCATAAGAGAAAATTAATGGTTATTAATTTCACTTGTGAAAACTGGGCAACCTGTTCTGAGGATTGATAGATACTTAGTTCTTACAATGATAAGGCCACTTCACACTTATAAAGGTTTCCTATCTACTGAAAGAATCAAGATTTTATTTTAGAAATGAGTGCAAGATGTGCATAGAAGTCAGAGAAATTTCTGATGGCTCTTTTCCATCCATAGCTGTGTCTACTCACCAGATCCTAGACTTTCCTGAGCAGACAAACATCAAAGACTGGACAGTGGCACCTGAGCTCATCTTACCTGAGTCCCAGGTGAGCTGCGATTTTGAGCTCTTCAGGGCTGCCTTTCCCTGCTGCCCATGACCCACACTGCTCAGCAGATGCTTAGAGGCTTTTAGCCTAGATGTTTTCCCTGGGTAATTGGACACCTCTCAGACTGTTTGCTGATCCCTTGCCTCCTTCCTTTCTGCCTTTTCACTTAAAAACAAAAAAAATCATGTATTGTTTATTCCTTCAGTGCCTGGCCTACCATGTAGTTTGTGGGCTGGATGTTAGAGCTGCTTCTGGAGTGGCCAGTACTGAGCTGAAGCCCATTCTCTTCTTTAGAGCTTATTGACATTTGAAGAAGTGGCCGTGTATTTTTCCCAGGAAGAATGGGAATTACTGGATATCAGTCAGAAGACTCTCTACAATGATGTAATGCAGGAAAACTATGAGACTGTCATCTCTCTAGGTAAAGGTTCTCCCCTTTGTGTAGTTGAGTGATATGTCATGTTTTCAACTTACCTGGGAATGCAACACTCTGGTGAGAGTGTCTGTTCCTACAGTAGCTGGTTCATTCTCAACTTGATGGTGTGGGCAGGGAAAAATGTAGCCAGATCATCTCAAGCTTTTTACGAAGTTCATATGCTCATTCTTTATCCTAAAATTCACTCTCCCTTACTCTTCACTCTTGCTTACAAATCTGCTCTTTTATCTTTCCATTTCCATAAATGCCACCACCATTTATCCAATATTTCAGGCCAGAATACCTGGGTCATCCTTTAGTCCAAGCATGTCAAACTTGCAGCCAATAGGCTGCATGCCTCATTTATGGCATGCTGCCCACCAGCTGTGAGTTTGACATTCTTGCTTTAGTCTGAACTTGCCATTCATACTCCACTACTCATGCATCACTAATCTTCTTGGCTCTACCTTTGCACTATAGCCTGAGTCCAATCATGTCTCATTCTCTTGCCCTGTTAGCATTCTGGTCTAAGCCAGTGGCTTCTCTAACCAGTTTTGTAACTGATGCCCTGGCACCACTCTTACCTTCCCACGATCTCTATTCCACAAAGCAGTCACAGTCTTTAAAAAACCTGATGAGATATGACAGTTCTCTTCTTCAAAACCTTACGATATCTTTTCACATTCAGAATAATATCTAAACTCCTTATGAGGTATGTAGACCCCTCCAAGATCTAGCTCCTACTCACCTACCTGCCACTTGTACCCTGGCTCCATCCACTTTAGCCACACCGTCTTGCTGTTTCCTGAACTTGCTATGCTCATTTTTACCTTCCTACTTCCTTTACCTGACACATTGGACTCTCCTACTTTTTCAGACACCTAATTTTTGCCCAACTCAGAATAATTTAGGTAATATAATAAAAATGAGACTTCCTTTTATTGACTTCAATCATGAAAACTGAGGATAGTCAATTTGGGAACTAGTTGTAGGGCTGATAGCTACTTCTAGGTACCACATAACACTTATAAAGGAGTCCCATCAGTACTGAAAGAATCAGATCTTGTATATTTTAGAAATGTGCCCAGAATGTTCATAGAAGCAAGAGAAATTTCCTATGGCTCTTTTCCATCCACAGCTGTGCCTACTCACCAGATCCTAGACTTTCCTGAGCAGACAAACACCAAAGACTGGACAGTGGCACCTGAGCTCATCTTACCTGAGTCCCAGGTGAGCTATGCTTTTGAGCTCTTTAGGGCTGCCTTTCCCTGCTGCCCATGACTCTCACTGCCCAAAAGGTGCTCAGAGGCATGTTAGCCCAGATGTTCTCCCTAGGGAACTAGATACCTCCGAGACTGCTGATCCCTTATCTCCTTCCTATCTGCCTTCTCACTTTAAAAAATTAATTCCTTCAGTGCCTTGCCTACTATTAATTTCATGGGCCAGATGTTAGAATTACTTCTGGAGTGTCAGGTACTGAGCTGAAGTCCATTCTCTTCTTTAGAGCTTATTGACATTTGAAGAGGTGGCCGTGTTTTTTTCCCAAGAAGAATGGGAATTACTGGATCCGGGTCAGAAGACCCTATACAATGATGTAATGCAGGAAAACTATGAAACTGTCATCTCTCTAGGTAAATATTTTCCCCTTCCCTTTGTATAGAAGCTGAGTAACCTGTCATGTTCTCTTCTTACTGTGACTACTCCCCTGAGGGACAGTCTGTTCCAGTAGTTATTGGTTCTCAACTTGATGTTATTTGCAGAGAAAAGGTGTGTGTCCAGATCACCTGGGAGCTTTTTCCAAGTACACATTCCTTATCCTACATAGTATTCTGGGTCTTTTTCCCTTAAATCTGCTCTTCTCATAACTTTTTCATCTCAGTAAAGGTCCACTTAGTTCACTCAGTAGCTCAGAGCAAGACACATAGTCATTCTTTCTCATTATCTTGTCATCATACTCCACTACTAATGCATAACTATTTTCTTGGTTCCATCTCCACAGTATATCCTAAGTCCAACTATGTCTCATCCTCTTGCCTTATTAGCATCCTAGTCTAAATCAGTATCATCTCAAACCAGGTCCATCTTAGTAGCTTTTTAACTGGCTGATGCTGCCAACACTCTTGCCCATCAATAGTCTATTTTCTATACAGCAGCCAGAGTCTTTAAAATCTGATCAGATTATGATATTTCCCTGTTTCAAAATCTTATGATGACTTCTCACCATATTTAGAATAAAATTAAAACATTTCCTTATCAAAGTTCTCAGGACCCTTCAAAATCTGGTATCTTTTTTCTGCCTTCATCTTCTACAACTTGTACCCCTTGTTCAGTTCTCTTTAGCCACACTGGTTTTCTTGTCAGCTGTTTGTTTGTTGTTGTTGTTTTAATGTATTGACTTTAGAAAGAGAGGAGAAAGGGAGAGACCAGTTTGTTGTTCCACTTATTTATGCATTCATTGGTTGATTCTTGTATATTCCCTGACAGGGGATCAAACCTGCAATCTTGGCGTATTGGGATGATGTTCTAACCAACTGAGCTACCTGGCCAGGGCTTCTGGCTGTTTTTTAAATAACCATGTTCATTTCTACTTTCCCCTTCCTTCTACTTGACATACTTTTCTGCTATATGACAAACTTGCACCTTTTATTATGCTCAGATATCACTTTCTCAAAGAAGTGTTCCACATAGCCATATCTGAAATAGCTTCACAGTAACAGAATCTTTTTTCTTTTCTTTTTTTTTTTTTTTTGGTTAATCCTTACCCGAGGATATTTTTCTATTGATTTTTTAGGAAGCGTGGAAGAGAGAGGGAAAGAGAGAAACATTGATGACAGAGAAATACATAAGATTGGTTGCCTTCAAACAGGGCCAGGGCCCGAGGAGATGGCAACCAAGGTACATGCCCTTGACTGGGATCAAACCTGGGATCCTTTGGTCTGCAGGCCAACGCTCTATCCACTGAGCCAAACCGGTTAAGGGTAGAAGAAATACAATTTTAAATGCTCTCTTATCCTGCTTCAGTTAAAAAAAAAAAAAAGTATCATTTCCTGCCCTGGCTAGTGTTTCTAAGTGATTAGAGCACCGGCTCATGCACTGAAAGGTCATGGGTTGTTCCTGGCCCAGTCAGGGCTCATGTGGGAGTCAATGTATCTCTCTCATATTGATGTTTCTCTCTCTGTCAGTCTCTCTTTTTTCCCTTTCACTATCTAAAGGCGACATGATAATACCCTTGGGTAAGGATTAAAAACACACACACAGAAACATTTATTACTTCTTGATATTTCCTTTTGTCCATTTTGTTTTGTTTTTTTGATGTTTTATTGCCTCAGTTTCCCATTAGAAGATAAATTCTATGAGATTGGGATTTTGGCTTATTCAGCACTATATTCCTATTTCATAGAAAGTGTTTGGCATGCCATTGCCAGTTAATACATATTTGTTGAAATACTGAACGATGAATACTTTCTATCCTTGGAAATTTGTATGTAGAAAAAGTCCACTAAATGGTGATCTGTTTGGTCATATGAACCCAGTGAGCTGCAGGAGTGGTAGAAACCTTTCCAAGTTCAGTTTCTGGTGCTCAAGAGCAAAATAAAAGGCTACTATAATTATGGCAGGAGTCACTTGTGCATATGATTCCTAACCCACTGACTTTCACATTGGCTCTACTAAGTCTGGTCTTATTCAGGTGACTCCTTTTTTTTTTTTTTTTTAATATATTTTCTTGATTTTTTTACAGAGAGGAAGGGAGAGGGACAGAGAGTTAGAAACATCGATGAGAGAGAAACATCGATCAGCTGCCTCCTGCACACTTCCCACTGGGTATGTGCCCACAACCAAGGTACATGCCCTCGACCAGAATCGAACTCGGGACCCTTCAGTTCACAGGCCGACGCTCTATTCACTGAGCTAAACCAGGTAGGGCTCAGGTGACTCTTAGAGAGTTAATATGACTCTGACATCTCTCGAGTTTTAGTCCAATTTGGTTAAGTGTGCAGTTATTGGTGGCAGAAGAGGGGAACATGCACAGAATTCCCATGATTATGTCCTTTCTATCAACCAAGCTAATCTCCACTTTGCATATCAACCTACAAATGCAGTGTAATGTAAAACTAATAGCTGATATGAGAGTCTAATCATTTAACCATTTGGGGGTACCAAATTGTAAGTGTTCTTTACCCTTACTGAAATAATCTTGAATTAGTAAACCATTGTTAAGTTAGCAGTCCTTGACCTTAGTTTTTTCATTTCACAGCCATATTTGTGCTCCCCAAACCTAAAGTCATCTCCTGTCTAGAACAAGGGAAAGAGCCATGGGTTCAAGGATCCACAGAGATCACAGACAGTCCTGGAGAGCTGCCTATAGGTAAATACATTATGGGAAGAAGAGAAATGTGCCTTAATAGGAATCTTTGCAAGGAATTAACACTTTAAGATTCTACTTATTACTACAAATCAGTGATCTTTGATTTTTTCCCCCCTATTTCTTACTCTGCTATTCAGTAGGTTGATTGTCATATTAATTCCAACAGGGCTAAAGCTCAAAAATGACACTGAAAATCATCAGCAAATATGTCCTTCTGACTTAGAAATACAAGCTCCTGGAGACATAATATCAAAAAAGGCCAGAGTGAAAGTTCCCCAGAAAACAGCAGTCAAAGAAAATCATGGTGATATACACAGGGTAAATATACACAGGCACCAAGACTTTACAGTGAAGAAAAGAAAGAAACTTTCAACCTGGAAACAAGAGCTGCTGAAACTTATGGATCGTCACAAGAAAGAACGTGCAGGAGAAAAGCCTTTTAAATGCCAGGAATGTGGGAAAAACTTCAGAGTTAGCTCTGACCTTATTAAGCACCAAAGAGTTCACACTGAAGAGAAACCGTATAAATGCCCACAGTGTGATAAGAGGTTTAGATGGAGTTCAGATCTTAATAAGCACTTAACAACACACCAAGGGATAAAACCATATAAATGCTCATGGTGTGGGAAAAGCTTCAGTCAAAATACAAATCTACACACACATCAAAGAATTCACACTGGAGAGAAGCCCTTTACATGTCATGAATGTGGGAAAAAATTCAGTCAAAATTCCCACCTTATTAAACATCGGAGAACCCACACAGGTGAGCAACCTTATTCCTGTAACGTATGCAGAAGAAACTTCAGTAGGCGGTCAAGCCTTCTTAGGCACCAGAAACTCCACCAGTGAAGGGAATATCATCCAGTGCCTCAGTCTGAACAAATTCATCAAGAAGAGTTTGACACTAAAGTTGATGAAAAAATAGAAAATTATGAAGCATGATTTTTTTTATCAGTGAAATATTGCACAAAAAGGAATTAAGTCAGACTCTGCATGGGATGAATTAAGGTTGTACTATTTACTGTATTTACTTTTCACCTATCGGGAATACATAGCAAGATTGGTGTTCTAGGAACATTCTAAAAATGGAAAAAACTGTTTTAGGATTATACCTGCCAAAGTATCAAATTCAGCTTCAGATAGCAAATGAAGCCATAAAATCAGTCTTCGTGGTCATAAAGGTAAATAGTGTTGGTTTTTCATTGATCTGCCCAGCCATTCCTAAACACATGTGATAGAAACATTTGTAACATGGTCTTCCAAAACAAAAAGTAATAATATGCTTTTTTAATTGTATACCATTGTCTTCGAGGAACAAGCTTATAAATTTCTTTAGTCTCATGGGATAGAAATGAATTTAATGTAAAGTTTCCCAAGAACCTAATTGTATTTTCTTCCTTTCTCATCATTGGACTTTGTGTGAGTTTTTTCTTGAACTTTTTAGGAACTTTAGCTCTTGAATCATATTAGCACAAATTTTACTTTGATGAAATCATAATTTACTTTACCACTAGGGGATCTGCCAGATAACTAATAATGCACTATCTTATGTATCTCATTGGTGGTATTTTATTTTATTTTATTTTATTTTATTTTAATATATTTTTATTGATTTTTTACAGAGAGGAAGGGAGAAGGACAGAGAGCCAGAAACATCGATGAGAGAGAGACATCGATCAGCCACCTCCTGCATGCCCACTACTGGGGATGTGCCCACAACCAGGATACATGCCCCGACCGGAATCGAACCCGGGACCTTTCAGTCCACAGGCCGACGCTCTATCCACTGAGCCAAACCGGTTTCGGCTCATTGGTGGTATTTTAAAAAAGGAAATCATTTCTAATGATATATATAAATTAGTGGCCTGGTGCATGAAATGCATGCACATTTAAAAGGGGATTAATTAGAGGAAATATTTTAATATTGCTATTTGCCCTTTCTCTGTAATAGAAGTGTCAGAGATGAAAGAAAATTAGTAAATTATATATGAAAATCTTCCTCCTGTCAGAATCTGGGGCACACCACAGGACTGACCCAGAGTCAAGTCCCTGCCCACACACATGCACCTCAAAATTGTGCGAGACCCAAACCCAGCTGTCCACCCCCATTGGGCTAGATCCAGACCCGGCCAGTTCCACCCTTGTCAAGCCCTGCCAGGCAGGGGGCACAGCCTCAGGTCCCCTGGTCTGGTGCCTATGCAGGGGGTGTGGCCTGAGGTCCCCCAGCCCAGGTGGGGACAAGGGCACACCTTGAGGTCCCCAGCCCAGCACTTAGGCTGGGTGGGGGAGGTGCACCTTGAGGTCCCCTGTCAAGCCCTGCCAGGCGGGTACAACCTCAGGTCCACCGGTCTGGGGCTGGGGTGGGGGCGTGGCCTGAGGTCCCCCATCAAGCCCCATTGTGTGGGGGGCATGCCTAAGATCCCCAACCCCAGCACTGAGCCGGAGGGATGCACCTTGAGGTCCCTTGTCAGGGTGGGGCTGGGGTGAGGCCTCAGGTCCCCTGGCCTGGTGCCAGGGTGGGGGGCGTGGCCTGAGGTTCCCCATCAAGTCCTGGTGGGTAGTGGGGGGCGCATCTTGAGGTCTCCTGTCAAGCCCCATGGGGGGGGTAGCCTTGAGTCCCTGCTGATTGCTCGTTAAGGCTTGTTACAGGAACTCAGCCTCCACTGTGGGTGCAGCCATCTTGTGTTACGGAAACCCCACCTCCGCTTTGGGGCAGAGTAACGGTCAGTTTGCATATTCCCTCTTTATTATATAGGATGGATTAGAATTTCTAGCCATGGAATAATATATTAGATATAAAGAAAAATTTTCTGCAATAAAAAAAAAACTAGATTGTTTCCTCATAATGTCAATAGGATAATATAGTCATAAAAATTAGCACTTTCCTGAGGCCTAAAAGAAATGGGAGTCCTGGGTTCACTTCTCAGGGTTTTGTTTGTTTCCTTTTTCATTTGGCTTTTGTTACTAAAAATCAGGAGAGATTCGTGTGTCTGGGAACTGGTACATGTGCTGCAGGCAGGATCCTGTGGTTCACACTGTACATGGTGACCTAGGAATCCATTTAGCAGGGTACCAAGTTTCCAAAAGGATAGTTTTGGGAATGGATGCAGAGTGGTTGGCAAAAGTGAGCTAATCCACATCCATATTGGTTGTCTTACACTGTAAACTATTAGGCAGGGTCTACCTATATCTGTTTTCTTCAGCATTTAATGGTAGTCTTGCTTGATGCTTAATATACTGCTGAAAACCTATAGGCAGCAGATATAACTCACGCTTTATCTATTTTTACCTTTCATTCAGATGTGTTCTGGTTAGACTAACCGTTAGAGCTTATAAGTAGTATCAGGAAAGGGGTTAAATTATCTCTTCCAAATCTATTAGTTTATAAATGAAGAAGTTAAGGCACAAAGATACAGGAACATGTTCAATACCCCATAGCTAGCGGGTCTTTTGGGCTTTCACTTGGCTTCTTCAGTCAGCCCTGAAGGCAGGATTATCAGGACTTTGTATGTTATCCCTGTGGAGCCAGCCTAGATAATATTGTATTAAATCTATTTTCAGCTTATGAAACATTTTTGTTTCTTGATTGGTTATTGAAACACTGTTAAGTCTCCATTTTCTCTCTTATTTTTGAAAAAATTTTTAATGTTGCCGAAACTGGTTTGGTTCAGTGGATAGAGCGTCGGCCGGCACAGACTGAAGGGTCCCAGGTTTGATTCCGGTCAAGGACATGTACCTTGGTTGTAGGCACATCCCCAGTGGGGGGCATGCAGGAGGCCCTTGATCGATGTCTCTTTTCTTATCAGTGTTTTGACTCTCTATCTTTCTCCCTTCCTCTCTGTAGGAAGTCAATAAAATATATAAAATATATATATTTTAAAAAAAAAGTAATGTTGACATAATTGCAGGTATCCCCCTTTCCCTACCATTTGCCATTTGCCTGTCTCCACTCCACCCACCCCTGCCTCCCCCATCCGTCACCTTCACCAAACTTTGTCCACATCCATGTATATTCTTTCACCTTTATCCTGTCATCCCATCCCCCTCCCCTCAGGCACCAGCCAGTCTCCATTTTCTCAATGTATAGAAAAACACTCACCTCAGGGTTGATCTGGAGATTACAGGGATTGATAAAAGAAAAGCACCACAAGCCTGGCCGACAGTAGATGCTTTGGTCTGGCTTCTTCAATGGGAATTATTTTCTTCCAAAAGTTGAACTATACCAAGTATTTGTTTTTTTAATGACCATTTTTTAAAATTATGTTTTTTTAATTGATTTCAGAGAGAGGAAGGGAGAGAGAGCTAGAAACATCAATAATGAAAATCATTAATTGGCTGCCTCCTACATGCCCCCTACTGGGGATTGAGGCTACAACCTAGGCATTCGTCCTGACCAGGAATCAAACCATAACCTCCTGGTTCATAGGTCCACACTTATCCACTGAGCTACACTGGCCAGGCCACCAAAAATTATTTCTTAAGCATGGCCAGCTCTGAAGCTTTAGTCTGAGTAGCTCTTACCCAACACCCTCAGCTTTAGACCCCTGGGACTCTTATCTCTTCAAAAATATATGTGAATTTCTTGTTGGTAGTACACTCATTCATTTACTTAATTTAATGATGGCCTATTATGCACCTAGGCACTGTTCTAGACCAAGGATATAATAGTGAACAAGAGAAAAAAAAATGCATACCCATATGGAGCTTGTATTCTAGTGAACAATAAAAAAGGAGAAAGGTTATGCTTTTCTCCTTGTAATTAGACAAGGTCATCAGGTCATTTTTGTTCAATGGACTGCTAACAGAAGCCTCACTTCTGGACTGAAGCATTTATTTTTTGGTACAAGACTCTCTAATGCTCTCCTTTCTTACCTCAATCATGGAAGCGCATATAGAGAGAGGTGCCATGAAATCAAACCAGTCTAGAATGCTGAGTCTCTTATATGGTGGATCAGCAGTTCTGTGAGTCCTCCAGGCCTATAATGGGCTTTGTGGGAACAAGAAATAAACGTTTGTATTTAACTACTGAGATGCTGTGTGCTGTGCATTTCTGTAGTATTGTCTGACCTGTTTTAACAGAAGTGGCTCTTATATTAGAGCTTTGAAATTTTTGGTTGCCCATTTCACTTGGCCTTTTGCCCTCATGAAAGATCTAGCTTCCGCTAGGTGGATGCTCCACTAAACTGATGTAACACTGATGGGAACACTTAGGAACTTAAAAGACTATAGGTAAAAATATAAATAAAAAAACAACAAAAAGGACTATATAAGATATTAAAAAAAGACTCATTCTTATCAGGGCACATATCCTAGGAGGTCAGTTTAAGTGGACAACACAGTCTTCTCCCTCTGGCCTCATTCCTCTTTCCTTCTTTATTCCTTTGTACACCACTGCCCCATGTGCACAAGATGTGCTTCTATTGATCAATGAGGTAGAAGATAGGAGCGGCCTTTCATTCCTCATGTGAGTACAGATTTCAAGGAATGGTTTGGTAACTACCCCTGTAGAACCTTCTGTGAGTTATGCCTCAAAACATACACACACACACACACACACACACACATACACACAAACACGGCATATGGCAAATCCTACACTCTTATTGATATGTAAATGAGGTGGTTGCTATTTCTGGGCTAAGGGGTGACAGTTGGGAAGAAGCTTAAATAGGAAAGCAGGAGTAGGACACCAGTTGGGGAGGGGAGTGAGAAGTCTCTGGTGGGAATGTCTTAGCTTAGCCAATACCCAGCAACACAATGTCGCAAAACTCCTGCTTGGAATTTGGGGTGGACATGTAGAAATGGTTAAAGGAACTTCTATAGCCTTGTCACTGGTATAAGAGCAGATAACTAAAAACACATCCTAAATACAGAACCTATTGCTCTGGCTGGGTAGCTCAGTTGGTTAGAGCATTGTCTTGATAATATGCCAAAGTTACGGATTTGATCCTCAGGGCACATACAAGAAACAACTAATGGATGAATGAATAGGTAGAACAATTTTCACTTGCTTTCGCTCTCTCCTCCCTCTAAAATCAATAAATAAAATATTGAGGCTTGTTTTAAAAATGAAATCTGAGACATGAACCTATATTCAGTTTCTAAGTATTAAAGTTCTCACAATTCTCACCATACCCAGATTTCTGAGACAAACCAGAAGGTGCTTTAGTTTATTGAGATAACAGTCTCAAAATGTCTCCAAGGCTACAATTGACCCAGGCTAGCCCCCAAATCCTCAACCCCTCCTCTACCCTAGTCTAAGAGGCCAAAGTGGTGGACACATCCCAGATCCAGAGTTCTCCCCACCATTAAGTGGACTCTAGAACCTGAAGCTGATCATAAGAACCTCAGCTTTTTTTTTAATTAAATCTTTATTATTCAGATTGTTACATTGTTTCTCTTTTTTCCCCTCCAAAACTCCCCTCCACCCAGCTCCCACCCTTCCCTCTACCCTTACCTCCCTCCCGTTGACCTCATCCATAGGTGTATGATTGTTGTCCAGTCTCTCCCTGTACACCCCTTTCCCCCTGAGAATTATCAGTCCACTCCCTTTCTGTGCTCCTGATTCTATTATATTCACCAGTTTATTCTGTTGATCAAATTTTTAATTCACTTAATTTTTAGATTCACTTGTTGATAGATACGTATTTGTTGTTCATAATTTTTTGTCTTTTACCTTTTTCTTCTTCCTCTTCTAAAAGAGTACCTTTCAGCATTTCATATAATACTGGTTTGGAGTTGATGAACTCCTTTAACTTTTTCTTATCTGTGAAGCTCTTTATCTGCCCTTCAATTCTGAATGATAGCTTTGCTGAATAGAGTATTCTTGGTTGTAGGCTCTTGCTGTTCATCACGTTGAATATTTCTTGCCACTCCCGTCTGGCCTGCATTGTTTGAGAAATCAGCTGACAGTCGTATGGATGCTCCCTTGTAGGTAATGAACTGTTTTTCTCTTGCTGCTTTTAATATTCTCTCTTTGTCTTTTGCTCTTGGTATTTTAATTATGATGTGTCTTGGTGTGGTCCTCTTTGGATTCCTTTTATGTGGGGTTCTGTGTGCTTCCTGTACTTGTAAGTCTATTTCTTTTACCAGATGTGGGAAGTTTTCAGTCATTATTTCTTTAAATAGGATTTCAGTATCTTGCTCTCTCTCTTCCTCTGGCACCCCCACAACTCTGATGTTGGTACGCTTGAAGCTGTCCCAGAGGCTCCTTACATTATCTTCACATTTTTGGATTCTTTTCTCTTCTTGCTTTTCCAATTGAGTGTTTTCTGATTCTTTATATTTCAAATTTTTGTCTTGATTCTTGCCTTCCTCTAGTCTGCTGTTAGGTCTCTGAATAATATTTTTTGTTTCAGTCATTGTATGTTTAAATTCTAGTTGATCCTTTTCCATCTCTAGTTGGATCTTTTTCATCTCCTCTTTGGACTTGATAACTTTATCCAACTTTTCTAGGATATTCTTGAAAAACCTTATAAGCACGGTTTTGAACTCTATATCCAGTCGTTTTTTTTCTCCTCCATTTCTTTTGTTTGTGGTCCCTTCCCTTGTCTCGGCATTTTCACTATGCCAGGAGAATTTCTGTGTTGGATTTAGCCTTATGATACCAGACTTGCAAATCCGAAAAAGCCTTTCTGTTGCGCTTGGGGTGGGTGGAGTCTCAGGGCTTAAGGGTCGGCCTTGCCTTCCAGTCGGCTCCACCCTCCATGGCCCGTGAGTCTCACGTGACTGGGTAATCGCTGGAGCGCTTTTGCAGTGCCTCTAGACTGCTGCCTTTACCGTTCCCCTGCACTCCAGGACCATATAAGTCTGGGTCCCCAGGGTTTCGCCCGAAACGGGGTTTTAGTGGAGTTAGGAATGGCACAATTGGGAGGGTCTGTCTCCCACCCACTCGCAAAAGCCAGCGGCACAAGCAGTCTGTCCCCTGCAAGCAGTGCTGTGCGCGCCATCAGACTTCCGATCTTTTGCGACTCCCCTAAATTTCCATGCACTTCTCCCTTTTCACAGTCCAAACTCCCCAAGTATGAGTTTCGGCTGGATCTGGGGTCTAGTGTCGTAGGATAAGGGGTTCAATGCCTTTGAGAGTCTCCGTCTCCCTCCTGCCAGAGAAAGCCAGCCAGGTTCTCGGGCGCCCGCTTTCTGCACATGCGCATCTCCATACCTCAGCTTTTTGCAGCTCCTCTGGGTCCCTGTGAGTCCCTCTCTTTCCTTCTAGTTGTAGAATTTCCACTCAGCCAGCTTTCCTATGGTTCTGGATGATGTCCGTTCTGTCTTTTAGTTGTAGTTTTGAAATTGTTGTGCGAGGCAGCAGTGTAGGTGTTTACCTATGCCGCCATCTTGGATTCTCTGAACCTCAGCTATCTTAACAAGGGGAATGAGAGCTTGGAATCAAACTACAAATAAGACTGCTGCGGTTTCAATTAATTTTTGGAAAAGTGAAAACAGTTTAATTCCTCTGGAGAGCTTAAGAAGAAGGATGCTAAGCAGTCTTTTCCATCCAACTGGACAGTTGGGATAACAAAAAAACTGGACAGTTGGGATAACAAAAATTTGAACTCCATAAAATATTTTTTAAGCATTCACTGAGTCACTCCATTGAAAAGTGCTTACTGAGCACCTACTGTTTAATGGATCATGGCTACCTGTTAACTTTTCTCTTCGGGGCTTTCTCTCTAGTACTAGAGCAGATTATTTGCTCTAAATTTTTTTCTGTGGGTTCTCTCTTGTATAAAGTCTCTGAAGTATCTTTAAGTAGGAAATGTTGAAACTTTACCCACACTCTATAGTTGTAGTGTTCTTTCCAAATATGTATAAAAGCATATTATTACTGAATCTTTTCCACACTTATCACTTTTATAGTTTCTTTCTTGTGTGGGTTCATTGGGAGCAAACCCTAAGTACTTTTTGAAGCATTTACTAACCTTGCTTTATGTGTAAGTTTTTCTTCTTGTGTGAATTTTGTGATAAGTAACTGGGTCACAAGGAACTGCTTTCCTCCAATATGATATATCCATATCTGATAATTCCTGAATTTCACTTAAAGCAGTTCTCTCATCTACCTCTCATGAAGAAATTAAGTAATCAAGCTCTTCTTGCATTGAGTTTTCAGATTTGGGAAAACTATCAGAATCACTTCTCATTTCTATCACAGTAAGATGATAGATATTGCACCACTCTTAGAACTAATACAACAGATTAAGCTGTATAGTATTTGGATACACTGACCTTTATGGAAAAAATAATAAAGCTTACTGATGAATTTTTTTAAACCAATGGATATACAGGGCACAAAAATGTATACATACTTTAACAGCTGCTAGCTGTTAAATGAAATGTATTTTAATAAATACTGCCTTTGAATTATTCAAAGTGTGTATATTAGTATACATTTTGGGGGACACCCTATATTTCCAACAACATAATTTTCACACTAAGCATTTGTCCATGATTTGTACAAACAACTCAACAGTTTCAAAGCATTGGAGGGGAAAAGTGAATGATCTTTAATGTTCATTAGAAGAAAAGTAAAATTAAGTATTTTTAATTTTAAAAATCTTAGAAAAGTTTGTAGCTGAAGAAATAATCATTTCTTACACAGAAGAGTTAGAAAAATGGCTTTTAAAATATTTCTTCTGCTCTAGTCCGTTTTTCTCAGTGGATAGAGCATCGACCTGTGGGCTGAAAGGTCCCAGGTTTGATTCTGGTCAAGGGCAGGTGCGTGCCCTTGGTTGCAGGTGTATGCAGTAAGCAACCTATTGATGTGTGTCTCTCACATCAATGTTTCTCTCTCCATGTCTCTCCCACTCCCATTCTCTAAGAATAAATAGAAAAATATTCTCAGATTAGGATTAACAAAACACACACACAAATAATAATAATTTTTTTAAAGTTTCTTCATCCTGTAACTATGGTGAGTAAGCATTACCCAGCATTAAAGCTACTTATCCTTCTAAAAGGAGAAGCTCACATTTCCAAACTGTTCTTCTTTGAGTTAAAAGGCACTCCTATAGCCCTGTCTTGTGCGGTTCAGTTGGTAAAGAGATAGATACATAGATCAATGGAATAAAAAGTCCAGAATTAGATCCACATAAATATGGCAAGTTGATTTTTTATGGGCAACTTTTTAATATGGTTAGCATTCACATAAAAATAACCATTTAAAAGTGAACAATTGAGCTTGGCTGGTGTGGCTCAGTGGTTAAGCTTCAACTCATGAACCTGGAGGTCACAGTTTGATTCCAATTAGAGCACATGCCTGGGTTGCAGGTTTGATCCACAGGAGGGGATATGTAGGAGGCTTTGGATCAATTACTTATCATTGATATTCTTCTCTCCCTCTTCCTTCTCTGAAATCAGTCCTATATAATAAAAGCCTAATATGCTAAGTGTCCTGTCAACCGGTAGGCCATTCAACCAATCAAAGTGTAATATGCTAATGATATGCTAAAGCCGCTCAAGCGCTTACTATGACTAGTTTATATTATTACTAGAGGCTTGATGCACGTAATTCATGCAAGTGTAGGCCTTCCTTCCCCCAGCTGCCAGCACCAGCTTCCCTCTGGCACCCGGGACCGGGTTTCCCTTGCAGCCCCCATTTCATCCAGAAGGTCATCCAGAAGGACAGACAAGTCTGATCTAATTAGCATATTATGCTTCTATTATTACAGATTATAGACATTTAAATTACTATGAAGTGGTCTTTCATTGTGGTTTTGGTTTGCATTTCCCCAGTGACTAATGTTATTGAGCACATATTCATGTGTTTGTTGACCATTTCTCTTCTTTAGAGAAATACCTGCTCAAATCCTTTGGTCATGTTAAAATTGGGTTTGTTTGTCTTTTTACTTTTGAGTTCCTTATAAATTCTGGATATTAACCCTCATCCTAATATGATTTGCACATATTTTATCTCCTTATGTAGGTTTTATTTTCACTTTCTTGATAATGTCCTTTTAACCAAAATTTTTAAATTTGGATAAGGTCCAATTTATCTACTTTTTCTATGTTGCTTTTGCTTTTAGTATCATATTTAAAATCCATTGTCAGCCCAACTGACATTGTTCACTGGTTGAGCATCGAGCTAGGAACCAGGAGGTCATGGTTCAGTTCCAGGTCAGGGCACATGCCCAGATCTCAGGCTTAATCCCCAGTGGGGACCTGCCAGAGTCAGTGGATCAATGATTCTCTGTCATTGAAGTTTCTATCTCCCCCTCTTCCTCTTCTTTCCTCTCTGAAATCAATAAAGATGTATTTTTTAAAAATAAAAATAGCCGAGACCGGTTTAGCTCAGTGGATAGAGCGCCGGCTTGCAGACTGAGAGGTCCCAGGTTCGATTCCGGTCAAGGGCATATACCTTGCTGGCAGGCACATCTCCACTACGGGGCGTGCAGGAGACAGCTGATCAATGTCTCTCTCATCGATGTTTCTGACTTTCTATCTCTCTCCTTTCCTCTCTGTAAAAAATCAGTAAAATATATTTAAAAAAATAAAAATAAAAAAATAAAAATAAAATCCATTGTCAAATACAAGATCATGAAGATTTACCTGGACGTTTTCTTCTATAGGTTTTATAGTTTGTTATATTTATGTTTTAGATCCATTTTTATTAATTTTTTTTATAATGTGCAAAAGGGTCCAGCTTGATTCTTTTGCATGTGTCTATCTAGTTGTCCCAGCACCATTTGTTGAAAAGACTATTTTGCCCCCCATTGAATGATCTTATTGAAAATAAGTTGGCCATAGATGTCTGGGTTTATTTCTAGGCCCATCATTCTATTTTAGTGGTCTATATGTCTCTCTATATAATCTTAGTACCACATTATTTTTAAAAAATATATTTTATTGATTTTTTACAGAGAGGGAGAGAGATAAAGAGTTAGAAACATCAATGAGAGAGAAACATTGATCAGCTGCCTCCTGCACAACCCCACTGGGGATGTGCCCGCAACCAAGATACATGCCCTTGACCGGAATTGAACCTGGGACCCTCCAGTCCACAGGCTGATGCTCTATCCACTGAGCCAAACCGGTTTTGGCTTAGTACCACATTATTTTGAATACTATAGATTTGTAGTAGGTTTTGAGATTGGGAAATGTGAATCTTTCAACTTCGTTCTTTTTCAAGACTTGTTTTAGCTAATCAGGGTCCCTTGAAATCCCATTTGAATTTGAGGATTAGCTTTTCTATTTCTGCAAAAACAAACAAACATTAGAATTTTGATTGGGATTGCATTGTATCTCAGATTGCTTTGGGAGTACTGCCATATTAACAATGATAAGTCTTCCAATCCATGAACATGAAGTACTTTCCTTTTAAGTATGTCTTTTTAAAGTATTTTAGCAATGTTTTGTAGTTTTCAGTGTACAAGTCTTTCATCTCCTTAGTTAAATTTGTACCTGGGTATTTTATTCCTTTGGATACTATTATAAATGGAATTATTTTCTTAATTTAGTTTTCATAATGTTTACCACTGGTGTTTAAAAATACAACTGGCTTTTCTTTGTTAATCTTGATATTGCAATTTTGCTGAATTTATTAACTTTAGTTTTTATGTGGACTCTTTGGAATTTTCTATATATAGAATGATGTCATCTATGATTAGAGAAAGATTTACTTCTTTTTCTTCCAATTTAAATGCCTTTTATTTCTTTTTCTTGCCTATTTACTCTCTATAAAACATCCAATACAATGCTAAGGATCAGTGCTGGTATTAGGCATATTTATTTCATTTCAGATTTTAGGCCGAAAGATTTTAGTATTTTCCTATTGAGTATGATGTTATCTGTACTTTTAAAAATAATTACCCTTTGTCATCTTGAGAATGTTCCCTTCTATTTCTAGTGTGTTGAGTGCTTTTATCATGAAAAGATGTTGAATTTTGTCAGATGCTTTTACTGCATCATTCAGTGATCATGTGTTTTTTCCCTTCATTTTAGTGTATTATATGAGTTGATTTTCTTATGTTGAACCACCCTTTCATTCCTGGAATAAACCTCACTTAGTCATGCTATAAAATCTTAATGTGCTGTTAAATTCAGTTTATTAGTATTTTGTTGAGGATTTTTGTATCTGTATACATAAAGAATATCATCAGTCTGTAGTTTTTTCCCTTGTGGTATTTTTGTCTGTGACTTATTTATTTATTTATTTTGGTTAATCCTCACTTGAGGATATTTTTTTCCATTGATTTTATTTTATTTTATTAATATATTTTTATTGACTTTTTACAGAGAGGAAGAGAGATAGGGAGCTAGACACATCAATGAGAGAAAAACATTGATCAGCTGCCTCCTGCATGCACCCCACTGAGGATTGAGCCCACAACCTTGGTACATGCCCTCAACCAGAACTGAACCCGGGACCCTCCAGTCCACGGCCCGACACTCTATCCACCGAGCCAAACTGGTCAGGGCTCCATTGATTTTAAATAGAGTGAAAGGGAAAGAGGCAAGGAAGAGAGAGAGAAACATTGCTATGAGAGAGCCACATCAATTGGTTGCCTCCCAAGCATGCCCTGAACCTGGGCAGGGAACTTGAAACTTAGGTGTGCTCCCTTGATTTGGAATCAAACCTGTGACCCTTCGGTGCACCAGCCGAAGCTCTAACCAATGAGTACATTGGCCAGGGCTGTGGCCAATTTATTTTTGACAAAGGTGCAAAAGCAATTCAGTAGAGAAAGGATTGAATTTTCAATACATGATGTTATAACAATTGGACATCTACATGCCAAAAAATGAATGTCCATCTAAACTTCACACCTTATACAAAAATTAACCCCAATGGGTCATAGTCCCAAATGTAAAAACTAAAACTGTACAACTTCCAGGAAAACATAGGAGAAAATATTTATGATCTGAGTTAAGCAAAGTGTTCTTAGAACATCAAAGCATAATCCATAAAAAAAAGAACTAATACAATGAACTCTGTTAAATTTTTTTAATTTCATATGAAAGACACTTAAAATAAGAAGACTGCTTTGGAAAAGAGTCTGATCATTCCTCAAAAGATTAAGTATCTATATGACACACCAGTTCATTAATTAGGTATGTATATGAAAGAAAAAAAAAGATATGTCCACACAAGAACCTGTTTGCAAATATTCTTAGCAGCATTATTCATAATATTATTCATATAACTCAAAAGGGAAACAACCCAAATATCCATCAGAAATAAAATAAATGAAGTAAAGCCCTAGCCGGTATGGCTCAGTTGGTTGGAGAATCATCCCATGCACCACAAGTTGTGGGTTTGATTCCTGATCGGGGTACATACCTAGGTTGTGGGTTGGGTCCCAGTAAGGGTGTATATAGGAGGCAATCTCTCTCTCTCTCTCTCTCTCTCTCTCTCTCTCTCTCTCTCTGTGTGTGTGTGTGCGCATCTCCCCACCCCCTAAAAATAAATAAAAATTTTTAAAAAGACCTACAACCAATATTACTCAATCCAGAGAAGCTTTCATTTAGAATTAAAGCAGAAATAAAGAGATTTCTAGACAATAAAGCTAAAAGAGCTCATCACCACCAAACTAGTTTTATAAGAAATGCTAAAGGGACTTCTTCAGGAAAAAAGGGGAAAAATATATATAAATATGAATAATAAAATGGCAGTTACTATATACCTATTAATAAGTAATTTTTTAAATGTAAGTGGATTAAATGCCCAATTGGAAGACACAGGTTGGCTGAATAGAAAATAAAAAAAGAGCCATGTATTTACTGCCTACAAGAGAACCATTTCATATAACAAAAATAGACAGATTGAAAGTAAATGGATGGAAGCAGTGGTTCTCAACCTTTCTAATGCCGCCACCCTTTAATACAGTTCTTCATGTTGTGGTGACCCCCAACCATAAAATTATTTTTGTTGCTACTTAATAACTGTAATTTTGCAACTGTTATGAATCATATCTGTGTTTTCCAATGGTCTTAGGCGACCCCTGTGAAAGTGTTGTTCAACCCCTAAAGGGGTCGCAACCTACAGGTTGAAAACCACTAGATGGAAGAGATATTTCATGCCAATGGAAATGAAAAAGAAAAAAAAAAACACTGGGGTAGTAATATTTATATCAGGTAAAACAGACTTTAAAACAATGGCTATGCCCTAACTAATTTGGCTCAGTAGATAGAGCACCGGCCTGGAGACTGAAAGGTCCCAGATTCGATTCCGGTCAAGGGCATGTACCTTGGTTTCGGGCACATCCCCAGTAGGAGGTGTTTAGGAGGCAGCTGAATCGGTGTCTCATCAATGTTTCTAACTCTCCCTCTCCCTTCCTCTCTGTAAAAAATTAATAAAACATATTAAACAACAACAACAAAAAACAACAATGGCTATAACGAGAGATAAAGAAGGACCCAGCAATTCCATTTCTGGATATTTATGTGAAGAAACCCCACACACTAATTTGAAAAGACACATGCAACCCTATGTTCATTGTAGTATTATTTAAAATAGCCAAGATATGGAAGCAACCTAAGTGTCCATTGATAAATGACTGAATATAGAAGATGTGGTCTATATATACATTGGAATATTACTCTGCCAAAATAATAATGAGATATTGCCATCTACAACAACATAGAGGATATAATGCTAAGGGAAATAACTTAGTGATGTTATATACCATATATGTGGAATCTAAAAACAAAATAAATAGGGGGGAAGGGGACATATGTAATACTTCCAACAATAAATATTTTTTAAAAAAGACAGAAAGATTCTGCACAATACCTTTAGGTCGTCCAGTATACCACCTAAAAGAAGCCAAGTATATAAAATCAAAATATACACAACCTTTTAATAGCAGCAGGTCTGGTTCAAGTGTTGTGACCATAAAGCAGCTGGTGCTTGCAATGCGTAAATAATTTACACAGGATTGAGAGGCAGTTGGGAAGACTAAAGATGTTTGAAATGATGTCAATTTCAGTATTTAAACATAAATTTTAAATTAATAAAAATATGTGGTTTTAAAAAACAAAATAAATGAACAATCAAAAGAAAAACAAATTTATAGATATAAACCATTTTGATGGTTGACAGATGGGTTGGGGGCATAGGTAAAAAAGGGAAAGATTAAAATGTGCAAATTGGCAGTTAAAAAACAGTCATGGGGATGTACAATATAGCATAGGGAATACATAGTCAAAAACATTGTAATAAGTTATATAAATGTCTAATCACTATGTTGAACACCTGAAACTAATGTAATATTGAATGTCACTTGTAATCCTATATAATAAAGAGGTAATATGCAAATTGACCATCATGCCATCACAAGATGCGGGAGCAGGGCCAGCCACTCTGCACGCCTGCCGCCAGAGTTCCCTCAGCCCCACTGGGAGCCTCGGGTCCTCCTGCACCCTCCACTGACTGAGGCTCAGGCAAGCAAGACTGGCCAAGGCACAGGCAAGCCTCGAATGGCAGTTGCCCAGCTGCCCAGGGCTATGGAGGCTTGTGCTGCTGGCAGTAGCAGCAGCAGAGGTATGATTGGGTATTGCCTTCCCCTGATCGCTTGGATCACTCCTGCCCCTGAAGGCTCCCAGACTGTGAGCGGGGGCAGGCCAGGCTGAGGGACCCGCCACCTCCAGTGCATGAATTTTCATGCACCAGCCCTCTAGTATAAAAAATAACTGTTTTGGGGTTTTTTAGAGAGAGGAAGGGAGATTGAGAGAAAGAGGTAAAAAAACATGAATTGGTATGTGCCCCAACTGAGGACCAAACCCAAATCCTGAGTCTGTACCTGAACTGGAATTGAACCCATGACCCTTCAATGCTCAGAATGAACCACACCAGCCATGGTGGAAATTGACAACTTTCTATATGTGTGGAGAAGAATGTTTTTAAAAAATGTAAGGTCTTAGTCACCACAATCATCTTCCTTCTAGTCTTGTGGGCTTCATCCAAAGCTGGACAAGGTTCT
This sequence comes from Lasiurus cinereus, assembly GCA_011751065.1. Taxonomy (NCBI): domain Eukaryota; kingdom Metazoa; phylum Chordata; class Mammalia; order Chiroptera; family Vespertilionidae; genus Lasiurus; species Lasiurus cinereus. Next base: position 4,560,505 of record JAAGEH010002525.1, read on the forward strand.
CAGCCAAGGGCAAAGAGGAGCCAAGTCTTTAGAACCTGAAATTCCCACCTAATGGTGGTGGATTAGTCTTTAGGATAGTCATCTCTGACTAAATCTAGCCTAATAATAGCTAGTTTCTTTTATATTTTAAAATAAATCTTTATTGTTCAGATTATTATAGTTGTTCCTCTTTTTCCCCCCTATAGCTCCCCTCCACCTGGTTCCCACCCCACCCCATATTACCACCACCCACACTGTCCTTGTCCATAGGTGTAAGATTTTTGTCCAATCTCTTCCCGCATTCCAACACCTCCTTCCCCTCAAGAATTGTCAGTCCACTCACTTTCTATGCCCTTGATTTTATTATATTCACCAGTTTATTCTGTTCAGATTTTTTATTCACTTGATTTTTAGATTCACTTGTTGATAGATATGTATTAGTTAATAATTTTTATCTTTACCTCTTTTTTCTTCTTCTTTTTAAAAATATATTTTATTGATTTTTTACAGAGAGGAAGGGAGAGAGATAGAAAGTCAGAAACATCGATGAGAGAGAGACGTCGATCAGCCGCCTCCTGCTCACCCCACTGTGGAGATGTGCCTGCAAGCAAGGTACATGTCCCCAGCCGGAATCGAACCTGGGACCTTTCAGTCTGCAAGTCAACGCTCTATCCACTGAACCAAGCTAGTCTTGGCTTCTTCTTCTTCTTCTTCTTCTTAAATAATACCCTTCAGCATTTCATATTATACAGCTTTGGTGGTGATGAACTCCTTAAACTTTTTCTTATCTGTGAAGCTCTTTATCTGCCCTTCAATTCTGAATGATAGCTTTGCTGGGTAGAGTAATCTTGGTTGTAGATTCTTGCTATTCATCACTTTGAATATTTCTTGCCATTCCCTTCTGGCCTGCATAGTTTCTGCTGAGAAATCAGCTGACAGTCGTATGGGTGCTCTCTTATAGGTAACTGTTTTTCTCTTGCTGCTTTTAATATTCTCTGTTTGTCTTTTGCTCTTGGCATTTTAATTATCGTGTGTTTTGGTGTGGTCCTGTTTGAATTCCTTTTTTTGGGGGGTTTCTCTGCACTTCCTGGACTTGTAAATCTATTTCTTTCACCAAATGGGGGAAGATTTCTTTCATTATTTCTTCAAATAGGTTTTTAGTATCTTTCTCTCTCTCATCTTCTGGCACCCCCATAATTCGGATGTTGGTATGCTTGAAGTTGTCCCAGAGGCTTCTTATACTATTTTCATATTTTTGGATTCTTTTTTTTTTTTTTTTGCTTTTCCAGTTGGGTGTTTTTTGCTTCTTAGTATCTTTGACTTGATTCTTGGGTCCTCTAGTCTGCTGTTGGATCTCTGTATATTATTTTTTATTTCAGTCAGTGTATGCTTAATTTCTAGTTGGTCCCTTGAGGGTCTCACTAAATTTATCTGCCTTTTCTAGAAAATTCTTGAAAAACCTTATAACCGTGGTTTTGAACTCTATATCCAGTAGTTTGCTTTCCTCCATTTCCTTCATTTGTGATCTGTTTCTTTGTCTCCAAATTTTGGCTGCTTTCCTGTGTTGATAGAGTGGCTTTGTGTGGTAGGTGGCTCAGCCTCCCCAGTTACCTGAGGTGGACACTCTTGGTGCACCCCTTTGTGGGCTGTGTGCACAGTCTTGTTGTAGTTAAGCCTTGATTGTTATTGGTATCACTGAGAAGAATTGACCTCCAGGCCAATTGGCTGTGAGGATCAGCTGTGTCTACGATGGGAGAACTTCTGTGCTGGAGACACCCTTATGAGACAAAACTTGCTTCAGTGGGGCTTTGGTGCTTACTGAGTATGCTCCCTGAGTGTGTCCCTTATGGATATGAGGAGTTGTAATCTGGATGGTCCTATTCTGACCCCTGGGTATACTGGCTCTTGGATCACCAAGGAGGTGCTAATTTAACCTCTGTCTGAAGCCACCCAGCAGGAGCTACAGAGAGATTTGCAGATTCCTCTTCTTTGGGTTTTGGAGCCCAGATGAGGCCCAGCTATGAAGCAATGCAAGCTGCTGTGGGGCCTTCAGTCTTCTTTTGGATGTTCTTGGTCTCTCTGACTCAGCTGCAGTTTGATAGATAAGTTTAGATTTCAAAGGACCATGTCTCTGTGCAGAGCTTGAATGGGGGAGCAGGGAGTCTCAGGGCAGAGTAAATAGCAATGGCTTCCTGTCAGTCCTATCCTAAGAGGCCCCTGGGTCTCAGTGTCCCTTCGTAATCTCTGCAAGCATCTCTGAGAGAAAGCCACCCTCGAGTTCTGCCCAATGCCAGATAGCCCAGAGTCTCACCTGGAACTGAATTTCAGTGCAGTCGGGAGCCTGTGTCTCCCTCTGGCTTGAGAAAGCCAGCTGCATATTCAGTTGCCAGCCCTCTCTGCACGTGCCTCTCTACCTCTCCACTTTACTTCCACAGCTCATCCAAGTCTCAGTGTGCTTTTCTCTTCCCTTCTAGTTATAGAATTTCCACTTAGCCAGCCTTCCTGTGGTTCTGGATGATGTCCATTTTGTCTTTTAGTTATAGTTTTGAAGTGGTTGTGAGAGGTAGCAAGTTCAGGTGTTTACCTGTGCTATCATCTTGGTTTCTCCTCCTAAATGTCACGTTTTTTATGTGTGGGTTTAAAAATTGATTTTTAGAGAGAAAGGGAGAGAAACATGGATTTATTGTTCCTCTTATCTGTTAATTCATTGGTTGATTCTTGTATGAGCTCTGACTGGGATTGAACCCAAAATCTTGGCGTATGCCTATGCAGTTAGGATCAGATTTTTTCTTTATTGTTATTGCACATCTGTAAAATAGGATATGAGCCCATTCAGAGATGGTACAAGACCCTTCTGATGATATAGGAAAAATGACCTTGCAAACACAACAGTAATGAACCAATAGGAGAGATTAGCAAACGCCCAAGTCTAGGGCCCCAGATTCTCAAAGAATGTCATTGGTCCCAAAAATTGAAGGAGAGAGGATCCTGCATTGGCATGGAATGCTGAAGATTAGCAGAGGGCAAAAATCAGAAGGAAAGACAGTCCTTTAGTGAAGCACTTCCTTACTCCTTGAGCATGCATCTGGGCTCCTGGAGGAGCTGGCTTGCCTGGCGGCAGCTTCTGACTTAGTGTGTGGAGAAACATGGTATAGTAGGTGTGGGACCAGCTCAAGGCAGGCTTTTGCTGTTGGGGCGGGTTCTGAGCCCTGTGACTCCCTCGTAAGCACTGCATTGGTCTTGTCACTTCGTGTATAGTTAAGCCAGGACCTCCTCACCGGGTAGGAAGACGCAAACAAGGTAATCTGGTGTCTGCCCTTGTACCCTTGGGGCTCCATTCCTTTCTGTTTCCACGTGATGACTTATTTGAAATTTATGCTAGTAAAACACTCATTCTCGCCGAGACCAGTTTGGCTCAGTGGATAGAGCATCGGATTGCGAACTGAAAGGTCCCAGGTTCGATTCTGGTTGGGGGCATGTACCTTGCTTGCAGGCACATCTCCACTGTGGGGTGTGCAGAAGGCGGCTGATCGATGTCTCTCATCGATGTTTCTGAGTTTCTGTCTCTCTCCCTTCCTCTCTGTAAAAAATCAATAAAATATATTAAAAAAAAAACAAAAAAACACTCATTCTCTGAGGCCTTATTGCCTTCATGTGAGCTCTTGTGCTGCACGGTGGGGACACAAAAACAATTCAGAAACGCCCCTGGTTCTCAGCTCCCAAACTGCCTGAGTAGATAAACCTACCAGAAACAAATTCTGGTATTAGGTGGCATGATATAAGGGGCCCTAAGAGAGATTTACAGATAGGGCTGAAGAGTTCAAAGCATTAGGAGGCTTCCAGAAGGTGGTGGTGGAGGTGTTACCAATCTTCATCCTGTGGGTTTCTTTCATTTCCAGAGGACATAAAAGTTTCCTTGTTTTTACATTTCTAATGCCTACATTCAGATACCCTTCTTGGGTTGGGAGGGGTGGAGACTGGTAGCCCCTTGTGTTCAGTATAAATAGAAAGAATGAATCTGGCTTTGAGGAAAGAGTATTCAAGGCAGGATACTCTTAGGGCAAAAGCACTAAGGCTAGAAATCACAGAGCTTGTTCCAGGACTTGGGACCAGTTCGCCTAGCTGGATTATAGGATGTGTATAGGTTTGTGGGTAATGAGACAGATGGAAAGGTTGGGCCTTGAATGCCAGGGAGAACCTTGAAAGCTTGAAGATGTTGGCTTATTTTAGTGGCAGTAGATAGTCTTGGAAACTTTTGAATAGAGTAATTATACAATTAGACTAGCAGCCCAGTGCATGAAATTCATACACAGGTGTGGTCCCTAGACCTGGTCTGTGATCGAAGTGCGAGTGTTTGTTGTGGAAAGGCAGGTCCCATCTGACTTCTGGGCCCTGGGCAGCACCTGAGCCTCCAGGTCCCCATGCGACCTCCCTCCACCTGAGTCATGGTACCCAAGTCCCCATGCGGAGATGTGATGAGTGGGCTGGGGTGCAGCATGGGCCTCTGGGCTACCCAACAGAGCTGCATGGAAGCATGCTCTGTCCCACCCAGCCTTGCAGACCAGCTCCTGTGCAAAAGGGAGCCCTACTGGCCCCTGTGGTCCCAGCTGTTGTGTTCCAGCTAACCCAGAAGAGACTGCAGGGGTGCAGGGCCAGCTCCTGGTGGGTGCCCAGGTGGGGAGAGAGGGTTTTCCCTGGTGCTTGAGCCCTGGCATCCCCGGGGGGAGAGTAGCAAGGGGAGTGAGAGCAAGCTCAGAGGTGGGCACCCCACATTGGACACCCCACATTCTCACAGTCCCTGTCACCACTACCCCCAGGTAGCTGTTGAGAGATCACAGCCCTCCCTTGCCTCCCCCCCCTCACATTGCCAATGCCCTCCATGTTCCGTGCCGCCCCCTGGTGGTCAGCATATGTCATAGCGAGCAGTTGAACTCCCAGTCAAATGACTGCCTGAGGGGATAATTTGCATATTAGCTTTTATTATACTATAGGATTTGATTTGTAGCCCTAGCTGGTTGGCTCAGTGGGCTCGATCCCCAGTAAGGAGCACACAGGATGCAGCCTATCAATGATTCTCTCTAATCATTAATGGTTCTCTCTCTCCTCCCTTCCTCTCTGAAATCAATACAAATTGATATTTTTCAAAAAAAAGTTAAGAAGTCTATATCTGCTCTGTAGAAAAACCCAGGTAGACAGATGGAAGACTTTTTTTTTTAAATATATTTTATTGATTTACTTTTTACAGAGAGGAAGGGAGATAGTCAACATCGATGAGAGAGAGACATCGATCAGCTGCCTTCTGCATGCCCCACAGTGGAGATGTGCCTGCAAGCAAGGTACATGCTCCCAACCGGAATCGAACCTGGGACCCTTCTGTCCGCAAGCCAACGCTCTATCCAAACCGGTCTCGGCCAGATGGAAGACTCTTATACAGCCAGTCTAATGATATGTACCTAGACAAGGGATGATTTTGTTCCCCCAAAATCTTTATGTCTGGAGTCAATTGTGTTGTCACCACTGGAGGATGTTAATGACAACTAGTGAGTGGATTCCAAGGATGCTGCCAAACATCCTATAATGCACAGGACACACACACACATACAACAGAGACCCGTCTAGCCAAAAAATGTCAATAGTGCCAAGGTTAAGAGATCCTTCCCTGAAGCAATAGTAGTGGAAATGGACCAGCGACAGTGTTAGAGACATCTCATCCAGAGACCAATCAGTCTCCTTTCGTACTCTTTGTAATGTTTAAATACTTGACACCCAGTCAATCACATCTCACGATTCCAGTCTTCCTTGTACTTTTTTTACCCATTCATTTGGCAAATATTTATTTATCACCAAATACTATTCGAGGTGCTGTGATTTAGCAATGAAGAAAGAAATTCCTGCTGTCTAAGAATCTTACATTCTTTCAGGGGATGACAGACATTAAACCTATAAATGCATACCACAAGACTGCCCTTAAGGTATTAACATTTAGTTATAAGGACTGCATTCAGATGTTTCAAAGATATTGTTAGCTAGAAAGAGTTTTAAGAATGAAAGATTATGTTGTCCTATACACTAATAGGTTGTGGGTTTGATTCTTGGTCAGAGCACATACCTAGTCTGTGGGCTTGTTACCTGGTCAGGGGGCATACAAAGGGCAACCAATTGAGGTTTCTTTCTCACATTGGTGTTTCTCTCTCCCTTCCTTTCTCTCTACAATCAATAAAAACATCCTTGGGAGAGGATTTAGAAAATATATATTATTTTTAAAAAGAATAAAAGACTGAAATAATTAAAGGTTTTCAAATTGATTTCGCCCATGTTCAAAATCCAGTCCTTTTACTCTAGTTACTTAGCAAGTCACTTACCCTATGATATTAGGGCTACCAGGGAATCTAGACTTTATTTACAATTCTCAGTAATCCCAAACTTAAGAAAAACTATATAGCATCACTAGAATAGTCAAGTAAATGGGAAATGCTTGAACAGTTTCAGAAATACAGCTACCTCCAGATGACAGAGCAGGATGGAACCAAGTTAAAAAAGTTTTTAGGCTAATTACCTTAGCACACAAATGGGAAAGTTACTTGTTAGAGTCTTATGTTCTCCACAAGAAAAAAATGCTCAGCACTTCTCTTTTCCTCTACCAAAAAGCTAACAAAAGGATGAGCAGCAGTATTGCAAGAAAACTACAGCTGATAATGGTGAAAGCAAGGATTCACCTGTGATGAAGTCAGAGATAAAACTGGGTTATCAGAACTTGGAAGCTTAGAAGGAAGACCCTGAACATCTGGGATTCAGATCTTGGAGTTGGTAGCTAGATGATGCTACCTCACATGTGCTGATATTTCTGAGGCATCCAGTGAGTCTGGTTCTGAAAGATACATTGTCTACTTCTTTTACTGATTTATATCTGTTTCCTATCTAGCACATTATAGACAATAAAATATTGAATGAATAAATGTATTCTGCAATTTCTTACCTGTCTACTACAGACCATTCAGAGTAGCTGACAGGCAAGTCAGTTACTTGTTGGGAGCTCCAATATTCTGTTTCTTTTTCTGCTCAGCAGGCTAGAGCAGTGGTTGGCAAACCGCAGCTCACGAGCCACATGCGGCTCGTGAGCCGTGGTTTGCCACTCTGTTGACTAATGAGTTTGCCGACCACTGGGCTAGAGGATAAAGCAATTTGGAGGGCGAGGACAAGCTAAAAATGCAAGAAGGTCAACAATTGCATCACTGTTTCCCAGGTCACAGCAGACCCAGGAGTGTGAGGAATCTACTAGTTGAGTATCTCCATTTCCTTAGAATTTTGCTTGACTTTCAGTGGATCCTCATTTATCAATTCCAATTTCTTTGAGCTGGTATGCAAACCCTTCAATGGTCAATCTACCCAGGCAATCTCCCACTTCCAGACCATAAATCTCCAATTAAGTCACGTTGTCCCAAAGAGGTCACAATGAAGTCCAACACTTTGCCTTTGTCTAGGATTTTGACAGATGTTCATTTGTACCTCTGTGTAAAGCAGACATAAATATATGACTCTGGGCACTGGTCTACATAGCTTTTAATAAGGGCCATGCTTAGTGTCATAAGAACATTGCATGCAAGGAATCCTGGAGTGGTCCCAGCAAGACTCAAACTGGGAAACACTGAAGTATATTCCTTTTTTATCTTTCAAATAAATTTTATTTCTCAACATGTTACCTTTCTAATTCAACAAGTGTATCACTGGATGAATGGTGAATGCATAGAGTCCTTGCTATTTTTTATGTGCTTTATGTTTTTTCTTATTTATTTACCACAAGTAAAGGTCAGGAATTGTTATCTTTCTTTGAGTCCTTGCTATTTTTAATGTAAATTCCTCGTGTTTTGGACTTTACTCTTTTTAACATATTTGTAATTTCTATTTGTTCTAAATATGCTACACTAGAAAATGTATGAGTCATTAGCATATCCAATGAAATCTATTAATTCTAATCGCAGACTTAAAAAAAAATTCTCATCCAAGGATATGTTTATATTAATTTCTAGAGAAAGAAGGAGGGAGAAAAAGAGAGAAAGTGGGAGAGAGATAGAGACAGGGGGGAGAGAGGAGAAACATTGATCAGTTTGCTCCCGTAACGTGTTCAGACCAGCAACTTCTCCCCATTGTGGGTCCTCTGGTGCACAATGAGGCTGGAGTTCTGATTAAAGCTTTTCCCACATTCCCCACACTAGTATAGTCTCTTCTCTGAGTCCTCAGGATAAAACCCACAATTTTTTGGTGTATGGGATTGAGACATCTGGTAAGGGCTAAAATATATTCTTCTGGCCTGTTTTGGCTTCTCCTGCCCCCAAATTTGAAAAAAATATTTTTTTGAGATAGAATATACATTATTTTTGCTCATTTAGTTCCTCAAAAAGGTGGGGACCATGTCACTTGCTTTTCACCATAGCTTAGCCAAGGTACTAATAGCTCACGTGCATGGGGGCCAAGAACAATGGATAATGTACCAACTTTCTGCCACTTCATATACATAGATATTTCACAGAAGCTTAAATTTTTATTCCTTGTTGTAGATTGGTAAGTTTTAATTTGGTTCTACTGCTCCTTAAACCTAGCTTTTCTTTCACCTGCAGTCAGTCTCCCCCAGTTCCTGCATTTTCCTTATACCTATGATCTCCATTCTTGGTGATAGTTCAAACCCGTCCCAACCCAATTCTACTCCGTTTTCCATTTCCTGTCCCTTATTTTGGCTCTGTATGTCCTACTGCCTGGAAGCAAGTTCTACACTTAAATCATTATCAGGACCCTGCAGGCTTCAACGTAAGTGTGAGGTTTCTAATTGAGAAAACTACAACCAAAGGCCTAGGAAAGGGGGAAGAAACTACTTTATTTTAGTCAGTAATAATAATACTTATACATTTGTAAAAAAACATTTAAAGGGATAAGAAACCAGGATCTGGTTCGGGGTGGTGGTAAAATGAGAAATATTACAAAATTATACATTATGCTTGCTAAAAGATTAGGTTGCATAGATTTAGTATTACTCAATGGCTTAATTTATCCTTTCTTTCCATTCCTGTTTTGGTGGTGGCTGTGTTTTAGAATAGTGATCTTCCCTGAAGGTCACAGTAGTATATAACAGTAAGTGCCTACAAGTCAATTATTGGTTTAGAATAGATCTGGGCTGTTAAAGTTCTGGATGTGGTCCCCAGGAGAGAGGAAGAATTTCTTCCCTGATATGGCCCAGAAAGTTCTCAGACCACTAACCATGCATTCTTTGTTCAGAGCAAGGATACTCTAGTTTCCCAGCAGGAATTATGTTGGGTTTTTAAAATATATATTTTTATTGATTTCAGAGAGGAAGGGAGAGGGAGAGAGAAACATCAATGATGACAGAGAACCATTGATCAATTGCCTCCTGCACACCCCCTACTGAGGATCAAGCCCACAAACCTGGCATGTGCCATTGATCAGAATTGAACTCGGGACCCTTCAGTTGTTAGGCTAATGCTCTATCCACTGAACCAAACAAGCCAGAGCAATTATGGTGATTTTTAAAAAATTACTTTTATTGATTTCAGAGAGAAAGGGAGAGGGATAGAGAAAGAAACAGAAATATGTATGATGAGAGAGAATCATTGACCGGCTGCCTCATGCATGCCCCACACTGGGGATTGAGCCTACAACCCAGGCAGTGCCTTGGCCAGGAATCAATCCACAATCTCCTGTTTCATAGGTTGATGCTAACCCACTGAACCACACTGCCATGCAGGAATTATGGATTTTTTAGCTTTCTATTCTTCAAAGCAAAAGCAAAATCCACAGTGAGACAGGATTGTGAAGTTCTGAGCAGAAATAGAAAGAGGCCTGGCCATTCTTAGGCTGATTCCTATTCCTGGACATGGTTCTTAAGATCCAGTTGTCAAGTTTACTGCTGAGCCAGGGATTAGCTATTAGAACTATCCACAGAACAAGGAAGCTCTCAGAAATACATGTTGACCCAAGTGGTTGATGTCAGGTTTTCTACATATTTGTCACATCTCTTGCTTCCTGTAATGTATCTCTTCTATGTATATCCTGATGGCAGATGAGGGAAAAGTTCTTAGTAAAGCTTTTCTCACACTGGAAGCACTTATGTAGCTTTTCCCTAGTGCAGGTTTCCTGGTGGGCACTGAAGTGAGAATGTTCTTGAAGCTTTTCCCACACTGGGCATACTGGTACAGGCCCTCCACAATGTGGACTTGCCAATGAGTGCTAAAATGGGAATTTGTTGACTCTTTCCCTACAGAGAGTGTACTGGTAAGGCTCCTCCCTAGTGTGGGTCCTCTGGTGAACAATGAGGCTAGAGCTGTGGCTGAAGCTTTTCCCACATTTCCCACACTGGTATGGTCTCTCCCCTATGTGAGTCCTGAGGTTTGAGTGCTCACTGAAGCCTTTCCCACATTCACTGCACTTTTGAGGCTTCTTACCTCAGTGGATTCTCTGAAGCCAACAAGATAAGAAACTCGGCTAAAGTTTTCACCCATTTTGTGACATTTAAAGCTTTTTTCCAGTTCAGGGGCTGGCTGGCGATGAGAGGAGGGAGAATTCTGAGAGCATTCTCTTCCACACAAGAGATATATCCAGGGCTTCTCCTAAGTCCGAAGTCTCTAGTGACATATCCTCTCCTGAGATGGAGCTGCCTCCTCATTCTACCCTGGACAATGTCTATGTTGCTTTCCTGACATTGGTTCATCCACTTTGCCTGTATTTAGCTCAGAGTGCCAAAACACTTTCCTACTAGAATTTTTCCATAAATCCTTGTTCATTTCTACTTCTGGATCATCCCATTTTAGATTCTCTTATAATCCTATTCTTCATCTCAGAAGCTGAAAGAATAAAATTACACTGAACTCTTCTGGAGAAGGAAAACAATGGAATGAGGAAAGAGGTACAAATAAAATACCATAAAGAAGAAATACCTAATTGGAATTCTTCGTGTGACTCAGTCACAGTCAGTCTTCTGCTAAAGAAAAGCCTAAGTTTTATTTTCCAATTGTAATACTTTTTAGCTCCAAATTTGTGGTCACTGGTAAATATACCATACACCCCCCTATTTTTCTCCTATTCTCTATATTTTGGGATATTCTGACATGATGACAAAACTGAAGCAAAGAGTTAAGCTGTCAATATGACTAGGTGTATTCTCAATTCTTGAATAGCCTAGCTTCTGGGAGCAGAATCATAAAAAGCCACTCGAGTTTGGGCAGCTGAAACAAGAATAAAGCAAGTTTCTTTGTGTGTACGTTAAATATGTTTTTATTGATTTTTAGAGAGAGGAAGGGAGAGAGAAAGAGTGATAGAAATATGGATGAGATTGGCTGCCTCCTGCATGTCTCCTACTGGTGATCGAGCCTACTACCTGGGCATGTGCTCTGACCAAGAATTGAACTGGTGACCTCTTGGTCCATGTGTTGATGCTCAACCACTGAGCCACACTGACCGGGTTACAGCAAATTTTTTTCATATCTGGCAAGCACAGACTTAGGTTATGAAAGGAGGGAAGGGGAGAAAGTCTGAGCTGGAGCCTAACTGGCAATCTAAGGAAGGAAAGTAAGTGAAACTCCATGAAGAAAAAAAATGATATGGACCTTGTGAAAGAGACCAGCAAATGTAAAATTTGGGCTCTAAAGAGCAAGGAAATAATACTTCAACTCCATGAAAATTGAAATTCTCTGGCCTGTATATGATCATTCATCAAGAAGATGACAAGGCCAAGAGCAGAAACAGCCCTTTCTTAAGTATACTTTCCAATCCTTTGACTATCAGAGCCAAGAGTCTTACCAAGTATGTTTGGGCATAGGACTGCCAGGTCAACTCCCCTAACTTCTTTGCCAGGCCCCTGTAGTCCTTTTCATCCCTGGCTATATTATCTTTAGTGGTACCCTGTCCAACCTCTGTGGATGCCCTGTTCTGCTGATTCAGCTCTCCAGACTCCATATAATTTCCCTCTTTGCCAGAAACAACATATTTGCCACAGGAGGTGCAGAGGAACTTGAAAGGGCATCCATTTCCTCATAAAAGATACAAGGCTCAGGCAAATTCTCTCTCCTCACTTTGCAATAACCTAACTATAGGCTTTTGAATTTGGTGTGACACTACTATGGGGTCCCCAGAAAACCCTGCTCCTGGAATTGTTCCCGCACAGCCTGTAGATCTGAGTGTTCTGCGGATGGGTCTGGAGTTATGAAACAGAATTCTGATTATATCTGGTTATGATTCTCTGAAAGGCACACAGCCTCCATCATCATCTCTTCTAGTCCCCTCTGCTCTGAGCCACCATCTCATGTAAGAATTACACCATAGCTGCATCTTTGTGTGTTTTTTAACTTATTTTCAATTACAGTTGACATCCAATATTATATTCATTTCAGATATACAGCACAGTAGTTAGACATTTACATCTTATAAATTAACCCCCCCTCATAAGTATAGTACTCACCTGATACCATATATGGTTACCATAATATTATTGACTATATTCCCTATGTTGTATTTTATATTCCTGTTACTATTTTGTAACAACCAATCTGTACTTCTTAACCCCTTCATCTTTTTTTTTTGACTTTTTTTTTTTACTTTTTTTTTAATTAATTTTTTATACATATCTCCCCATTGTCCCCCCTCCCTCCCAGGCATACCCCAACCCCCTTCATCTTTATTTACCACCTCCCATTTGGCAACCATCCATTTGTTCTCTGTTTATAAATTAGTTTCTGTTTTATTTGTTCATTTATTTTGTTTTTTAGATTCCACATATAAGTGAAATCATATGGTATTTGTATTTCTCTGTCTGACTTAATTTCACTTAGCATAGGACCCTCTAAGTCCATCCAAGTCATAGAAAATGGTAAGACTTCATTCTTTTTTAATGGCCAAGTAATATTCTATTGTGTATACAGGGGTGTGCAAAAACAGATTTATGTAATACAAATAATACAATAATTAAGAAATGATAATACAAGAATAAACTGTGTTTTGTGTACTCACAACTATAAACCTACTTTTGCTTCATCCTATACATTTTGGATATTATCCTCTTATCAAATGTATCATTGATGAATATCTTGACCCATTCAGTAAGTTATCTTTTCATTTTATTTATGGTTTCCTTTACTGTGCAAAAACTTTTTAGTTTGATGTAGTCCCATTTGTTTATTTTTTGTTTCTCTTGCCCAAAGAGACATATCCAAAAAAATACTACTTAGAGCAGCAGTCACCAACCTTTCAGATCTCATGGACCACCAGTTGGTGACCACTGGCTTAGAAAAATGTTAGAAAGTTTATTCCTTATGTTTTCCTTTAGGAGTTTTACAGTTTTGAGTCTTACATTTAAGCCTTTAATCCATTTCGAGTTTATTCTTATATATAGTGTTAGAATATGGTCTAATTTCATTTTTTTGTATGTATCTGCCCAGTATATTCTTGCCTCCTTTGTCATAGATTAGTTGGCCATATAGGTGTGGGTTTATTTCTAGGCTTTCTATTCTGTTCCATTGATCTTTGTGTCTTTTTTTTTTTAATGCCAGTACCATGCTGTTTTGATTATATGTCGTTTGTGATATAGTAGCATGACACCTTTAACTTTGTCCTTTCTCAAGATTGCTCTAGATATTAAGGGTATTTTGTGGTTCCATATACATTTTAGGATTATTTGTTCTATTTCTGTGAAAAATGTCATTGCTATTTTTATAGGGATTGCATTTAATCTATATATTATTTTGGGTTTCCCTGGTCTTCTTCTTTTTAAAAAAAATATGTTTTTATTGATTTCCGACAGGAAGGGAGAGGGAGAGAGAGATAGAAACATCAATGATGAGAGAGAATCATTGACCAGCTTCTTCCTGTAGGCCCCCTACTGGGGATATGCCCTGATTGGGAATCCAACCTGGGACTCTTCAGTTCACAGTCCTATGCTTTATCCATGGAGACAAACTAGCTAGGGCTTCCCTGGGCTTCTTAATTCCATTCTTGATCTCCTACTGTCTTTTTTGAACCAGCAGTCAATATAGCCCCTCTCATTTTTCATTCAACTAACATATTGAATGTCCAATATGCTAGTTTCTAAGAAATGCAAATGTGAATATGATATGGAATCTGCTTTCAAGAAGGCCATAATCTGGTAAAAGTTTCTGTAACATGAGATGTAAACAAATGTTTACTAGGTGTACTGGTTAGTAATGCAGATTTTCTAAATAGATGGAGTTACACATATGTTGATATATATGTGATTTGATATGTATGCTATTTTGTTGTATTGACAGCAAGCTTCAAAACTTCATATCTCAAATTTTCTGAAGGTACTAACATCATATTTTTATGCTTAAAAAGGTCGAATTTCGAACCAAAAAAAGAGCATTTGCCAGAAGTTTTAATTCATTGCTTTATTTTGAAGAAAAGTGCTGCTGAAAGTTATCATATACTTTGGGAAGCTTATGGTGAACATGCTCCATCTCAAGATACTTGTGAACACTGGTTTAAACGCTTTAAAAGTGATGATTTCTATGTCAAAGATAAAGAATGTCCAGGTCAACCGAAAAAGTTTGAAGGCCAATAATTACAAGCATTATTGGATGAAGATTCAAACTCAAAAACAGCTTGAGAGAGATTAAACATTGCTCAGCAAACAATTTCCGATTATTTACCAGCAATGGGAAAGATTTTAAAGGAAGGAAAATGAGTGCCACATCAACTGAACGAGACAAATGAAAAACCGAAAAATCATCAGTAAAATGTTGCTTCAACAGCACAAAAGAAAGTCTTTTTTTGCATCGAATTGTGACTGGCAATGAAAAGTGGATTTATTTTGAGAATCCCAAATGCACAAAATCATGGGTTGATCCAGGTCAACCATCAACATCAATTGCAAGGCTAAATCGCTTCAGAAAGAAGACAATACTCTGTGTTTGGTGGGATCAGGAAGGTGTGCTATATTATGAACTTCTAAAACCAGGTGAAATGATTAATACTGATCGCTGTTGACAACAAAAAATCAATTTGAACCATGCTTTGATTGTGAAACGACGAGAATGTTCCAAAAGACATGGCGGAGTAATTTTGCTTCATGATTATGCACTGCCACACACTTCAAAACCAGTTAAAGACATATTAAAAGATCTTGCCTGGGAAGTATTAACCTACTTGCTGTATTCACCAGACCTTGCTCCTTCAGATTACCACTTGTTCCGATGGATGGCACACGCACTTTCTGAGCAGCACTTCAAAACATATGAAAAAGTAGAAAATTGGGTTTCTAAATGGTTTGCCTCAAAACAAGGAAAGTTTTATTGGGACGGTATCCACAAATTACCTGGAAGATGGGGGAAATGTGTGGCTAATGATGGACATTACTTTGCATAAAGAACTTCTGATGTTTCTCTTGAAATTATCATGTTTTCTTTTATTACAAAATCCACATTATTAACTGGTACACCTGGGAAGTAGAGTTAAGTACCAAACAAACTGAAATATTCAAAGTTACTGTAAAACTATTACTCCCCTGAAAGACTACTGCCTTATATAACTCAGAAAGTCCAAGACCTTACAAAATTCTTTATGTAGGGATTCGGTGCCCTTTCTTTTTCTTTTCTTTTTTTTAATATATTTTATTGATTTTTTACAGAGATGAAGGGAGAGGGATAGTTAGAAACATCGATGAGAGAGAGACATCGATCAGCTGCCTCTTGCACGCCCCCTACTGGGGATGTGCCTGCAACCAAGGTACATGCCCTTGACCGGAATCGAACCTGGGACCTTTCAGTCCACAGACCAATGCTCTATCCACTGAGCCAAACCGGTTTTGGCTCAATGCCCTTTGTTAATAATTCTCAAATTATCTTTGAAAAAATGTTTAAAAAAATACAACAAAAATTCAGTTGGGAAGTACAGCAATGTCAAACTGCTATAAAATTTTCTAAATACTTACTCTCAATTTCAGTTCATGTTACTTCCAAAGACACTGCCCTATATGATCTGGCTCATGGATCTCATTTATTACCTTTTTTCTCAGTCTGCAGTAGGTCACAGTGTCCTCCTTGCTCTGGCTCCCCTCCAGCCTCAGAGCCTTTGCACTGGCTATTCTCGCTGTCAGTTACACTCCTTCCCTAGAGAACAACATGGCTCATTCCTTCTCCTCCTAGTCTTTGTTCAAATGTCATTTTTTTTTCAATGAGGAGTACCCTAACTTCCCAAACTAAAAATGAAACCTACCCTCTGCTCTCACACTCTTGATCATTCTTATTCTGTTCCATTATCCTGCAGCTGCAATGGAACCTGATTCCTAGACTAATGAATTCTTAGCCTTTTGAATTCAGTGATGACACCTACTAGGACAGCACCCACCTTCCACAGAGAATGCAATACTCATTCCCTAGGCCAATGTTACCTTCATCCTTTTATGTTCTATTGATGTTCTATTGACAAACTCTAGATATAACACCAACTCATACAATTCATTACTTTGGTGATAGCAACATACCTGACTTTGGACTTCCATTTCACAATTTGAAACAAAATCCCCTAGACTACCCAGACAACATATGGGTTTAGGTACTACTTTCTCCTCTATATAATCTGCACATGGCCAATGGAATGGCTTTATGTTGGGTTCCATTATACGTTTTATCCCAGTGTACCCCCAAC
Organism: Lasiurus cinereus; assembly: GCA_011751065.1. NCBI lineage: Eukaryota > Metazoa > Chordata > Mammalia > Chiroptera > Vespertilionidae > Lasiurus > Lasiurus cinereus. Next base: position 4,577,146 of record JAAGEH010002525.1, read on the forward strand.
AGTGAGGGAATAGGAAGTATTCAATTTATAGCTAGAAGACAAGACCTAGTTTGGGGGAGCGGTTTGCTAATAAGTGATCAGTACAAGGATATGTACAGAGAGGTCCTCAAACAAGTGGCTCTGGAGCAGGCTCTATCTACATGCCAGACCTCCCAGTTTCCAGGACTGGCTGCTTGCTGTCCAATTTTTAGCTGTATCAATTTTCCACTGTCCTTGCACCCCTCCTCATTCCACTTCCATGGGCGCTGACTTGTCCCTTTTGCCTCAGTAGCCTTGTCTGCCAACCTCCTAGAACTGGAGAAGTCTTATGAGGTCAGCAGATCTTCCATCTTCTCTTGAAAGACACAGGGCTCTCGACAGCCACTGTCCCAGAGGCTTTTGAATTATGTTTGGCACTACTCCAGAATGCAGTGGAAACTTCATTCCAGAAGAGCTAATTCCCTCTATAGCTGGCTGCTGTGCTTGTGTATCTGGAGTTTCTCATAAAACTGAGATTCATTGACAACAGATAGGAAAGTCCTGGTTTCCTAAGATTCACATAGTAAACCTGCCCCTTTCCCAACTGCCAAATACAGTGCTTTCGTGTGACTCCTGATTTGTTCGCCCCTTTGCTAGTTAGTGTCTCATGGTATCTAAATGAAAGAGGCCAGACACAACAGGTTCTGTATTTTAGGATTCTAATTCTATGAAATGTCCGGACTAGGCAAATCCATAGTGAACAAGGAGCAACTGCTTAATGGATACAGGATTTACTTTGGAGGGATTCCAATGCTTTGGAACAGTGTTATTGTACTTAATGCCACTGAATTGTTCACTTGGCAATGGCTAATTTTATGTTACATGAATTTCACCCAAGTTAAGAAAATTTTTAAAGATTTTTCCGAAAACATTGAAACAAGTAAAAACATAAAATAAAGCTTCATAAGAAAGGCAAAAATAATAGAAATGTATTCTGAAAAAGATTAAGCTGGATGGGGCTAGGAACTTAATGTCTTTAAGTGCATGAAGAACGGCTATGCAGAAGCTCAGGGTAAACATGTTCACATTAATACAACTGATTCTTAAGTATTAGAACAAAGGATCTTCACTCTATTGATGTGCTATTAATTTGAAATCTTGCTCCACCTGCTGGACTCTATAATCCATTCTCTTCTACACAGAATTCGGCAGAACTTTTAAAAATGTAAGATCATGTCTATCCCTGTTAACACTCTAAACTGACTCCCCACTGCACACAGAATAAAATCCAAACTCCTCTTCCCAGCCTGAAAGGCCCTTCATAATGTGGCCCCTGCCTTCCTCTCTCACTTTCTCCCATACCACCCTTCTCCTGGATCATGAAGCTCTAGCCTCAAACCCTCCATTCTATTCCAAACATGCGAAGTCTTCTCCCACCTGAGACTGAGTGCACTGTGCCCTGGGGCTGCAGGCACAGCTCTTGACACAAGCAGCTCAAACGTCTCAGCACAAACATCTCGAAAGGTCCTTGCCCCACCACTGTCATGACCGCCCCATGAACGGCGCGACGCCTCACAGCTTACCGCGAGGGGGCGACACGCGCTGCCCAGCCGCACGGAGGCCACTCTAGGCGCGGCGGCTTGGAGGCTCGGTAGCATTAATTCTGGGCTGCCACGCTGCACTCGGAGTGGAGCCCCATTCTTCCTGCGCGTCCTGGGGTCGCGGCGCTGGCAACCACGGGGCCTGGCCGGAAGCACTCGGCTTTCGCTTCCGGTAGCAGCGCGGAGACCGGGAGCAGTAACGGCCTCCGGTGGGCGAAGGGGGCTTGTCGGCCTGCGCCCCGGCCCTGAGCTGACCTCCCAGCTCGGCCCTCGCGGCTCCCCGAGTGTCGCGCAGCGGATTTGCGGTTGAGCCGTAGGAAGAGAGAGTGGCCTCTTAGAAGCCAAGCTACCGGTATCCCAGGTAACCGAGGATCGCTTTCCCTGGGGAGCGGGCTGCGGAGTCCCGGAGGCCTGCCGGCCGCTGCCGGCGGTTGGAGGCGAGACGCCGGTTCTCGTGCCCGAGCGGCCGGAGCCAGACGCCTCTGCGCGGGTAACCCGGGGCCCGCGGCGAGGGCGCGGACACCCACTGCCCGCTCGCACCGTGCTCCCGCCCGACTGCCCTCCGGGAATGTCGCGACCCCGCCTCTGCCGGCGTGTTTCGGTTGGTTGGGTTGTTTTTGTTTGTGGGGGTTACGTGTGTGTGTGAGTGTGTGTGTGAGTGTGTGTGTGTCAGAGAGAGAGAGAGAGAGAGAGGAGTGTTTTGCGGACTGATGTTAACAGTCGGAGAACCTTAGTTCAGCATCACTTGTCACTTTCTCCTGATGCAAAAGCATAGGACGTGTCCTCGGGCCCCCTGAGCAGGGTGCACCGCGAGGAGCGGCCTTTCATTTGTGATACGTGGCATCCTCCTGTACAGAATCTCGGTGCGGGTTCTGGGGCATCACCTCTGGGGGGGCGGGGGGGGGGAGAGGTTCACGAAGCCCTCCCTAGCCTCCCTAGGAGATCTTAAAAGACCCTTGAAACGTAAAGTCAACAGCAAGTTAGCTTAATCATCACCCACTGCCATTCTCCCCCTTTTTATGGCTTGGTATATAGGGAAACTTTGTCAAGAAAGATCGGCTGTAATTTTTCCTAGTGGAAGTAAACAAACATTTTAAAATACAGGTTTTAAATCTTCTGCATAGTTCCCTTCATTCATTGTGTGTGTGTTTTTAAATCCTCACCCAAGGATATTTCTCCCCATTGATTTTTAAGGGAGAGACAGAAATAGCAACATCCGATGTGTGTGTGGGTGGGGATGAGCCTGCAACCAAGGTACCTTGGAATCGAACCCACAACCTTGCTCTAACTACTGAGACAAACCAGCTAGGGCCCCTTCAAAAGAATGTTGAGCATCTCATTACTTAAGTGGGGGATGCTTTCTGAGAAGAAAAGCTACTTTTTGCTTGATTATTTTACTTCTACTCTGGTCTCACTGTCTCAACTCTCCTGCCAGTATTCATGAGAATCTCAGATGTTCCACGAAGTGGAGGCTTCCATTATCTCAAGAGGATATATAGGGTCATAGAAGTTGTACCCTCATACTAAAAGCAGACGACTAGGGTCATATTTAAAATGTAAGAAAAACTCAGTATGTTCAAATCTTTCGACATTGGGAAGATGAGCTAGAAGCCACATCAATGAATTCTTCTGCTAAACACCCACCAAACTTAAAAAAAAAATTGAATTTAGAGGAAAACATTTAATTGTTTGTTGTTCCTCTTATTTATAAATTAATTATAAATTAATTGGTTGATTCTTGTATGTGCCCTGACAGGGATTCAACCCACAACCTTGACCAGGGCTCACCCAACAACTTTTTCTGAAATTTATTTAAAGTACCAGCAGCCCCTCCCCATACTAGCTGCCCTCCCATCTCCCATGTGAAGGGAGCCTACTGGACCTTCGCTGCTGTGCCTCCTTACCCCACCCCCTCCAGGACCCACCGGCCCAAGCCGGGCCCTATCACCTCCCCGGAGCAGCTGTGGAGCATGTCCTTCTGTGAGTGGTAGAAGTACTTTGAGTTGGAGGTGAGGGTGTCTCAGGCCAAGGGCCCCCTCAAGTACGTGTCCCTGGTGGTTACTGATGACCTGCGGAAGATGGAGGAGGAAGAACCCAGGAAGCTACAGCAGAAGAGGGTGCAGATGCTGCGGGAGGCGGTCGATGCGGGGCTGAGACTGGAAGGCCCCAACAGTGAGGAGCCCGAGGACCAGCCTCCCTGGGCCAGCGCCCCTGCTGCAGGGCTGGTCCCGCATCCCAGTGTACCCCCCTGGGAAGCAGCACTCTGGTGTGAAGGGCCAAGGCTGAGTGCCATCCAGAGCAGCTGCCTGTGCAGAGCCTGGAGCTGCCAGTGCCTGAGCGGACCCTGTCCCCTGCCGACAGCCCCACGCTGGAGGCTGAGAAGTGAGTGCTGTGGAGGGCGGCTAGGATGAAGTCCCTGGAGCAGGACGCCCTTCGTGCTCAGATGATTCTCAGCAAGTCCCAGGATGGCTGGAGCCATGCCACCCCATCCTCATCCCCTGGAAGACCTTGGCCCCCTGACCAGCACCTCCCCAGAACATCTGTTCCTAGATTTTGCTGGGGAACTGAGATGCTGGAGCTGTCTCCCAGCCCTGGCCTGCAGGAAGAGGACGGAGAGGTGGCCCTGGTGCTTCTGGGCAGGTCCTCACTGGACACCGTGGGCCCCGAGGATGGGGCCCTGTGTAGCAGCCGCTGCCCCCTACGGCCAGACTCCGAGGCCTGGGCCCTCTAGAGGGCCAGGTCCCTTCCCTGGACTTGGGATGGCGGCCCTGCCAGCACCAGCACCAGCCTTATGTTAGCATTTTAGAGACCCCTCATGAGTTCTGGCCACCGACTAACCGCTCCCTCTCCAGCCTGGACCTCTTGGCAAAACTGTAACTAGTGATGTTTGTAAAAGCAAAGATTCTATTTTGTTTAAGGAAAATAAAATTTACGTTTAAAAAATAAAGTATTAGAAGTTGGATGCAGGAAAGTTGTGCAAGGGCCTTGGCCCCCACCTGCTGGTGACCAGGGGCCTCTGCAGCTTCTGCCTTGCCCCTGCCTGCTGCGGCTTTGTCCAGAAGGAAAGACATCCAGAAGAGCGTCTGGTCTAATTAGCAATATTATACTTTTATTATTATAGGTATTTTTATTAATTTGAGAGAGGAAGGGAGAGATGGAAATATCAGTGGTGAGAGATTGGCTGCCTCTCGCACACCCCCTACTGGGGATTGATCCCAGAACCTAGGCATGTGCCTTGACTGGGAATAGTACCAGGATTTTCTGGTCCCTAGGTTGATGCTCAACCACTGAGCTATGCCAGCTGGGCATAAAAGTTTTTTTTATTTTTTAATAAAAAATAGTCATCACTTTGCATTTGTCTTCAGTGAGCTCTGCTGTAGTTCAGCTATATAAAAGGAGAGAAAGAGCCTGGCAAGTTGATTGATAAAGAGAAGACAAGGCAGGATGTTTTTCCTTCATTTTCTCATAGTAAGTAGCAACTAGTAAAGTTGATGTGATCTTATTATCTGTACTTTTTTCCTTCCCTCAGTGACTTAGGAAGAAGATCCTTTTTTGTTCCAGACCAGACTGGGCCTCTGTTCTCAAAGTTAATGCTCATGGTATGTCCAACACAGGAGCAAACTATTCCAGAGCATAATGACGGTAAGTCTGAAGGTGACTGAGCATTAGAACCAGGGCTCTGGGAGACTAAGGAACCTGTGACAGCAAGTAAGAAATATACAGCACAAACGGACAGTCTCAGCTGGAGAGCACTTCCAGAGCTTCCACTGTCATAAAGCAAGTGGCTGTTGGCCAACTTCAGGAATTATACTGAGGCCAGAGGTCTACTCAGAAGAGCAGATGTTGGAACTGCTAGCAGTTCCTGACCATCCTGCCCAGGGATACTGAATCCCAGGTAAAGAAGCACCATCTACAGAGCATTGAAGAAGCTGTGGCCTTGGTATACCACTTGCATAGAGTGAATCTGCTCAATGGGAAATGAGTGAGAAAAAAAATTTCTGAAATATAACAATGAAATAGGATAAAAGTAGATATTTGGGGTGAAGAGCATTTAATTGAGAAATTAGATAAGTTAGGTCAGTGATCTCTTGTTCCTTTGGACCATTTAAGGCAGGACCAGAGACTACAGACATACAGCAATAGTCATTCCACAGATTTCAGAGACTGTCAGAGATTTCCATGGTCTTAGAAGAATAATTGTTTTTCCCCCCCTCTTTATAGCAGGGTATATTGAGGACAATAAACTTAGTCTGGCTTAACCTGTGGGCTGAATCTTAAGTTCTTAGAGACAAAGGGTAACAAGGAGTTGGAGAATAAGAGAACAAAAAATGGATTATACTTAGAGAACAAGAGAGAGAAGATAACAGAGAGGAAAAAGAAAAAAATAGAAATCAAGGTTTGGAAATCCCAACAGAGTGGCTGAGATAAAGATGTTGAGGGCCCTAACTGGTTTGGCTCAGTGGATAGAGTGTTGACCTGCAGACAGAGATCCCAGGTCCATTCCAGTCAAGGACATGTACTTTGGTTGAGGGCAAATCCCCAGTAGGAAGTGTGCAAGAGGCAGCTGATCGATGTTTCTCTCTCATTCATGTTTCTAACTATTCCTCTCCCTCGCTATAAGAAAATCAATAAAAGGTATTAAAAAAAAAAAAGACGTTGAGGGATAGTGTCTTCCATACCATAGTTAAGCCCTCCACTACCCTCCTTTAGTGGTTGGTCCTTGGCTCAGCTGGTGAGTGGGAATCCAGGTTATGCCCTTGGGCAGATGGCAGCATATTAACTGGCTTTGGGTCTACTGTCAGGAATACAGGACTCGACCTAGAACCAGGAAGTCATGGTTCGATTCCTATTCAGGGCACATAGTGGGTGGGTTGTGGGCTTGATCCCCAGTAGGGATCATGTAAGGGGCAGCCAATCAATGATTCTCATCATTGATGTTTCTATCCCTGTCTCCCTCTCTCTGAAATCAACTTTAAAAAATATGTATGTATATTAAGAAAAAATTTAAAGACTACAGGGCAGAACTTATATTTGGTGTCAATCATTTGGAAGGATGTTGGAACCAATTTCATTCCTCCCCTTCTCCATTTTATCAACATTCTCTGATCACAGAGAAAATCTGGTTGAAAATCAAAGCCAATGCTGCCAAGTTAAAATTTTTAATCTATTGAAAAAAGTATAAAATAAATCACTGCATTAGAAGAGGGAGAGGCGGTCAAGACAACACGAACACAGCCAGCCCTCACAACACTGTTAGTGGTCTGAGATAGGCTGTATGGACATGGGTGGAGGCTACTCTTGGAGAGCTAGTAGTAGCCACATCTTTTTTCCTTTGATCCTAAATTTCACAGACTTTGTGGAAAATTAGTGGGTGTTTTCCCACTTTCCACAATCTGGACTCTGCTTTCTCCCTCTTCCACAAGCCCCAAGCCTCAAGTAATTCTGGTAACATGGATGGGAATTATTTCCAGGTTGCAATCCATGTGCTGGGAAAGGAGGCAGTGCTTTTGGGAAAAACAGCAGAGACCTCAGACTTCAAATTAAAGCCAGCAGAGTGGCAGCCAGTGGGCAGGTCCCAGGATGAAGAATTTTGGAATGAATATCAGGATCTACAACAGCTGAGCAGGAATACTCATAAAGAAACTGAGCCTATGTGTGAGAGGGGTAAGACTTCATGATAATTTCTTTCTATTGGGAGCTATGATAGTAATTTGTCCAGCCATAACGTTGTAGGCACATTCTGGGTTCCCAGCTTTGTGGATGTGCAGATGTAGTCATGTTAGCAATTATGATTACCCCTTCCCCCCTCTCCTCACAGATGGCCTTAGAATAGACCAGCTATCTGAAAGTAGGGATTGGCCTAAGGTATAGAAATAACCAAACCAGAGGACCCTAGTAATAACACCTTAGAAAAGTGGAGGATTGGACCACCCCACCCTCAAATCACAGAAGGAATTGAGATTACAAATGGGCTATCAATGGCAGTATGTGAACTATAGTTGTGTACCATGAAAATAAGTAAATGATAAATAACTGGACTCCAGTTGTACACTGGAGTCCATGAGTATTTCATTTTCAAATCCATTAAATTGTTCTTAATTCAGAACTAGCTATATATATAAAAGGCCATTATGCACTTTGGCCGGTTTGCTCAGTGGATAGAGCATCAGCCTGTAGACTGATGGGTCCCAGGTTTGATTCTGGTCAAGGGCATGTATCTTAGTTGCGGGCACATGCCCAGTGGGAGGTATGTAGGAGTCAGCTGATTAATGTTTCTCTCATCTATGTTTCTAACTTTTTACCCTTCTCCCTTCCTCTCTGAAATTAATAAAGATATATATATTTTAAAAAGGCCAATATCCCTCTGATCATCTGACTGGTTGCTATGACACGCACTGACTACCATGGGGCAGATGCTTAACACAGGAGCTGACATGATGTACACTGGCCATTTACAAAGAAATGGCACCACAGATCTGGTGCCAACAAACCAACACTCAGCTTCCCCCAAATGGGACACAGGCCTCACCACCACCCTGGAGCAATACCCCACCAAATCGAAGCCAACGCTGCCAAGACCCCATGGTGCAAAATGCAGTCCAGAAACGGTCCCTGTGGGTACCGGGTAATGATATCACTCAACGTAGCAACACCCAGCTGCTCCTTAGTGACTAGCCTCCTTGGAGTTTCTTCAGCCCAGGAACACGGCTTGCTTTAGAGCCAGGTGCAAACATTTTACACTTTAACCAAATGTCTCAGAAGTGTTTTCCTGTGCCTCATCTCATTTGATCCTCAGAGAAGTCCTGGAGTAGGTAGATAGGAAACTTGGTGGAATCCTATTTTCTTTTCATTAGCTAGAAAACAGATTTAGAAACTTGACCCAACTAAGAAGAAGAAAGAAATGGTGGACCTTGAAAATGACTTCAGGTTTTCTCACTGTGCAGAATATAGTCAAACACTGCTACAGTTAAATATTTTATTGTTCTCCCTGTGTTATCTACAATAATAATCTGCTTCATGTTGATATTTACTGCTGTGTTGCTGACAATTACCTGAAAGAGAAGTTGGGATGCTTCACTGGGCTGGAAAAAGTTTAGCTAAATCAGAAAGCAAGTCTAATTAAACAAGCTTATTCTAGATATACATAAGAGGCTAAGTTGACTCGTGCATGCACAATACGTATAAAGCTCACATCATTTGCATGCATGTATTTCGATCTATCATTGTCAATCACGAATTTGATTGACACTTTTATTATAGAGAAAGGGCAAATAGTGATATTAAAATATTTCTTCTAATTAATTTCCTTTCAATGTGCATGAATCCGTGCACTGGGCCTCTAGTTTGTCATAAGAGGAAAATAAGAAGGTTTTTATTTTAACTTTATGAAAACTAGGCAACCTGTTCTGGGGTTGATAGATACTTGGTTCTTATTAACAATGATAAGACTACTTACGGTCACCACACACACTTGAAAAGGTTTTCCATCTACTGAAATAATCAAGATTTTATTTTACAAATGAGCGCAGAATGTGCATAGAAGTGAGAAAAATTTCTGATGGCTCTTTTCTACCCATAGCTGTGCCTACTCAGCAGATCCTAGACTTTTCTGAGCAGACAAACACCAAAGACTGGACAGTGGCACCTGAGTTCATCTTGCCTGAGTCCCAGGTGAGCCATGCTTTTGAGCTTTTCTCTGTTGCCCATGACCTACACTGCCCAGGAGGTGCTCAGGGATATGTTAGCTCAGATGTTTTAACTGGGGAACTGGACACCTCATGGATTGTTTGCTGATCCCTTGCCTCCTTTCTTTCTGTGTTATCACTTAAAAAAACACACACACATACACAACAATATGTGCGGGGCCCTGGTGAGGTTGCTCAGTTGTTTAGAGTGTCATTCCAATATACCAAGGTTGCATGTTCAATTCTCCAGTTAGGGCACATACAAGAAGCAATCAGTGAATTCATAAATAACAAACAGCCAGTCAATGTTTCTCTCCTCTCACCTTTTTCTCCAATCAATCAATAAAAAATTTAATAACAAAACAAAAAAATCATGTGCTGTTAATGCCTTCAGCCTATCATGCAGTTCATGGGTCAGATGTTAGAGCTGCTTCTGGAGTGGCCAGTACTGAGCTGAAGCCCATTCTCTTCTTTAGAGCTTGTTGACATATGAAGAAGTGGCCGTGTATTTCTCCCCGGAAGAATGGGAGTTACTGAATCCCAGTCAGAAGGCCCTCTACAATGATGTAATGCAGGAAAACTATGAGACTGTCATCTCTCTAGGTAAAGGTTCTCCCCTTTGTGTAGAAGTTGAGTGATATGTCATGTTTTCATCTTACTGGGAATGCACACTCTGGTGAAAGTGTCTGTTTCAGTAGTTGGTTGGTTTTCAGCTCGATGGTGTGGGCAGGGAAAAGGTGAATGCATATCACTTCAGAGCTCTTTTCAAGTACACGTTCCTTATCCTGCATATACTTTTTTACCTCTTTTTCCCTCTTCCTTCACAAACTTGTTCTTCTCATATCTTTCTCTACTCAGAAAAGGGCACCTTCATTCATTCAAGTGCTCAGAGAAAAAAAGAGTCATCGTTTACTCTGATCTTGCCATGATATCCCATACTAATGCATCACTAGTCCTCTTGAGTCCACATTCACAGTATTGTGTGAGTCCAACCATGTCTCATCTTGTGCTGTCAACATTGGGTCTAAGCCATTTCTGACCAGGTCTACCTCATTCACTTTCTAACTAGCTCTTCCTGCCATCAGCCTTGCCCTCCCATAGTCTGTTTTCCATGTAGCAGCCAGAGTTTTTTAAAACCTGATCAGATTATGACATTTTCTTGTTTCAAAATATTATGATGACTTCTCATCCATTTAGAATAAAATAAAGCTTCCTTATCAAGGCTTCCAGTACTCTCTCAATCTGGCTTCTATAACTTCCTTGCCTTCAGCTCCTGTTCAGTTCTCTTTAGCCACACTATTCTTAATGCTGTTTTTTGAACTTGCCATGCTCATTTGTACGTTCGGTTTCCCTCTACCCACCACACTGTCCTGCCACATGGCAAAACTCTCAATTTTAGGACAATTCAAATATCACTTTCACCGAAACCGATTTGGCTCAGTGGATAGAGCATCGGCCTGTGGACTGAAGGGTCCCAGGTTTGATTCCAGTCAAGGGCATGTATCCTGGTTGAGGGCACATCCCCAGTAGGGTGCGTGCAGGAGGCGGCTGATCGATGTCTCTCTATCATTGATGTTTCTAACTCTCTATCCCTCTCCCTTCCTCTCTGTAAAAAATCAATAAAATATATATTTTTTAAAAATATTACTTTCTTAAAGAGGCCTTCCACACAGCCTTATCTCGAATAGCTTAACAGAAGCAGAATCATTTTTTTTTAATGAGTGTGGTTTTTTTTAATGTTTTCATTGATTTTAGAGAGAAAGGAAGGGAGGGGGATAGAGAAACATCAATGAAAGAGAAACATTGATCATCCCCCACAAGGAATTGAGCCCACAACCTGATCTGGGAATCAAACCTGGGACCTCTTGGTTCATGGGTTGACATTCAACCACTGAGCCACACTAGTGGCGTGGGAAGTATAATCTTAAATGCTCTTAGTCTGCTTTTGTTTCTCTTAAAACATTTAGCACTTCCTGGCATTTCATTTGATTATTCATGTTTGTCTCACTCTCCCACTAGCAGATAAATTCTCTGAGATCAGGGAACTTTGGCTTATGCATCACTATATCTGTCATTCATAGAGAGTGTCTGGCACACCATGGCCATTTGATACACATGTTAAAAGATTGAATGATGACTACATCTCATATTTGATAATACATAGTTATAAAAAGTCCACTAAGTGATTTTGGTTTACTTCATTCAATGGGATTTGAACCATGAGCTATGAGTGGTGGAAATACCAGTTTAGTCTCTGGTGTTCAGCTGCTAAATAAAAAGTATAATTATGACAGCAATCACTTATGCATATGATTCCCACCCCACTGGCCTTTACATTGACCCCACTAGACCAGGTGTTATTCAGAATGAGTCCTAAAGAGTTGACAGAAACAGCCTGCATTCCCTGCAACCTCTGGAGTTTTATTCCACCTCAGTCAAGTGTGGAGTATTATTGGTGGCAGAAGAGGGAAAAATGCACAAGATTCCCATGAACTGTGTCCTTTTGATCAAGCTAGCTAGATCTTAATCTCCACTTTGCATATCTATTTACAAATGCAGTATAGTATCATTCTGATACCTGATAATGAGAGTCTATCCATTTAACCATTTGGGGTAACTGTAAAAGTGTTTTTTGTTGTTCCTGAAATAGTCTATAATTAACAGACATTGTTAAGTTAGCGGTCCTTGATCTCAGTTTTTCCATTTCATAGCCATATTTGAGTTCTCTAAACCTAAATTCATCTCCTGTCTAGAGCAAGAGAAAGAGCCATGAGTCCAAGGATCCATGGAGTTCAAGGACAGCCCTGGAGTGCTGCATATAGATAAATATATCATGGGAAGATGGGAAATGTGCCCTAATAGGAACCTGTGCAAAGACTTAACATTATAAGATTCTATTTATCTGTATTTTAAAATTGAGTGATCATTGGATTTTTGTCTCTATTCTTGAGGTTTCTTTTTGCCTTTTAGTTGGTTGATTTTTATGTTTATTTCAACAGGGTTAAACCTCAAAAATAACATTGAAAATCATCAATCTATATGCCTTTCTGACTTAGAAATGCCAACACCAGAAGACATAGTTTCAAAAATAGACAGAGTGAAAGTTCCCCAGAAAACAACAGTCAAAGAAAATCATGGTGATGTGTACAGGGTGGAGAAATGTCACCAAGACTTTTCAGTGAAGGAAAGAGAGAAACTTTCAACATGGAGACAAGAGCTACTGGAACTTATAGATCATCACAAGAAAGAGCGTGCAGAAGAGAAGTCTTTTAAATGTCAGGAATGCAGGAAAAGCTTTAGAGTTAGCTCTGACCTTATTAAGCACCAAAGAATTCATACTGAAGAGAAACCGTATAAATGCCCACAGTGTGATAAGAGATTTAGGTGGAGTTCAGATCTTAATAAGCACTTTACATCACACCAAGGATTAAAACGATATAAATGTTCATGGTGTGGGAAGAGCTTTGGTCAAACTTCAAATCTACACACACACCAAAGAACTCACACCGGAGAGAAGCCCTTTACATGCCATGAATGTGGGAAAAAATTCATTCAGAACTCCCACCTTATTAAACACCAAAGAACCCACCTATAGCATATGCATGAGAAACTTAAGCAGGTGATCAAGCCTTCTCAGGCACCAGAAACCACCAATGAAGGGAAGCTTGTTCAATATCTTCATTCTGAAGAATTTTATCAAGTGGAGCTTGACCCTAAAGTTTATGAAAATGCAAATTTATGAAGCATGAAAAATTTTTCATCAGTGGAAAATTTGGGGATATAAACTTCCACAGAAAGGAATCAAGCTGGACTCCAAAGGGGATATAGTAGTAGTTATATTATTACTGTTCTTACTTACCCTTAGGGGAGTTTCGTAGCAAAAAGGTGTTTGAAAAACAGTCTGAGGGAAAAAATCTGTTTGGGATTGTACCTGGCAGCCTCAAATAGTATATGAAACTAGGAATCAGTCATCTGTGGTCACAGACATAAATATTGTTGGTTTTCCCAACTACTCTTAAACATGTGATAGAAACATTTGTAGCATGGTCTTTTGTAACAAAAGCAATCACAGCCTTGTTTCATTGCATACTATAACTTCAGGGTAATAGGATAATTTCAATAGTCCCATAGGGTAGAAATGAATTTTAATGTAAAGTTTTCCAAGAACCAAATTGGACTTTCTTCCTCTCTGGTCATTGGACTTCATGCGAGTCCTTCTCGAACTTTTTAGCTACTTTAGCACAAGTTTTCTGTGATGGAATCATATTTACTTCATCACTAGTGTATCTGCCAAATAACTAATATCTTATACATTGGTGGTATTTGAGAAAACATTTCTAGTAGATCACATGAAAACAGTTGAAATTTTTAGCCAATATGTATTAGATGTAAAAAAGAATTTTCTGAAAAACAAAATAAACTGTTTCCTTCCCTCACAAGGTTAGTAGGATAAGACAATTACAAAAATTAGCACTTTCCTGAGGCCTAAAATAAAATTAGTTGGAGTTTATGGTCAACTTCTCAGGGTTTTGTTTGTTTACTCATTAATTTGACTTTTAAGAACAAGGAGAGAGAAATGTTTGGGAGGACTGTGTGCTACAGAGAGGATTCTGTGGTTCACTGGTCATGGTAGGAATTCAGTCAGCATAAAACCAGGTTTCCAAAAATATGTTTGAGGACTCATGCCCAAAGGTAGGCAAATCCACACCCATGTTGGTTGTCTTACACTGTAAACTATTAAACAGGCATGGTCCACCAGTGTCTTTTCTCCAGCGCAGCAATTAGCAGTAGCTTTGGGAGAGAGTTTTGATAGACTGCTGAACATTTCTCTAGACTGAGCTTTTTTTTTTTTTTAATTGATTTTTTTATAGAGAGGAAGGGAGAGGGATAGAGATTTAGAAACATCGATGAGAGAGACATAGATCAGCTGCCTCCTGCTTGCCTCCCACTGGGGATGTGCCCACAAGCAAGGTACATGCCCCTGACTGGAATCGAACCTGGGACCTCTCAGTCTGCAGGCTGATGCTCTATCCATTGAGCCAAACCGGTTTCAGCAAGTTTTCTTTTTAATTTTAAATATATTTTTATTGATTTCAGAGAGGAAGGAGAGGGAAAACGAAACAACACAACCTGAGCATGTGCCCTTGACTGAAATTGAACCTGGGACCCTTCAGTCTGCAGGCTGATACTCTATCCATTAAGCCCGACCGGCTAAGGCTCTTAATTTGTTTTAGAGAGAATATCGACTTGTTGTTCTACTTAGTTATGCACTTATTGGTTTATTCTTGTATATGCCCTGGCTGTGGATTGAACCAGCAACCTTGGCGTATCAGGATAATGCTCTAACCAACTGAGCTACCCACCCATGGCTAGTTTGTGGGTTTTCTAATGCAGGACTCTGGTCTGGGCCTTCTGATTACAGGTCCCAGGCTGCTCCCTCTGCACAACTGCTCTTCCGGGGTATTTATTCTGCCAAGTAGTCATTGATGTTCACGACAAACCTCTTCCACTCAACGCAAGCAACAGAAAGATCAGTGTCCGATTCACCCAGGTGGATCCCCAAATTGCCCAGATTGATGCCAACCACTGGGGCACCTGGTCTGTTACATGGGTAGGTGAATGGAAGACAAGATCAGTATATTCCTTTACCTTTGACTCAAGATTTGTTCCTTTAAGAGCTTTTAGGTAGTATTAGGAAAAAGGTTAAATATCTCTTCCAAATGTGTCATTTCACAAATGAAGTTAGAGCTCAAATACTCAGGGACTTGATCTGTTCAAGACCCCATAGCTAGTGGGTCTGTTGGCTGTCACTTAGCTTCATCAGTCAGACCTGAAGGCAAGATTGTCAGGACTTTGTATGTTATCTCCATGGAGCCAGCCTAAATGACATTGTATCTATTTCTAGCTTATAAAACATTGCTGTTTCTTGATTGGCTACTGAAACACTCTCAAGTCTCTAATGAAATAGAGATAACACCTCAGGGTTGATCTGGGGATTACAGGGATTGATGAAAGAAAAGCACATATTATCCTGGCTCAATCAATGTGTGTTTTTCCCCTGCTCCCTAGTAATATGTTGGGTGGACTGACTACATTAGAGGAGCAGATGCATTTGTGGCTTTTTATTTTTTTTTAATTGATTTGAGATCGAGAGAAAGACATCAGTTTATTGTTCCACTTACTCATGAATTCATTGGTTGATTGTTGTATGTGACCCTCTATTGAGCCAGGGTGCATTGGTAGCTCTTGCAGCTTTCAGGAGCTGAGCCCTGGTTGTAAGGGATATGCTGTCTTGGTTTGGTCTGTGGCTTCAATGCTTTTCTGTGTAAATCACCTGAGCTATCTGGTGCTCTCAGTAGGATTTTTTTTTTTGTTCCCAAGATAAACTCCATTAAGTATTTTTAAATCAAGGCCAGCTCTGTCTCTACTCTGCATAGCTCTTACTCAACAGCCTAAGCCTTAGATCCCTGGGGCTCTGTCTCTTCTCCCAAGATACATGTGGATTTCTTCCTAGCTCTACTCATTCATTTAATTTGATGAGGGCCTGTTATGTGCCCAGGCATGGGCTATTGTAGACTAAGGATATAGTAGTGGAACAAAAGAGAAAAAAATGCATATCCTCATGCAATGTGTATTTTAGTGAATAGTAAAAAGAATGGTTATGCCAAGACCGGTTTGGCTCAGTGGATAGAGCGTCGGCTTGCGGACTGAGAGGTCTCAGGTTCGATTCCGGTTGGGGGCATGTACCTTGCTTGCGGGCGCATCTCCACTGTGGAGCATGCAGGAGGCGGCTGATCGATGTCTTTCTCTCATCAATGTTTCTGACTTTCTATCTCTTCCTTCTCCTCTGTAAAAAATCAATAAAATATATATTAAAAAAAAAAGAATGGTTATGCTTTTCTGCTCCTTGCAGTTAGGCTCATCAGGTTGTTCATTAGGTTGTGAGCAGAAGCCTCATTTCTGGACTAAAGCATTTATTTGTTGGTGCAGAACTCTAGTGCTCTCCTTTCCTTGCCTCAATCATGGAAGCACAGACAGAGAGAGGAGCCATGAGATCAAACCAGTTTGGAATGCTGTGTCTCCCACATAGCCGAACAACTGTTCTGGAGAGTCCCCAGATCATTTGTGGGAATGAGAAATAAACTCTTGTGCTTAACCACTGAGACATTAGTGCTGTGGGTTTCTACTACATAAACTGGCCTGTTTCAAAAAGTTCAAGGTCTTTCTTAGTGACACAGTCTTCTTCTTTAAAAAAAAAAAAGATATTGTTTTTTTTTACAGAGAGGAAGAGAGAGGTATAGAGAGTTAGCAATATCAATGAGAGAGAAACATCAATCAGCTGCCTCCTGCACACACCCTACTGGGGATGTGCCCGCAACCAAGGTACATGCCTTTGACCAGAATCGAACCTGGGACCCTTCAGTCTGCAGGCCGATGCTCTATCCACTGAGCCAAACTGGTTTTGGTGACAGTCTTCTTGATCTCCATAGGCTTGATCCTTGTCACCTGTGGCAGTTTTGGCAAAGCTAACCAAGTCTGATTCTTTTCACAATCAGACTCTGTTCTTTCCTGTCAATGCAACCAATGACAGGGAGAAGGAAAGACTTTGGATCCTGAATTTCCAGGTGGTGGTGGTGGACTACTCTTTAGCACAGTCACTTGACTAAATCTACCCTAAGAAGAGCTATTTTCTTAATCAGATCAAGTTCCTTATCTTTATCCTGTTTGTTTTTAATCCTCCTTGTGGGATTTTTAAAAAATTGATTTTAGAGAAAGAAAAGAAAAACACATCTATGTGAGAAACGTGGATCTGTTGCCTCCCATGCCTTCCCTGGAGCAATAGTTAAACCCATGCTCCACTCTCACCTGCAGCCTATTTTTTAAAGATGAGGTCAATATATTGAAATAAAAATTTAAATAAATACTAGTACAGATTAAGGTCCAGAAAGTTCTATACAGTACTAATCATTTCCTCTGAAGAGTGTAATTTTTGAGGTAAAAACATGACTAGCCCTAACCAGTTTGGCTCAGTGGATAGAGCGTCGGCCTGCGAACTCAAGGGTCCCAGGTTCAATTCCGGTCAAGGGCATGTACCTTGGTTTCGGGCACATCCCCAGTAGGAGGTGTGCAGGAGGTAGCTGATCGATGTTTCTCTCTCATTGATGTTTCTAACTCTATCCGTCTCCCTTCCTCTCTGTAAAAATCAATAAAATCTGTATATTTTTTAAAAATGAGACTTTATTTTTAGGTGAGAATATTTTGCAATACCTATTCAATATTAATAACAGGATAAAACATTGAGTTAAGAGTTTTAATCCCACTTTTGGCATTAGGTACTAAAAGAATGCTCAATCTTTCTCTTCTCTCTACTCAAAAGTCAAGCCAGGATGAGCAACTGGACCACAAGGAGGCTAGAGCTAATAACAATGAAAGCAAGGATTCATCTGTGAGCAATGAAATGTTCAGGATACCGGAAATCCTGGGCTGTTCTTAAACTGACTGGCAAAGAATCTCCTTACAGAAGAAACATAGACGAGGTAGCAAGAGCAAAGGAGAGGGATAAGGAGGTAGAGCCTAAGACCATAGATCCTCTTCAGAACCCTGCAGGCTTCAACACAAGTGTAAAGTTTCTCACTGAGAAAATTATAACCATAGGCCAAGGAAGGGGAGGGAGAAATATCTTTATTTTCATCAAAGATAATAATGCTTATAAACTTGTATAAATGTGATGAGAAAAGAAACCAAAAACTGGATTGGGAGTGATGGTGAGATGAGAAATCTTACAAAATTAAACTAGATATTACACTTGCTTAAGATTAGGTTGCTTTGATTTTACCCAATGGCTTAACTCGATTCCAATAATTATAGGCTGTTGTTGTTCCTTGTGATTAAGTCCCTATCCCAGTGGTCGGCAAACTCATTAGTCAACAGAGTGGCAAACCGGCAAACCCTGGCTTGTGAGCCTCAGTTTGTCGACCATTGGCTTAACTTTTCTTTCCTTTGTTCATGGCTCTTGCAAAATATGACCTGAAGGTTGCAATTGTATATAGCAGTAGGTACCTAGTAGTCAATTATTGGCTTAGAAAAGATCCAGGATATAAAAATTCTAGATGTATTCCCCAGGAGGGAACAGTATTTCTTCCCTGATATGCCTCAGAAACAGTTCTCAGCCACTAGCTACACATTCTTTGTTCAGAACAAGGATACCACAGTTTCCCAGCAGGAATTATGGGTTTTATATCATTCTCCTCTTCAAAGCAAAATGGAAATCCACAGTGAGCCACTACTGTGAAGTTCTAGGCAGAAATAGAAAGAGGGCTCTGCATTCTTAGGTTGATTCATATTCCTGGACATGGTTCTTGAGATCCAGTTGTCAAGTTTCCTGCTAAGCCAGGGATTAGCTAGTATAGTGGTCAGCAAACTGCGGCTTGCCACTCTGTTGACTAATGAGTTTGCAGACCACTGGTCTAGTAGAACTATCCATAGAGGAAAGCTCTCAGAAACAAATGTTGACCTAAGGAGTTGATGTGTCAGGTTTTCTACAAACTTTTGAACATTACTTCCTTTTATGTATCTCTTATGTATATCCCGTTGGCAGATGAGGGAAGAGTTCTTAGTGAAGCTTTTCTCACACTGGAAGCACTTATGTGGCTTTTCCCCAGTGTGGGTTTCCTGGTGGGCACTGAAGTGGGAGCTGTTCTGGAAGCTTTTCCCACACTGGGCACACTGGCATAGGCCCTCCACAATGTGGACTAGCCAGTGAGCACTAAATGGGAACTTGCTGACTCACTTCCCACAGACAGTGCACTAATAAGGCTTTTTCCCAGTATGGATCCTCTGGTGAACAATGAGGCTAAAGCTCTGGCTGAAGCTTTTCCCACAATCCCCACACTGATATGGTCTCTTCCCTATGTGAGTCTTCAGGTGGGCAGTGGGGTTGAAGTGTTCACTGAAGCATTTCCCATATTCACAGTACTTGTAATGCTTCTTTCTTGTGTGAATTCTGATGCCGAACAAGGTAAAGCTTTTCCCACATTCATGACATTTATAAACTCTTTCCAGTTCAGGGGTTGGCTGGTTATGAGAGGAGAGAGAACTCTGAGAGTATTCTCTCCCACACAAGAGATGTGTCCAGGGCTTCTCAGTCCAAAATCTCTGGTGATTCATCCTCTCCTGCGATGGAGCTGTCAATGTATATGTTGCTTTCTTGTTATTGGTTCATGCTCCTAGCCTGTTTTGAACTCAAAGTACCAAAAAACTTTTCTACTAAACTTTCTCCATAAATCCTTATTCATTTCTACTACTTCTGAATTATCCCATTTTACATTCTCTTATAGTCCCATTCTTCATCTCAGAACCTGAAATAATAAAATTACATTGGACTCTTCTGGAGAAGGAAAACAATGGAATGAGGAAAGAGTTACAAATAAACTACCATAAAGAAGGAATACTTAACTGGAATTCTTCATGTGACTCAGTCACAGTCAGTCTTCTGCTAATGAAAAGCCTAAATTTTATTTTCCAATTATAATACTTTTTAGCTCCAAATTTGTGGTCGCCTTACTTTTCTTGTGTATTAAAAAATATAAATAGGTGAGGTGTGGCTGGAGCAGCTTAATAAATAAATAAGTAAGTAAGTAAAATAAATAAAATAAAATAGCACTGCTCTAGCCTGGGGTGGGGCAGAGTCAGAATGATAGGTATCAGGTCAGAGACAAAGCAAGGTAAGGGAGGTATGGCCTCTTTAAGAAAGGATTGGGGTAGGTAAGCAGCCATGTGATACCAGAGTAGACAGAATAAGAAAAGAAGCCACAGCAAGCTCAATAGACCACAGAAAAACTCTTTATAACATCTCTGAGAAAGAATGAGTTTTAGAGTGAGTCAGTACAAAGTGAAATGGGAACTTCAAGAGACAAAAAAATCAACCACAGCTCACCTGATCTCAGTGGTACAGAGCTCAGCAACATCTTCTGGATTTGAAGACCCTTTTTCTGGAGATGGTTCCTGGTAGCCTGTGAAGTAAGCCAAGTTAGGGGAGAAATATCCATTATTAGAGGGCAGCTTCCACATAACAGGTCCTGAGTGGAATCCCTGGGCCAACAGCATCACATGCATATTCCTAGGACCCACTTCAGATCTACTGAGAACATCTAGAAATGATGTCTGGTGATCTATATAACATGTCTCCAAATGAGAATGATGCTCAATAAAGTCTGAGGAAGACTTTCATAGCCAATGCCTCACTGCGTGAAGAGAAGTTAATTTACTGGATGATTACTGTTCGCAAACAGCTTGTTTTTTTTTTTCATTCCAAAGAAGTACGTGCACACTACTGAAAATTTTTAAGACAATAATGGTGGTGGTCAGTTCCCTCAGCCAAATACTAGAAGTAACTAAAAACTCTTAAAAATACCACAACTCAAACCTCTTTTTTTTTTCCAGACCAAGATTATGTATTCTTTCCCAGATCCCATCTTTAAGAATTCTACAAAAGAAATGGTTAATTTTGATGACAATCAGAGGTCTGTGGCCTGTGGGCATGGTGAGTGATGGGAGCAGAACTGGAACACAGTGAGTCCTACCCCCTTTACTCAGACCCCAAAGCTTCAGAAATCACACACAAGAGAGCACAGATGCTCCCAAGGATTAAGAGGACATAAATGTTAAGTGGCAAAGTTTAAAAAGATATTGAGAGAGTATTTACATTGCTCAAAAAATACAAAAGTTAATAAACCTTTTAGATAATTATCCCTTTCATTAGCAGAAGCTTACCAATTTAAATAGCATGAAGACACCATGCTCTCCTCCAGGATTTGAGTTATATAAAGATGAGCTAGCTTTTAAAACTTATTTAGCAACTTGCAAGGGCAGTTTTCAATGAAGCAGAAAAGGCAGCAATGGTCTTTAGGCTATCTAAAAATGTATGGAGCGAGGAGAATCCAAGATGGCGGCATAGGTAAACACCTATACTGCTGCCTCACACAACAATTTCAAAACTACAACTAAAAGACAGAACGGACACCATCCAGAACCACAGGAAAGCTGGCTGAGTGGAAGTTCTACAACTAGAAGGAAAGAGAGGGGCTCACAGAGACCCAGAGGAGCTGCAAAAAGCTGAGGTACGGAAACGAGCACGCTGAGAGAGCGGTGCCGGAGTGCCTGGCTGGCTTTCTCTGGCGGGAGGGAAACGGAGACTCCCAACGGCATTGAACCCCTTGTCCTGCGACACTAAACCCCAGATCCAGCCGAAACTCATACGGGGTGAGTTTGGACTGTGAAAAGGGAGAAGTGCACGGAAATTTAGGGGACTTGCAAAGGATCGGAGGTCTGGTCGCGCACAGCACCACACGGAGGACGGATTGCTGATTGTGCCGCTGGCTTTCGCGAGTGGGCGGGAGACAGACCCTCCGATCTGTGCCACTTCTGAGTCCACTGGGCCCGTTTTGGGTGAAACCCTGGGGACCTAGACTCGTGTGGTCCTGGTTCGCAGGGGAGCCGGAAAGGCAGCGGTTGGAGGCTCTGCGGGTGCGGGCGCACAAGGACCGCTCCAGCCATTACCCAGTCACGTGAGACTCAGGGGCCGTGGAGGGCGGGGCCGACTGGAAGGCAAGGCGGTCCCTTAAGCCCTGAGACTCCACCCTCCCAAGCTCAGCAGAGGCTTCTGCGGCTGAATCCAGCACAGAAGTTTCCCCGGCACAGTGAAAATGCCGAGACAAGGGAAGGGATTACAAGCAAAAGAAATGGAGGAAAAAAAACGACTGGATATAGAGTTCAAAACCACGCTTATAAGGTTTTGCAAGAATATGCTAGAAAAGATGGATAAATTTAGTGAGACCCAAGAGAAGATAATAAATACACTGACTGAAATGAATACTATTACGCAGAGTACTAACAGCAGACTAGAGAAAGGCAAGGATCAAGTCAAAAATTTGAAATATAAAGAAGCAGAAAACATTCAACTGGAAAAGCAAGAAGAGAAAAGAATCCAAAAATGTGAACATAATGTAAGGAGCCTCTGGGACAGCTTCAAGCGTACCAACATCAGAATTGTGGGGGTGCCAGAAGAAGAGAGAGAGCAAGATACTGAAAACCTGTTTAAAGAAATAATGACTGAAAACTTCCCACATCTGGTAAAAGAAATAGACTTACAAGTCCAGGAAGCACACAGAACCCCAAAGAAAAGGAATCCAAAGAGGACTACACCAAGACACATCATAATTAAAATGCCAAGAGCAAAAGAGAAAGAGAGAATATTAAAAGCAGCAAGAGAAAAACAGTTTATTACCTACAAGGGAGCACCCATACGACTGTCAGCTGATTTCTCAACAGAAACGATGCAGGCCAGACGGGAGTGGCAAGAAATATTCAACATGATGAACAACAAGAACCTACAACCAAGAATAATCTATCCAGCAAAGCTATCATTCAGAATTGAAGGGCAGATAAAGAGCTTCACAGATAAGAAAAAGCTAAAGGAGTTCATCAACTCCAAACCAGTATTATATGAAATGCTGAAAGGTACCCTTTTAGAAGAGGAAGAAGAAAAAAGTAAAAGACAAAAAATTATGAACAACAAATACACATCTGTCAACAAGTGAATCTAAAAATTAAGTGAATTAAAAATCTGATCAACAGAATAAACTGGTGAATATAATAGAATCAGGAGCACAGAAAGGGAGTAGACTGATTGATAATTCTCAGGAGGACAAAAATCATAAAGCATCAAACAGACTGTGAAATTATAGCAGAAAGATTAAAGTTAGGTGAGGTAAATAAGTGATCAATCAAAGGACTTGTATGCATGCTTATAAACATAACCAATGATCACAGACACTGGGGGGTCGGGGTACGCCTGGGAGGGAGGGGGGGCAATGGGGAGATATGTATAAAAAATTAATAAAAATTAAAAAAAAATGTATGGAGCTAAAGTGCTTAATGGAAGAGACTTACAAATATAGAGCCTTGGTATGTCCATGTAATGGAATATCAGTCAGCCATTAAAAGGAATGAAGTGATACATGCTGCAAACATACGAAGTGAAAGAGGCCAGACACAAAATGTCACATATTATATGATTCCATTTCTATGAAATGTCCAGAACAGGCAAATTCATCGACAGAGAATTAATAGAAACTGCTTAATGAATACAGTGTTTCTTTAATAGTTTCTTTAATAAAATGTTTTAGAACTAGACAGAGGTAGTGATTGTGTAATATATATATATATATATATATTTAATCCTCACTTGAGGCTATTCCTCCATTAATTTTCAAAGCGGGTGGAAGAGAGGGAAAGACCTCCTACATTTGCCCCAACTAGAGCCTGGGCTGGGAAGGAGCTTATAACCGAGGCATGGGACCCTGACCAGAATTGAACATGGAACCCTTTGGTCCGCAGTCCAATGCTCTATCCACCAAGTCAAACCAGCCAAGGCTATATAACATTTTTAATGTACTAAATGCCACTGATAGTTCATTTGAGAATGGCTAATTTTATGTTATGTGAGTTTCACCTAAATTAAGAAAATTTTTAATAATTTTTTTTCTAAAATAATTGAGACAAAATAAAAACTAGAGCTTTGAAAGAAAGGCAGAAATAATAAGAGAAATATATTCTGAAGGAGATTAAGCTGGATGGGGCAGGGTTTAATGTCTTTAAGTATATGAAGAACTACTATGCAGAAGGTCACAGTAAACATGTTCATCTTAATACAATTGATTCCAACATAATAGACTACAAAGTTTCATTTATATCCCACCTTCTCATTGGGAAACATAACTGCTTCCTATTCTAGCCACATAGACTCAGCATCCAGCTAGCTGCTTCCCAATCAGACCACAGAGCCACTTAGGCTATGGCATTCCTCTGACCCACACTTCTCCATTACTCTATATCTCTCCCAGACTTTTGATCTGGATTTCAGTTGCCTTTTCCACCAAGTCTCTCACAACCTAACCCTCATTTTATTTTTCCTTGTCCTGAGCCTTTTACACCTCCCTTCTCCCAAAGTAGACAAGGTGGTTACACTAATTGGATCTCAGACCTAGTCTCTACCTCCACATGAGGATATTGTGTGAAACTTGTCCCTCCGTCCCTAATTGACCCTGTTAATCCAGACAGGAAAGACTAATTCTAATACAACTTTATTAAAGGCACTACCCATGGTATTGTGCCCTCTAGCAAGAGAGATTAATTTTAATTCACCAATTTCTCTAATTTTCTTGACCTCCTTAGAGAACTGTTCCAAGTATTTTTACCACTTTAATTAGGATCTCTAAACATATGAATGTCTTAGTCTATGAAATTCTTCCCATAGATTAAGGGCATAGGATCAACTAAAGTTAGTATTTTGGTGGGTGGCAGAGGGCTATTATACATTTCTCAAGTAAGCACCTCTAGTAAGTAGATACCTGTGTTTCTCAACCCAACTTCTTATAATCAAAACCACAAGGTTCTGGTTTCCTTTTCTCACCTGTTGCCCAGGTACTCTCTGTACATTCTCAACCAGAGCTACAGCTTCCTCATTTTCTGGACACTGTTTCTTCACCCAGGTCTGGAGCTCCTCCAGCAAGGTTGTGAGAAACTGCTCCAAAATCAACGACTCTAGAATTTTCTCTTTTGAGTGTGTCTTGGGCCTTACCCACTGTCAGCAGGGTTCCCAGAGTGTGCTAAAGTCTTCATGGGGGCCAGCTACCTCCTGGTCGCAGAACTGTCTGAAGCGCTGCTGGGAAGCTTCATAGTCAAGGCTGTTGTTGTGAAAGGCTGATTTCTGTCTCTGTGTGGATTCCTTCTTGGGGATGAGTGTGCCTGGTGACTCTTTGTTGCAGCGATCATTCGCTTCACAAACTGGCTCACTGGTTGTCACTTCCACCCGAGATCAGATTCTATTTCTTTTCATATCACTGGGAAGTAGTTATCCTGGATACCAATGAAAGGAATCAAAGACATGAGAGTGATATAGATGTGCAGAATCATAGTTGTAAAGGGCCTCCCTGGCCAGATACCTCACTTGGTTAGAGTATCATCCCAATACACCAAGTTTGCAAGTTCCATCCCCTGTCAGGGGACATATAAGAATCAATCAAGAGGGAATCCAAGATGGCGGCATAGGTAAACACCTACACTGCTGCCTCGCACAACAATTTCAAAACTACAACTAAAAGACAGAACGGACATCACCCAGAACCACAGGAAAGCTGGCTGAGTGGAAGTTCTACAACTAGAAGGAAAGAGAGGGGCTCACGGAGACCCAGAGGAGCTGCAAAAAGCTGAGGTACGGAGACGCGTGCGTGGTGCCGGAGTACCTCGCTGGCTTTCTCTGGCGGGAGGGAAACGGAGACTCTCAAAGGCATTGAACCCCTTATCCTACGACACTAAACCCCAGATCCAGCCGAAACTCATACGGGGGGAGTTTGGACTGTGAAAAGGGAGAAGTGCACGGAAACTTAGGGGAGTCACAAAAGATCAAAGGCCTGGTGCCGTGCACGGCACTGCGCGCAGGACAGATTGCTGATTGTGCTGCTGGCTTTCGGGAGTGGGCGGGAGACAGACCCTCCCAACTGTGCCACTTCTGACTCCACTAAGCCCCTGTTTCGGACGAAACCCTAGAGACCTAGACTCGTGAGGTCCTGCTGCGCAGGGGAGCTGGAAAGGCAGTGGTTAGAGACACTGCGGGGTGCGTGCACAAGGACTGCTCCAGCGATTACCCAGTCACGTGAGACTCAGGGGCCGTGAAGGGTGGGGCCGACTGGAAGGCAAGGCGGTCCCTTAAGCCCTGAGACTGCACCCTTCCCAAGCTCAACAGAGGCTTCTTCGGTTTTGTGTCTGGTATCATAAAGCTGAATTCAACACAGAAGTTTCCCCGGCATAGTGAAAATGCCGAGACAAGGGAAGGGATCACAAACAAAAGAAATGGAGGAAAACAAAAACGACTGGATATAGAGTTCAAAACCACGCTTATAAGGTTTTTCAAGAATATGCTAGAAAAGATGGATAAATTTAGTGAGACCCAAGAGGAGATAAAAAAGGTCCAACTAAAGATGATAAAGGACCAAATAGAAATTAAACATACACTGACTGAAATAAAAACTATTATACAGAGTCCTAACAGCAGACTAGAGAAAGGCAAGGATCAAGTCAAAAATTTGAAATATAAAGAGGCAGAAAACATTCAACTGGAAAAGCAAGAAGAGAAAAGAATCCAAAAATGTGAAGATAATGTAAGGAGCCTCTGGGACAGCTTCAAGTGTACCAACATCAGAATTGTGGGGGTGCCAGAAGAAGAGAGAGAGCAAAATACTGAAAACCTATTTAAAGAAATAATGACTGAAAACTTCCCACATCTGGTAAAAGAAATGGACTTACAAGTCCAGGAAGCACACAGAACCCCAAATAAAAGGAATCCAAAGAGGACCACACCAAGACACATCATAATTAAAATGCCAAGAGCAAAAGACAAAGAGAGAATATTAAAAGCAGCAAGAGAAAAACAGTTCATTACCTACAAAGGAGCACCCATACGACTGTCAGCTGATTTCTCAACAGAAACGATGCAGGCCAGACGGGAGTGGCAAAAAATATTCAACGTGATGAACGGCAAGAACCTACAACCAAGAATAATCTATCCAGCAAAGCTATCATTCAGAATTGAAGGGCAGATAAAGATCTTCACAGAGAAGAAAAAGCTAAAGGAGTTCATCAACTCCAAACCAAGATTATATGAAATGCTGAAAGGTACTCTTTTAGAAGAGGAAGGAGAAAAAGGTAAAAGACAAAAAATTATGAACAACAAATACATATCTGTCAACAAGTGAATCTAAAAATTAAGTGAATTAAAAATTTGATCAACAGAATAAACTGATGAATATAATAGAATCAGGAGCACAGAAAGGGAGTAGACTGATAATTCTCAGGAGGACAAAAATCATAAAGCATCAAACAGACTGTGAAATTACAGCAGAAAGATTAAAGTTAGGTGAGGTAGATAAGTGATCAATCAAAGGACTTGTATGCATGCATATAAGCATAACCAATGATCACAGACACTGGGGGTTGGGGTATGCCTGGGAGGGAGGGGGGAAATGGGGAGATATGTATAAAAATTAATAAAAATTAATTTAAAAAAAAGAATCAATCAATCAGTAAGTGGAATAACAAATTGATGTTTCTCTTTCCCTTTCTCTAAAAATCAATAAAACAAGTGTGTGTGTGTATTTTAAAAAGGAAAGGGCTCAACTTTGAAGGGAGAATGCAAAAGTACAGCATTAAACTGTCATGTATTATTTCCCTCTGCTTCTTGTGATTTATTTCTATCCTTTATCTTTACTCCCTTCACAGTCTAAGTCAAGGACCCAAAACATTAGAGATATGAAAGAAACATAGTTTTCTGCCAGCCAGATTTCTCTCTGTAATGAATTCTTCAAACTATTCACAGTGTAGTCCAGTTGTCCATTCTCATGTCTGGGTCTTATCCCTGTCCTTCCCCACCCTCAGGAAGTCTGGACCCACCTTTCCAATTGTTACTTTATTGTAAGGAGAGAGTAGTATGTGAGTGCTCTGGAGTAACCTCTTTATCACTGTGATACCCTCCTCCCTATCACCACCACCACCATACACATAATGTGTATGATAGATGACTGATCTGGTTTGCTGTATGTCGCTCCCCCCTTACCCACCCAGCATTCCTTCCCCACTTCTGATAGCCATAGCATCTTCTTTTTGAGAGCCCCTCTCCATTCCACTGGCTCTGGTGGGGCTGTCCATCAATATAATGTCCTTCTTCCTACTCCAGGAGTGGGCATCTGAAAAAGGTTGGACCTGTCAAAATTCTTCTGAGATTTGACATACAGGTGGGGTGGGAGAAGTTCAATTTCCTATGAATTGCTAACTTGAGAGGATGTAAGACTGAAACTATCTGCAATATGACCCACTCAACAGTGTACTTCTCCACTAAGCAAGTGAGATTATTTGCAGGAGTAAAAAGATTCTTTAAAAAAAAGGAATTCAGGGGAGAATCCAAGATGGCGGCATAGGTAAACACTTACACTGCTGCCTCGCACAACAATTTCAAAGCTACAACTAAAAGACAGAACGGACATCATCCAGAACCACAGGAAAGCTGGCTGAGTGGAAGTTCTACAACTAGAGGGAAAGAGAGGGCTCACAGAGACCCAGAGGAGCTGCAAAAAGCTGAGGTACGGAGACGCGCGCACGGAGAGAGCGGGTGCCGGAATACCTGGCTGGCTTTCTCTGGCGGGAGGAAAACGGAGACTCCCAACGGCATTGAACCCCTTCTCTTACGACACTAAACACCAGATCCAGCCGAAACTCATACAGGGTGAGTTTAGACTGTGAAAAGGGAGAAATGCCGGAAATTTAGGGGAGTCGCAAAAGATCAGAGGGCTGGTGGCGGCACGCAAGGCACTACGCGGAGGACAGAGTGCTGATTGTGCTGCTGGCTTTCGGGAGTGGGCGGGAGACAGACCCTCCCAACTGTGCCACTTCTGACTCCACTAAGCCCCTGTTTTGGGCGAAACCCTGGAGACTTAGACTCGTGTGGTCCTGGTGCTCAGGGGAGCTGGAAAGGCAGCGGTTAGAGGCACTGCGGGTGCTCGCACAAGGACCGGGTGCGCGCACAAGGACCACTCCAGCCATTACCCAGTCACGTGAGACTTAGGGGCCGTGGAGGGCGGGACCGACTGGAAGGCAAGGTGGAGCCCCTGAGACTCCACCCCTCCCAAGCTCAGCAGAGGCTTCTGAGGCTGAATCCAGCACAGAAGTTTCCCCGGCACAGTGAAAATGCCGAGACAAGGGAAGGGATTACAAGCAAAAGAAATGGAGGGAAAAAAACGACTGGATATAGAGTTCAAAACCACGCTTATAAGGTTTTGCAAGAATATGCTAGAAAAGATGGATAAATTTAGTGATACACTGACTGAAATAAAAACTATTATGCAGAGTACTAACAGCAGACTAGAGAAAGGCAAGGATCAAGTCAAAAATTTGAAATATAAAGAGGCAGAAAACATTCAACTGGAAAAGCAAGAAGAGAAAAGAATCCAAAAATGTGAAGATAATGTAAGGAGCCTCTGGGACAGCTTCAAGCGTACCAACATCAGAATTGTGGGGGTGCCAGAAGAAGAGAGAGAGCAAGATACTGAAAACCTGTTTAAAGAAATAATGACTGAAAACTTCCCACATCTGGTAAAAGAAATAGACTTACAAGTCGAGGAAGCACACAGAACCCCAAAGAAAAGGAACCCAAAGAGGACTACACCAAGACACATCATAATTAAAATGCCAAGAGCAAAAGACAAAGAGAGAATATTAAAAGCAGCAAGAGAAAAACAGTTTATTACCTACAAGGGAGCACCCATACGACTGTCAGCTGATTTCTCAACAGAAACAATGCAGGCCAGACGGGAGTGGCAAGAAATATTCAACGTGATGAACAACAAGAACCTACAACCAAGAATACTCTATCCAGCAAAGCTATCATTCAGAATTGAAGGGCAGATAAAGAGCTTCACAGAGAAGAAAAAGCTAAAGGAGTTCATCAACTCCAAACCAGTATTATATGAAATGCTGAAAGGTACCCTTTTAGAAGAGGAAGAAGAAAAAGGTAAAAGACAAAAAATTATGAACAACAAATCCACATCTGTCAACAAGTGAATCTAAAAATTAAGTGAATTAAAAATCTGATCAACAGAATAAACTGGTGAATATAATAGAATCAGGAGCACAGAAAGGGAGTAGACTGATAATTCTCAGGAGGACAAAAATCATAAAGCATCAAACAGACTGTGAAATTATAGCAGAAAGATTAAAGTTAGGTGAGGTAAATAAGTGATCAATCAAAGGACTTGTATGCATGCTTATAAACATAACCAATGATCACAGACACTGGGGGGTCGGGGTACGCCTGGGAGGGAGGGGGGGCAATGGGGAGATATGTATAAAAAATTAATAAAAATTAAAAAAAAATGTATGGAGCTAAAGTGCTTAATGGAAGAGACTTACAAATATAGAGCCTTGGTATGTCCATGTAATGGAATATCAGTCAGCCATTAAAAGGAATGAAGTGATACATGCTGCAAACATACGAAGTGAAAGAGGCCAGACACAAAATGTCACATATTATATGATTCCATTTCTATGAAATGTCCAGAACAGGCAAATTCATCGACAGAGAATTAATAGAAACTGCTTAATGAATACAGTGTTTCTTTAATAGTTTCTTTAATAAAATGTTTTAGAACTAGACAGAGGTAGTGATTGTGTAATATATATATATATATATATATTTAATCCTCACTTGAGGCTATTCCTCCATTAATTTTCAAAGCGGGTGGAAGAGAGGGAAAGACCTCCTACATTTGCCCCAACTAGAGCCTGGGCTGGGAAGGAGCTTATAACCGAGGCATGGGACCCTGACCAGAATTGAACATGGAACCCTTTGGTCCGCAGTCCAATGCTCTATCCACCAAGTCAAACCAGCCAAGGCTATATAACATTTTTAATGTACTAAATGCCACTGATAGTTCATTTGAGAATGGCTAATTTTATGTTATGTGAGTTTCACCTAAATTAAGAAAATTTTTAATAATTTTTTTTCTAAAATAATTGAGACAAAATAAAAACTAGAGCTTTGAAAGAAAGGCAGAAATAATAAGAGAAATATATTCTGAAGGAGATTAAGCTGGATGGGGCAGGGTTTAATGTCTTTAAGTATATGAAGAACTACTATGCAGAAGGTCACAGTAAACATGTTCATCTTAATACAATTGATTCCAACATAATAGACTACAAAGTTTCATTTATATCCCACCTTCTCATTGGGAAACATAACTGCTTCCTATTCTAGCCACATAGACTCAGCATCCAGCTAGCTGCTTC
>JAAGEH010002525.1:4618283-4837864 GCA_011751065.1 Lasiurus cinereus
TTTCAAATTTTTGACTTGATCCTTGCCTTTCTCTAGTCTGCTGTTAGGACTCTGTATAATAGTTTTTATTTCAGTCAGTGTATGTTTAATTTCTAGTTGGTCTTTTTTCATCTTTAGTTGGACCTTTTTCATCTCCTCTTGGGTCTCACTAAATTTATCCATATTTTCTAGAATATTTTTGAAAAACCTTATAAGTGTGGTTTTGAACTCTATCTCCAGTCGTTTTTTTTTCCTCCATTTCTTTTGTTTGTAATCCCTTCCCTTGTCTTGGCATTTTCACTATGCCGGGGAAACTTCTGTGTGGAATTCAGCCTTATGAAACTAGACGTGCAAAGCTACAGAAGCCTCTGTTGAGCTTGGGAAGGGTGGAGTCTCAAGGCTTAAGGGACCGCCTTGCCTTCCAGTCGGCCCCGCCCTCCACGGCCCCTGAGTCTCACGTGACTGGGTAATTGCTGGAGCAGTCCTTGTGCGCGCACCCCGCAGTGTCTCTAACCGCTGCCTTTCCAGCTCCCCTGCGCACTAGGACCACACAAGTCTAGGTCCCCAGAGTTTCGACCGAAACAGGGGCTTATTGGAGTCAGAAGTGGCACAGTTGGGAGGGTCTGTCTCCCGCCACTGGCGAAAGCCAGTGGCTCAATCAGCAGTCTGTCCTGCGCTCAGTGCCGTGCGTACCACCAGGCCTTTGATCTTTTGCGACTCCCCTAAATTTCCGTGCACTTCTCCCTTTTCACAGTCCAAACTCCCCCCGTATGAGTTTCGGCTGGATCTGGGGTTTAGTGTCATAGGATAAGGGGTTCAATGCCTTTGAGAGTCTCCGTTTCCCTCCCGCCAGAGAAAGCCAGCCAGGTACTCCGGCACCCGCTCTCTCCACTCGCGTCTCCGTACCTCAGCTTTTTGCAGCTCCTCTGAGTCTCCGTGAGCCCCTCTCTTTCCCTCTAGTTGTAGAACTTTCACTCAGCCAGCTTTCCTGTGGTTCTGGATGATGTCTGTTCTGTCTTTTAGTTGTAGTTTTGAAATTGTTGTGCGAGGCAGCAGTGTAGGTGTTTACCTATGCCGCCATCTTGGATTCTCCCAGTAATGTTCAACTTTTGGAAAATTTTAAGGGAGAGATTAACAGCAATATAATCATAGTAGGGGACTCCTCCCACTGACATCACTGAATAGATTTTCTAGACAAAATATCAACAAGGAAACAGTGATCCTAAATGACACACTAGATCAGATGGCATTAATTGACATTTTCAGAAGATCTCAAAGCTACAGAATACACATTCTTCTCAAGTGCACATGGACATTTTCCAAGACAGACCACATATTAGGATGCAAACTAAGTCTCTACAAGTTCAAGAAGATAAATCATATCAAGCATTTTTTCATCACAATGAACCTAGAAATCAATTACATTCAAGGGAAGGGGGAGAAACCAAGATGGCGGCATAGGTGAACACCTAAACTAATGCCTTGCACAACAATTTCAAAATTACAGCTAAAAGACAGAACAGACATCATCCACAGGAAAGCTGGCTGAGTGGAAATTCTACAGCTAGAAGGAAGGAGAGGGGCTCATGGAGACTCAGAGGAGCTGCAAAAAGCTGAGGTACGGAGACATGCACGTAGAGAGGACGGGTGGTGGAGTGCCTGGCTGGCTTCCCCTAGGGGGAGAGAGATGGAAACTCCCAATTGCACTGAACCCCAGTTCCGACTGCACTGAATCCCAGTTCTGGGCAAGACTCATATAGGGGGGAGTCTGGACTGTTGTGAAAAGGAGGAGTGCACAGAAAGCAGAGGAGTCATGAAAAGCAGAGGTCTGCAGGCACATGAGCATGAGTGCGCACACATAGAGTTGATTGCTGACTGTGCTGCTGGTTTTCTCTAGCGAGAGGAGACAGAACCTCCCAACTGTGTTGAAATTCACTTCCGACTGCACTGAACTCCAATTTCAGGTGAGATCCTGGAGACCCACACTCATATGGAACCCTGGAGCACACGGAAACTCAGGGGAGCCAGAAAGGCAGAGGTTGAAGGAGCACAAGTGCGAGTGCGCAGAGAGGGCTGCAGTGATTACCGAGGACACTGAGACCTAGGGGCCACGTAGGGCAGGGCTTACGGGAAGCCAAGGCTGTTAGCTCAGCCCTGAGACTCCATCCCATTCAAGCTGAACACAGGCTTTTGCAACTTTGCAAGTCTTGTATCATAAGGCTGACGACAGCACATAAGTTCTCCTAGCATAGACACAGCTGATGCTTACAACCAACTGACTTGGAGGTCAATGTCCCCCAGTGATACCAACAACAACCAAGACTTAACTACAACCGTGCTGTATACACAGTTCACAAAGGGGTGCACCAAGAGAGTCCACCTCAGGTAACTGGGGAGGCGGAGCTACTGGGCCATATAGGACACCTAGCACACAAAGCTACCAACTCAGGGAAGCAGCAAAAATGCAGAGGCAAAGGAACAGATCACAAACGAAAGAAATGGAGGAAAACAAACAACTGGATATAGAGTTCAAAACCACGGATATAAGGTTTTTCAAGAATTTCCTAGAAAAGATGGATAAATTTAGCGAAATCCAAGAGAAGATGAAAAAAGACCAATTAGAGATGAAAAAGGACCAACTAGCAATTAAACATACACTGTCTGAAATAAAAAATATTATACAGAGACCTAACAGCGGACTAGAGGAATGCAAGAATAAAGTCAAAGATTTGAAATACAAAGAAGCAGAAAACACTCAACTAGAAAAGAAAAAATAATCCAAAAATTGGAAGATAGAGTAAGGAGCCTCTAGGATAACTTCAAGCATACCAACATCAGAATTTTGGGGGTGCCAGAAGAAGAGAGAGAGCAAGGTACTGAAAACCTATTTGAAGAAATAATGACTGAAAATTTCCCCCAACTGGTAAAAGAAATAGACTTACAAGTCCAGGAAGCACACAGAACCCCAAACAAAAGGAATCCAAGAGGACCATACCAAGACACATCATCATTAAAATACCAATAGCAAAAGACAAAGAGAGAATATTAAAAGCAGCAAGAAAAAAACAGTTAACTACTTACAAGGGAGAACCCATACGATTGTCAGCTAATTTCTCAACAGAAACTTATGCAGGCCAGACGGGAGTGGCAAGAAATATTCAAAGTGATGAATAACAAGAACCTACAACCAAGATTACTCTACCCAGCAAAGCTATCATTCAGAATTGAAGGTTAGATAAAGAACTTCACAGATAAGAAAAAACTAAAGGAGTTCATCAGCACCAAACCAGTATTATATGAAATGCTGAAATGTACTCTTTAAGAAGAGGAAGAAGAAGAAAAAATAAAAATTATGAACAACAAATACATATCTATCAACAAGTGAATCTAAAAATCAAGTGAATTAAAAATCTGATGAACAGAATAAACTGGTGAATATAATAGAATCAGGGGCATAGAAATGGAGTGGACTGTCAATTCTCAGGGGGGAAAGCAGTGAGGAGGGTATTAGAAGAGTCTAGACAAAATCGTTCACCTATGGATGTGGACAATGGAGGGGAGGTAAGGGCAGAGGGTCAGGTGGGAACAGGGTGGAGTGGAGCTATATGTGGGGGGAAGAGGAGCAACTATAATAATCTGAACAATAAAAATTTATTAAATTAAAAAAAAACACTCAAAAACATTCAAACACCTAGAGGCTAAATATCATGCTATTAAATAATAAATGGGTTCCCAAGGAGATCACATAAATAAAAAACATCCTGAAAGCAGTCCTGAGGGAAATTCATACCACTAGACCTACCTCAAAAAACAAGAAAAACTTTTAATAAGTTATCTAAGGCTGCAATTTAAAGAATTAGAAAGAAAACAACAAGAAAAGCCCAGAGTAAGTAGAAGGAAGGAAATAATAAAGATCAGAGCAGAAATAAATGACATAGAGTAAAACAAAACAAAACAAACAAAAAAACACAAAGGGAAAAAAACGATCAATAAAACCAAGAGCTGGTTCTTTGAAAAGATAAATAAGATTGATGAAACACTAGCCAGACTCATCAAGAAACAAAGAGGATACAAATAAAATCAGAAATGAAAGAGGTGAAGTAATAAATGATCCTAGAGAAATACAAAGGATTGTTAAAAAATACTATGAACGACTACATTCCAACAAGCTGACAATCTGGACATATTCCTAGAAAAATACAATCTTCCAAAACTCAACCAGGAAGAATAAAAACAAACAAACCTGAGTAGAGTGATGAAATTGAAGCAGTGATTTAAAAACTTCCAGCAATAAAAGCCCTGGTCTGAAAGGCTTCAGAGGGAGTTTTACCAAAGAGTCAAAGAAGAACTAACACCTATCCTCCTCAAACTATTTCAAAAAATTCAAGAGGAAGAAATACTTCTAAGCTCTTTTTATGAGGCCAGCATTACCCTAATTCCAAAACCAGATAAAGAAACTATATCCCTTATGAACATAGATGCTAAAATCCTCAACAAAATATTAGCGAACTGGATCCAGCCATACATTAAAAAGATCAGCTGAAACCAATATGGCTCAGTGGATAGAGTGTTGGCCTGCGGACTGAAAGGTCCAGGATTCGATTCCGGTCAAAGGCATGTACCTTGGTTGCATGCACATCCCCAGTAGGGGGTGTGCAAGAGACAGCTGATCGATGTTTCTCTCTTATCGATGTTTCTAGCTCTCTATCTCCCTTCCTCTCTGTAAAAAATCAATAAAATATATATATTTTTAAAAAGATCATATACCATGACTAAGTGGAATTTATTCCAGGAATGAAAGGCTGGCACAATATTCACAAGTCAATAAATGTGATACATCACATAAACAGATTGTAAGACAAAAATCACATGATCAGTCACTGTTGTTCAACATAGTACTGGACGTCCTAGCCATGGCAATCCGAGAAAAAGAAAAAAACAAAAGGCATCCAAATTGGAAAGGAGGAAGTAAAATTGTCATTAAATGCAGATTACATGATGTTGTACATAGAAAACCCTAAGACTCCATAAAAAAACTACTAGATTTGCCCTAGCTGGTTTGACTCAGTGGATAGAGAATCAGCCTGTAAACTGAAGGGTCTCAGGTTCAATTCCTAGTCAGGATACATGCATGGGTTGTGGACTCAATTACCAGTGGGAGGTGTGCAAGAGACAAACTGATCAGTGATTCTCTCAACATTGATGTTTCTATCTCTCCCTCTCCCTTCCTCTTTGAAGTCAATAAAAATATTCTTAAAAAAAAACCCTGCTAGATTTGGATGTGAGAGCAATCTGGCTGCGACATCTGTCACCCCATTGATCACCAGGGTTGATTTGGCTGATCTGGCTGACTAGGTGGGTGTCTCCCTCCTCCCTCACCAATCCATGTGCATCCCACCCGAAGCTGTATGCTCAGTTGAAAAGGATGACCTTTGCCCCAGTGGAGAGGACCCATCTTTGGTCAAGAGTATACGAGTAGCTGCATTCCCCTGCTAGAACCTCCAAATAATCCATGGCATTTTTTTTTTTTACAGCAAAAATTAACTCAGAAAGAGAAACTAAAAAAAACAACAACAACAACAAAAAACACCATTTACTATTGCAACAAAAAAATTTAAGAAACTTAGGTATACACTTAATCAAGGTCGTAAAAGGTCATTACTAGGAAAACTACAGGATGTTGAAAAAAGAAATAGAGAAAGACACAAACAAGTGGAAGAATATACTGTGTTCATAGGTTGGTAGAATCAACATCATTAAAATGTCCATACTACCCAAATCAATCTATAGATTCAATTCAATCCCTGTTAAAATACCAACAGCATATTTCACAGATCTAGAATAAACACTATTAGGCTCTTTTTTAGGAAACTAAAAAAGAGCCTAATAGCCACAGCAATCTTGAGAAAGAGGAACAAAGTTGGAGGGATCACAATACCAGATATCAAGTTATACTACAAAACCACTGTAATCAAAGCAGCCTGGTACTGGCACAAGAACAAGCATATAGAACAGAACACCCAGAAATTGACCCAAGCCATTATGCTCAATTAATATTTGACAAAGGAAGCAAAAGCAAACAATGGAGTAAAGACAGTCTCTTCAATAAATGGTGTTGGGAAAATTGGACAGATACATGCAAAAAAATGAAAGTAAGCCACCAACTTGCACCATACACAAGGATAAACTCAAAATGGATTAAAAAAACTTAAAATCTCAGACATTTCTCATAACAATATGTTTATAGATACTTCTAGGGCAAAGGAAACTAAGAAAAAACAAAC
Organism: Lasiurus cinereus; assembly: GCA_011751065.1. Classification (NCBI taxonomy): domain Eukaryota; kingdom Metazoa; phylum Chordata; class Mammalia; order Chiroptera; family Vespertilionidae; genus Lasiurus; species Lasiurus cinereus. Next base: position 4,624,547 of record JAAGEH010002525.1, read on the forward strand.
AAATGGAACTGTATCAAAATAAAAAAACTGCACAGTAAAAGAAACCATCAACAAAATGAAAAGGGAGCTCTCTGCATGGGAGAACATATTTGCCAATGATACATCCAATAAGGGGTTAATTTCCAAAATATATAGGGAACTCACACAATTTAACAAAAGGAAGACAATCCAGTTAAAAAATGGGCAAAGAACTTAAATAGATACTTCTCCAAAGTGTACATACAGATGGCCAAGAGACATATGTAAAACTGCTCAAAGTCACTAATCATCTGGAAATGCAAATGTAAAGACAGTGAGGTATCACCTCACACCTGTCAGAATGGCTATCATCAACAAACTACAAGTGTTGGCGAGAATGTGAAGAGAAACCTAGCACAATGCTAGTGTGAATACAGACTGCTGCAGCGATTATGGAAAACAGTATTGCATTTCCTCAAAAAATTAAAAATGGAACTCTCATTTTACCCAGTGATCCCACTTCTAGGAATATATCCCAAGAAATGAGAAACACTAATCAGAAAGAATATATGCACTCCTATGTTCATAGCAGCACAATTTACAATAGCTAAGATTTGGAAACAGTCCAAATGCCAGCAGATGTGTAAATAAAAAAGTTGTAGTACATTTATATAATGGAATACTAGTGTAAAAAGAAAAGAACTCTTACCATTTGCAACAGCATGGAGGGGCTTGGCGAGAATTTTGCTAAGTGAAATAAGCCAGTTAGAGAAAGGTAAGTATCACATGATCTCACTCATATGTGGAATCTAATAAACTGATGAACAAAACAGACATAGAAGCATGTAACAAACTGTGTAATCTCAGAGGAAAGGCAGGGGAGGGTGGGTGGGTAGATGGAAAGAGATCAACCAAAGAACTTATATGCATATATGCATAACCCATGGACACAGACAATAGGATGGTGAAGGCCTGGAGTAGGGGCTAGAGTGGGCTAGAAGAGGTCCATGGGGAGGGGGGAGCAGGGAGATATGTAATACTTTCAACAATACTTTCAAGACTTAAAAAGGGGGTGAAGGGACTCAGGTTGCCTTTCTTCCAAAGAACTTGAACTGCCTTCATTTATATCATCCTTCCATTTTAATGTGGCAGTAGGGGCTAGAGATAGAGGAATCAAAAGTATGGCTGTTAACAGTCATTTTTAACAAAAAAAAGGAGTATCATATCTTCTCAGCAGCAAGGCTGGGACTAGAACCTGTCGCCATCCGCGCCCCACCCCTCCCTTGTCAAACACATTTTCGTACATGGGCACTTTTTCTGAAAGAATAATTTAACAAATGCTATTCTAGTTTCATGCAGAAGGCGGAGCCGGCACTCCTCTCGACCGCTGACATTATTCATTAAAATTCTGGCCGAAACCGGTGTGGCTCAGTGGATAGAGCGTCGGCCTGTGGACTGAAAGGTCCCAGGTTCGATTCCGGTCAGGGACATGTACCTTGGTTGCGGGCACATCCCCAGTAGGGGGTGTGCAGGAGGCAGCTGATGGATATCTCTCTCTCATCGATGTTTCTAACTCTATCCCTTTCCTTTCCTCTCTGTAAAAAATCAATAAAATATATTAAAAAAAAAATTCTGGTCTCTCAAAAACGTGTTCCCCTCTGGCGATGATCCACCCAGCAGGAAGTAGGATGAGAATGGGGACCGGAATGATTCACTTTCACTTGTTAAGGATGCACTAAGTACTCCTAGAGCACTTGATGCTAAAAAGGTTCTCTACTGTGGCTGAAGTGGTGTAGGAAAATAGCCGCAGTTTCGCACTGAAATGAGACAGAGATCATGGCCACCGGCCAGAAGGAGTCAGGGCGCAGGCAGGGAGATCGGAACCCGGCTTGGTCCGTTTAGGTGGACCGAGGGCACCGGGACATAGGAAGGTGACCGCGGAGCATGCGGGGGTGCCCGGGCCTGGTTCAACCGCTCTGAAACGACTAGGGAGGCAAAAGGCACCCAGGCCGACATGGTGCCCAGCTGCGGGCGCTGCCCCCGGCCCCCAGCCAGGAGCCAGCAGAGCGCTCACCTGACGCACGCACTCTCACCTCTTCAAAGCCACCAAGCCGGAAGTCAGGTCTCCAGCGCGGGCGTTAACTGCCCTGGGCGAATGCTCGGTGGCCTCTTGGGTCGTGCCACCGGACTGCAACTCCCAGGGTGCACTAGGACGCCGTTTCTCACAGCATCGACAGATATAGCAGCCAATAACAGGAGGACCTATTCGAAGATCCAATCCCTCTGCGAAGAAGGCGGCTCTCCCGTAGTGCAATTCCTCCGCAGTAAGGGGGAGTGTCTGCGACGAGAGGTTCTGCCCCGCCCCCAGTCCTGGCTCCGGGGCTTTGGTTTCCTGACACTCCAGAGAGGTGAGTCCGCTGCTAGTGGGCGCGGGATACAGCCTGTCGGCGACGCTGCCTTCCCAGGGGCCAGCCCGGGCTTGTTCGCCGACACGAAGCTGAGCCCGCCGGGAATGCCGTAGCTTCGTCAGACCCGGGGCTAGCTGGGGCGCCGAGCCCGAGCCGCGCTCTTCCGGAGGCCGGCACGGCCGGGCCTTCGGAGCCAAGGGAACGAGCCACCACCGTGTCTCGAACGCCTCTGTCTCTAACTCGCACCCCCCGGCGTGCGCCGCGGCCTGCCTGGGATAGATACCCTGTAGCTCCTGGTGAGATGCTGGAGGTCTGCCCAACCAGAACACGGGACAGTTGGTGGAGGCTGTCTGACAACTTGAACTTTTCCTAGGTCATATTGCGCATTTCTTCTGAGACTTCGTGCGCTCATCGGTGAAATAAAAGCAGTTTTCCCCCCACAGTTTCCTTTGAGGACTTTATAACTTTTCTCTTTCACAAGATAATTCTAGAAACTATCGGAAAGACAGACTCTTTTCGCTCCTAAGGGCTGTGTCGTCTTCAGGAGTTTGGAGTCAAGGCCAGTGAATGAGAAGGGCCTGTCTGTATCTCGTCCTCAACATCTTCACAAGAACTTCGTTTCTAGCATTTAGAAAGACTTCTTCAGGGCTATGATTCCTCAGGCTTGAGCTGTTTACGAGGAGAACAGAGCTGTCTCCTGAGCCCCAAAATGGCAGCTAAGATGGAGATAACTTTGAGCTCTCAGTCCCACGTTCAGGCTTCTTCCAAGCAAGAGAGACATATCATAACAAAGCTAGAAGAGAAGCGGGGGGCGGTTCTGCAAAAAGACTGCCCCAATCCTGAAGTCTGCCGCCAGAGCTTTAGACGGTTTTGTTATCAAGAGGTGTCTGGACCCCAAGAAGCACTCTCCCGGCTCCGACAGCTTTGCCGGCAGTGGCTGCGGCCGGAGGTGCACACCAAAGAGCAGATTTTGGAGCTGCTGGTGCTGGAGCAGTTCCTGAACATCCTGCCCCCAGAGATCCAGGCCCGGGTCAGGCATCGATGTCCAATGAGCAGCAAGGAGATGGTGACTCTGGTGGAAGATTTTCACAGAGCAGCCAAGAGACCAAAGCAGTGGGTAAGGAGGGTGTTCTCTAATGGTCCGTAGGATTTCCCGCACCCCTATCTGGATAGTGTTTGGTTTCTGGGCCCTCAAATTAGAGCCCAGAAATGGACCAGATGGCTTCAAACATGTTTTCTGGCCTTTATTTTGGGAACATTCCCCTATCCCCAGATGTACTAGATTTTCAGAAAACCCACCCAGGGGCGCTTCCATAACAAAGTAGAGGATCAAGTAAGGTTATTGTGTCTTTGCTGACAGATGGCCCCTCCATTCCTTTTGATCTTAGCCAAAAGGCCGAGAAGCAATCCCTCCATTCCTTTTGAAGGTTTCCTACAATCAGGATTCTTAGCAGATAGCCTAATCCTGTTGGGTAGGAATTTGATTTATGAGCAACTTCATTGAACCTTGTTCCAGTCAAGTGTCCTGCATATTGCCTTTGGATCAGGAAGTCACAGCTCAGTTGGCTAGTATTCCTTTCAACCCACACCCTCAAAGTCAGACCAAAGTTGGATCCTCAGCAGGAAGCAAACAACCATGTGCTTTGGGGAATGGAAGTGGTTAGGAAACAGGAGTGGGGTAATCTTCTTAGAGCCTTGGGCAGAACAATTTATTAGGTAAAGATTGTTTTTAATGGCCCTTACTATACTGCTTCCCAATTCTACAGAGCCTAATTTCAGTAGTTGGGAGGCAGGTGGGCATAGGGTGGAAATCTGCTGAACCAGTGTCATGACTGACCCTGTTGTCTGCGCCTACTCTTTAATGACTTTGATTCCAGTCCTAGAGCAAGGCCCAAGCTTTAGGATTTTCCACTCAAGAAGTATTGGCTGATTTGAAGCAGCCTCATTCTGGTCATTCCCCATGTCCTTCCCTGTGTTTTCTTTGAGAGTTTCAGCAATCTCTAACTCCAGTCCATTATCAAGAATTCCTAGGGTAATGGGTCATTACAGAGCAGTGAGGGGTCAAGCTGCCTGCAGTCAGACCTCTGGCTGCACTCTAATGCATGGGGCTTGTTCCTAGGTGGCTGTTTGTATGCAGGGGCAGAAAGTGCTCTTGGAGAGAACTGGATCTCAGCTTGGAGAACAGGAACTGCCAGACTTTCAACTGCAAACTCCTAGGAGATACCCTAGGGAGAACTGTTTGGAGGAGCCTTTCCAGGCAGGACTTCAGGACCAGTTTAGCCCCCAGCAGTGGGACAAATCCCCACTCCTTCCGGAGCCAGCCACCAAATTGGCTGGGACAGGTAAATACTCTGTGCCTCCTCTCTCCCTCTCATCAGTCTTCATCTCCATCAAAGCATTCATGGTTCTGAAAAGCCATAGATGAGATGATGATTTTTTTTAAATGTTGTATATAATAGTAGATCTTTATGTCTGAAAAAATTTCGCTAATTAGAATGGTAGTGATATGCCCAACTGGTATTGCTCAGGGGTTGAGCATCAACCTACGAACCAGGAGGTCACAGTTTGATTTCCAGTTAGGGCACATGCCCAGGTTATGGGCTTGATCCCCAGTGTGGAGCATGCAGGAGGCAGCCAGTCAGTGATTCTCCCTCATCATTGATGTTTCTGTCTCTCTCTCCCTCTCCCTTCTCTGAAATCAATAAAAATATATATTAAAAAAAAGAATGGTAGTGATACTGCACATAAGAACTATGTTTTAATTTTCTGTTAATGACTATTTGACAATGCAGTACACAACAGGACTGTTCTAGTGCTTTTCTGTCCCTTTTAGAGCTTCCTATATAGTGTAGACAGATCCAAATATGACCACTGATGAACTTCCATGCAAGCTGAGTTTCATAACTTAAAATGGTCCTATACTAGTATTTAGAAGAGGATTACAGAATATTCTTTTTATTAGAGAAAAAGCCCACTCCATATTATTTTCTGCCTCCTTCTCCTATGACATTTTCTCTGCTTTAAACTTTTGTGTCCACTTCCTTACCTATCTCTGGTACAATGCCAATATAATTCTCAGCCCTACTCACACAGCTCTGTGATTGCTAAAACTGAGTGACGGACTGTTGGCCAGTCTCGGTGAAATAAATATAGGATATTGTCAAAAAGTTAGAGAGTTACAAGAAAACTAGAGCCTTGATCCCTTCAGATTTGCTACAGTCAGTGAAACACTTTGACTTGATTATTCTCAGAACTCAAGAAGGGAGAACTGGGGCATCCAATAGAAAATCATTGTGACTCTGGCTGAGGTCTTGCCCCATAATCTTTGGCCTTTGTGGACCTGAATAAAGTGGGCCACACACACTCCCTTCCCCTGGCTCAGCAGAGGCAACTGGCTGTGTGTACTATCTTCCTTCACTTGCACATTCTCATGCTTCTCATTCCTAAGATCCAACAGTGTCTTCCTTCAGAGCTGCACTGTGCAATATAGTTGCCACTAGCCACATGCAACTGTGTAGATGTTATTTATTGAGATTTAATTCACATACCATAAAATTCGCCCTTTTAAAGTGTGAATTTTAGTATAATTACCGTGGTTTTTAGGATAATTACACAGTTGTGCAACCATCACCACTAATTTCTGAATATTTTCATAACCTCAAAGAAGAAACCTATACCTGTTAACAGTCACTCTCCATCCCTCCCTTTCTAATCCCTGACAACCACTGTCTACTTTCTGTCTCTTGATTTGCCTATTCTGGACATTTCATTGTCCAGCATCATGTAAAATGTGCTCCTTTGTGATTGGCTTCTTTCACTTAACATATTTTCACAGTTAATCCATATTGTACCTGTGTCAGTACTTTATTCCTTTTTAAGGCTAAATTATATTAATGGAAATTTTGTTTATCAATTGATGGACATGTGGGTTTCCACTTTGGAGTATTATGAATAATGCTACTGTGAATATTTGTTTACAAGTGCACACGTTTTCATTGCTCTTGGTTATGGAGTGGAATTACTGGGTGATAATGGTAACTATGTTTAACTTTTGGAGGAAATACCAGACTGTTTTCTAAAGAGGCTGCACAATTTTACATTCCCACTAATAGTCTATGGGGATTCCACTTTCTTTACATCCTTGCTAACATTTGTTACTGTTGTCTTTTTTATAACAGTCATCCTATTTCCCTAATAACTAATGATGTTGAGTATCTGTCCATGTTTATTGGCAACTTATATATTCTTTGGAGACATGTCTATTCAGATTCGTTGCTCATTTTTAAATTGAGTTAGTCTTTTTATTGTGAAAGAGTTCTTTACATATTCTGGATACTAGACCCTTATATAGAGTTTGCTAGTGTTTTTCCTATTTTGTGGGTTGTCTTTTTACTTTCTTACTTTATGTTATTAATCTTCACCTGAAGATCGTCTTCTCCATTGATTTTTAGAGAGAATGGGAGGGAGTGAAAGAGTGGAGGAAAGACAGAGAGAGAGAGAGAGAGAGAGAGAGAGAGAGAGAGAGGAACATGGATGCAAAAGAGAGAGAGAGAGAGAGAGAGAGAGAGAGAAACATGGATGTGAGAGAAACACATTGATCAGTTGTCTCCCACACAAGCCCTGACCAGGGCTGGGGATGGAACCTACAACCCAGGTAGGTGTCCTTGACTGAGAGTTGAACCTGTGATTCTTCAGTGCTTGAGTTGATGCTCTAAGAACTAAATACACTGGCCAGGACTCTTTTTATTTTCTTGGTAATATTCTTTGAAGTGCAAATGTTTTTTATTTTAATTAAGTCCAGTTTATCTGTGTTTTTGTTTTGTTTTTTAAATATATTTTATTGATTTTTTTTTTTTTTTACAGAGAGGAAGGGAGAGGGATAGAACGTTAGAAACATTGATGAGAGAGAAACATCGATCAGCTGCCTCCAGCATACCCCTTACTGGGGATGTACTGCAACCAGAGTACATGCCCTTGACCGGAATCAAACCCGGGACCCTTCAGTTCGCAGGCTGACGCTCTATCCACGTAGCCACACTGGTGAGGGCTTTTTTTTTTTTTAATCTGTTTGTTTTTGAAAACTTATGTAAATTACCATCACCCAATTCAAAGTCATAAGGATTTACATCTATGTTTTATTTAAAGAGAGATTGGTTTAGTTCCTACATTTAGGTCTTTGATCCATTTTAAGTTAATTTTTGTATATGTTATGAGGTGGGGATCTAACTTCCTTCTTTTGCATCTGGAAATCCAGTTGTCTCTGAACCATTTTTTAAAAAGACTATTCTTTCCCCATTGAATTGTTTTGTCAACCTTGTTGAAGAGCAATTGATTATAATTGCATGGGCTGCTTATTTAAATTAATTAAAAGTGTAAAATCCAGTTTCTCAGTCATACTAGTCACATTTCAGGTACTCAGTAGCTGCATGTGGCTAGTGGCTACTATATTGAATAGCACTCGCACACATGTACACACACACATATTGCCTACATATCAAGAATTTTATGGGATAACACAGCTCTGGATCCTCTGACTAGCCCACAGACTGTTCCAGCTAATTTCTATCCTGATTCTCAATCCTGTTGGTTAGAATTGGGTAGTTTATGTAAATAGGATGCATATCTAACCCATATTCCAGGTTCCAAACACAAATGCTGTCAGTTTTATAAGGAAAGGAAAGCCACATTCATTAGCTTTACCGTTATTTGAAGAGAAAATGGTGATCATTCAATGTCTATGAAGAGAGTAAATTTGCAAAGTTGAAATTCCAACTCTTTCTTATTTTTATTCCTTAGTTGATACTCAGGTCTTTGGGTTTGCTTTTCCCTATTTCTCCTTTCCTAAGCCTTTCCTAAAGTTGGTTCCTAACTTTAACATAAATTTCCAGGTACCATCCCCCAAAGATTCTGACTCAGCAGTCTGCTTGTTTGGTAAGTGCCCCACATGAGTCTAATGCAGGTGGCCAATGGACTATAAGTTGAGAAATCTTACAGTGTATTTCATAACTCTTTTGCTGAGATTCTTTCTTTGAAGCCTACAATATGAAACAGATTCTTTCTAATTATAGAGGCCCCCAGAATGAAAAGTGAGAACAAGGAGAATCCACAACAAGAAGGGGCCAAAGGAGCAAAGCCATGTGCAGTGACAGCCAGCAGACCCAAAGGGAATCGTCTGCAGAGTCCTGAATCAAGAGGGGCAAATATGAGTGAATCCCGGTTGTCACGAAGGCAGGTCAGCCCCCCAAATGCTCAAAAGCCATTCACTCACTTCCAGAGACATTACAAGGAACTGGAATATATCAGCAGCCCCCTAAAAAACCATCCACTGAGAGAGCTGAAGAAAAGCAAAGGAAGTAAAAGAAGCCTGAGCAGTCATTTGCAACGTCTTAGTCACCAGATGACCCATTCAGTGAAGAAACCTTACAAATGCGATGACTGTGGGAAAAGCTTCACATGGAATTCAGAGCTGAAAAGACACAAGCGAGTCCACACAGGGGAGAGACCCTATACCTGTGGAGAGTGTGGCAACTGTTTTGGGCGGCAATCAACTCTGAAACTGCACCAGCGGATCCACACTGGAGAAAAGCCATACCAGTGTGGCCAGTGTGGGAAAAGCTTTCGCCAGAGTTCAAACCTTCACCAGCATCACAGACTTCACCATGGGGACTGAAAGAGGGCTTTGGTCATTCTGTTCAGAAGGAAGGTATTCATGTTTCTCCTTTCCTTTACTTACATATAAATTATAAAGACTGTCTGCAGGACTTACAAGGAATGTAAGAGGTCCCTAGAGAATGATAGTGTAAATTTCTCTGGTGAGGGATCCCAGAAGAAGCTGTTGGGGACATGACCATGCATGGTGACAGGGTAAAGAAATGGGAGGTCTGAGCATTGGTTGAAAGGGACCTGGGGTCTCTGCTAGAGAGTGGGGCATAACTACTGAAGGAGCATCAGGATGATCCTGCAGGTGTCCCTGTCCCATTTTAAATCTTTTCTGCACTGCTTTATTTATCCCCAAGGGTATATTCTATATATAGTTATATATTTGCTTTTATACCAGGCAATCTTTATCATGCACACACTTCTTTAATAAAGATGGGTGATACACAAGAATTTCAAGGCAAAAGTTCATTGGAATATAAATACCCTAGTATTCTTTCTGTAATTCCTGGCTGTTCATAACAAAAGACACATGAAGGCAGAATATGAACATACTTGTGTGAGGAGAGGGTTTCCAGGTAATTAGTGGTTTTACCACATACGCACATATTGAGGGATCTTTTTATATCAAAACACCCTTGATTTAGGAAAAGAAAATCTACACAGCTGCTTCAGTCTTGTCCAAGGGATAGGGAAAAGCTATAATCAGGAGCAAGTAGTAGATGTTGACTGCTAAGCAGATATCAAAGGAAATCCTTACAACTCTCCTTTCCTACTTGCCAGTAGCTTTAGGGATAACAAAATAATTGGGGTAATGTAAATGTTCTAAAACTAGATTATTTCAGTATGTTTACTAAGAATTATTGAAATGGGTTATTTTGCAATTAAGCCAAAATAAGTTTCTAAAAATGACAGACAAAATATACTTATTTAAGATGTTAAAGTCCTGGAACTAGGCCTGAGAGATTACCTAATCCCATTCCTTTATTTTCTCATAATGAAAATTAAAATGCAATTATTATACAATTTTTGGTTACCCTGGGCAAGCCAGCTGATTCCCCCAGTTGAGAGAAAGCTTTTGGTAGATGGGTGCACTATCTTTTTTTTTTTTTTTAGAGAGTTATAAAAACATCGATGAGAGAGAGACATTGATCAGCTGCCTCCTACACACCCCCTACTGGGGATGTGCCTGCAACCAGGATACACGCCCTTGACCGGAATCGAACCTGGGACCTTTCAGTCCACAGACCAACGCTCTATCCACTGAGCCAAACCCCAGTTTTGGCTGGGTGCACTATCTTAAGCAGAAAAATGGTAGGTAGCATTCTTCCTAACGCATCAGTATCCAAAAGCCACTGCCAATCACCTCAGGACTGTGGCTTGTGCTGTCATTACCTCCCTCCCCATTACATTCTTCCTTACAGCAAAGGGTCAAGTACACATACTTGCATTCCTGCCTTCCGGTATTTGTACACACAGTTTCCTTTGCCTTTAGAGCCTATAACATGCCCCCTTCCATCTTCTCTCACTTCACAAGAGTTCCCTGCTCTGCAAATCCTTCTCTGACAAGTTCTAGGCACTCTTAACACTTAATGGCATGTCACTCCCTGCACCACTGTGCACACCAGTGGTGCTCAAACTGGGAGTACGTTTTGCCCGCAAGCGGAGATTTGGCAATATCTGGTGACATTGTTGGGGAAGGAAGGATAGCTCCTGGCCCCTAGTGGGGAGAGACCAGGAATACGGCTAAATATCCATATTTAGCCCCCATAACAGAATTAATCTGATCCAAAATGTCAATAGTTCTAGGGTTGGGGAACTGTATCATATAGGATAAAGGGTCTTTAAGGACAAGAATCTGCTGTTGTGCTTAGCCCATATGCCACCAGGAGAAATAGAGAAATAGGTGTCAGTAATTGAAGAGCCAGGGGCTCCTCAAAGCCCTTTTCTGTCTGAATCAGAGATCCTGGTGACAATCTGTTGAATGCAGTGGATGAAACCTTTTGTCTTTGGGCAAAGGTGGACTTAATGGAAGCCCAGTAGCCTTTGTCATGTTTGGTGATCCTTTAGACTCTAATCCACAGTACCTTTCCCAACAAATATTGGATATTAGAAGAGTTCATCTTCATTATTAGGCCTAGACCAGCAGTTGCCACTGGTGGTCAGTGAGGTCCGAAAGGTTGGTGACCACTGGTTTAAGGAAACCTTTGGAGCAGTGGTCGCCAACTGGTGGTCCGCAAACCACTGGTGGTCCGTGAGGTTCGAAAGGGTGGCACCTGCTGGCCTAGATCATACCTCACTCCTGTCTGCTGCCTCTCACTGGTTAAGGCCTCTTTGGTTCCTCATTCTGCTCCTATCCTCCCCATTTCCTTTTTTCATGTTAATTTCACTGTTGTTTCTTAACATTCCTAATCTTACTTATATATGTATTAATTTCTTGTGGTTGAGCAGCACAAATACCTCAGACTTCCAGAGGTCAGAAGTTCAAAATCAGTTTTGTTGAGCTGAAATCAAGGTGTAAGTAGTCCTGGTTCCTTCTGGGGGCTCTGAGAGGTGAGTCTTATTTCCTTGTGTTTTTCAGCTTCTAGTATCTGCTTGTATTCCTTGGCTTGTGGTACGGTGCCTTCCTCCATCTTTTTTGTTTTTAACTTTTTTTAAAAATACTTTTTATTGATTTTTTACAGAGAGGAAGGGAGAGGGATAGAGAGTTAGAAACATCAATGATAGAGAGACATCGATCAGCCTCCTCCTGCACGCCCCCTACTGGGGATGTGCCCACAACCACGATACATGCCCCTGACCAGAATTGAACCTGGGACCCTTCAGTCCACAGGCCGACGCTCTATCCACTGAGCCAAACCCGCCAGGTCTTTCCCTCCATCTTCAAAGTACATCCCTCCAGTCTCTGTCATCACATCATCACCTTCTCTGACTCTGATCCTCTAACCTCCCTCTTATAAGGAATATTATGATTATATTGGGCTCACTTAGATAATCCAAGATAATCTTCCCATCAAGATTATTAATATAATCACATCTGCAAAATCCCTTTTGCATATCTAAGCTCTAAAACATGAACGAACATAGATTTCCACTTTTCATATAAGAGTTGGAACAGAAACTCTTCCTTAAATAAGAGCTCTGCTTCTTTGGTATACTTTGAACCTGTGTGTATGTGTTTTCTCTCTTCTAATTACAAAATCGATAATTGTTGAATCATAATGTCTTTGGGTACCTGTTCAACAGTAAACCTTGAATAAAGGTGACAAAATCACCACTCTTGACTATACTCATTCCCAAAAGGTGATGCTACCTTACTTCCTCCAGCCCAGTTTTCCTTTGGCAGATAAGGTAATGAGTGCCTGTGAGAGTCTGAGGGCCTGGAAGAAGGTGCCTCAGCATCCAGCACATTTGCAGATCTCATTTTAAAGAGGTGAAGGGGGAGAAAGAGAGAGTAACATCAGTTGGTTGCCTCTTGTATGTGTCCCAACCAAAGATTAAGCCCACAACCTGCGTGTGTACCCTGATTGGCTTCAACCTGCCACATTTTGGTGTATGGGACAATGCTCCAACTGAGGCATACCAGCCAAGACTGTACTCAGTTCTTCAGATGTAGGTTCCCCCTGTTCCCTATGCATGGTTTCACTAAAGAGTCTCAGCATAAAACACTGATCTGCTGTTTTGGAATTAGCTACCCCATGTAAAAAAATATCGTATGCTTTTTTATGGCTGAATAATATTTTATTGTATGGATAGATCATGTTTTGTTTATTCATTAGTTGATGTACATGTAGGTTGTTTCTACTCTTTTATGACTAATGCTGCTATGAACATGTATGTACAGGTGTTTTGCAAATACCTTAATTTCAAAAGCCCAATGTGAAGTTTATCAGAGAGCCTAGAGTCTTGTGAGGGTAGTGCCATACATTAGTGTTTCTAAAGTACCTGCAAGCAAGAATAGGTGCAAAGGTCTAGGGAAGGGCTTACTCTAGAAATGGGAGAGACGGCATGCCCTTCAAGAGCAGCTTTAAGGAGGGCAGAACATCTAAAGATGGTTACAAATTAGGGCTCACCAGTGTCCCACTGGAAGGTATGAGAACAGGGGCATGGGACATGGGCAGGTCTGTTGCGAGTGATGGGGGAGACCTGTACAAAGGATTCAGCCTTGTCAGGAGAGGACAGGAGCAGTATGCTTTCATCATCAGGAGGGAAAATCTGAGTTGACGAATTCTGAGAGTGACAAGCTCTTAGGAAATGATAGAGCTCAGGAAGTAATACTGCAGAGAAGTGGAGTTCATGCAGAGTGTGGATGTTGAGACCAAAGACAATGCCCTGAGGGAGGTTTTTACCTTTTGGAAAACTGTAAGAAAGGAGTGTCTAGAGACAGTTCAGCGTAGCCAAGTGTTTTTAGTCTGCTTGGGCTGCTATAACAAAATACCACAGATTTGGAGACTTATAAACAACAGACATTATTTCTTAGAGTTCTGGAGCTTGAAATCTAAGATCAAGGAGCCAGCATAGGCAGGTCATGTTCTGATGAGAATCCTCTTCCTGGTTCATAGCAAGCTGAGTTCTCTGTGTCATGTGAACTTGATTGATGGGTTGAAGGAGCTCTCTGGGGTCTCCTTTACAAAGCTCCCCCACCCCACACCCAAGAACTAAGTACTTCTAAAAGATTCTTGCCTCCTAATACTATTATCTTTGGGGGTTAGGATTTCAACATATGAATTATGACAGTGGTGAAGGGCACACAAACATTCATACCATGTACCAGTGTGAATGAACAGACCTATATCTAACCCTGGCTCTAGTTCCCCTTTCAAATCTGTTTCTTCAACTCAGTAAGGTTTAAATAAGAAAATCTGAGTTATGTCTCTCAGCATGATGAATACCCTAGCTAAGGCCAAAGGCTTCATGGAGCATAAATGCCCCATTCCTTAAGAAGCCTGGTCCCTCCTCAGGGTGGCTCTGAGGGGTCTGTCCAGATATTACTGGAGGTGTGGACGAGTGGGCAATGCTGTCTCAGGCAAGGCCAACCTACAGCAAAACTGGGAAGGTGATCAAGTCTGCCCTTAACTACCCCACATTCTACTTTACAAACCTTTTTAAAATCGCAGTCTAGCTCTAGATGGTTTGGCTCAGTAGATAGAGTGACAGACAGCCTGTGGACTGAAGGGTCTCAGATTAGATTCCAGTTATGGGCACATACCTTGGTTGCAGCCTCCTCCCTGGCCCAGGCCCTGGTCAGAGCTCGTGTAGGAGGCAAACAAACAATGTGTTTCTCTCACATCAGTGTTTCTCTCTGTCTTTTCCTCTCTTCTAATCTCTGTAAAATCAATGGAAAAATATCCTTGAGTGAGGATTTTTGTAAAAATCACAGTCTATTGCTGAAAGAAAAACCAAGGTTGTCCACAGTCTAGCTGTTGCATAGATCCTTCTATCATACCTTAATGGACCGTCATCCAAATTCTTGTTAGAAATTTTCATAGATGGGGAACTTGTCACTTTACAAGGTACAATATTTCATTTGGGGACTGTTCTCATTGTTTAAGTTCTAAGATGCTGGACTTTCAGTCATGTAGGCCTTTGCCTCTGGATCCCTGGTTATTTCTGTCAATACCTTGGAGAGGCAATGGGCAGAGAGAACTGGGAAACAGGGGGATAATGTTATATCTTCTAGAATGCCCCACACAAAGGCTTTGTAAAAATCTGTCAGTCTTTTTTATTTTTAAACTTTTAAGGTTGACATTATTGCAGAGGTCCCCTCTTTTCCCTCTCTTTGGCCACTTCTCCCAACCCCCCACCCCTCCCTTGGCCTTTACCACACTATTGTCTGTGTCCATGGGGTATGCACATAGTATATGTTCATTAGCTAATTCTTTCACCTTTATTTAGTCACCTCCTCACCTCCCTCTGGCACCCAGCATGTTCCACGTATCCCTGCTTCTGGTTCCATTTTCTTGGTCAGTTTATTTTGTTCATTAGTGAGATTATATGGTATTTGTCTTTCTCTGACTGACTTATTTTGCTTAACATAGTATTCCATTGTGTAAATGTATCACAGCTTTTTTATCCTCTCATATGCGGATGGGAAAATCTGTTGGTCTTAGCTCCTCAACATAGAGGAGGAGCCCACAAAGGAAGTTTGTTTTCAGGGTAAAACATTTAGAGACCCAGACATCTCTGTAGAACATGCCCCTGTATGTCTAGTTCTGAGGCATATATCAAATTAAGCAAGATAATTCCCTGGGAAAGAAGTTCTGTTCTAGAAGGTGACAGTAAGAGTCCGTTCTGATCCAGGAATTGAAGGTCATAGATCAACCAGAAGCCAGATATATACCCTTAGGAAAAGAGATATCAGAGCCAAGGAAAAAGTCCTTTCTGTTGAAGAAATTTGCTTCCAGAGAGTAAGGGTCCTCCTGAGGCAGGTGGATGGATAGGACAGTTGTATTCCAAAGGATACTTTGAGAACAGCTTCATACCAGCTGAGACTGTACCTAGGAATGTCATTCTCTGTCCATGGGGTGTTGTTGAGCACCTGGGTTCTCCAACTTCTGGCTGTTTTTTCCTAGAAACAGCAAGTACAGGTAAACAGATTAAGCTTACTATACATGGGGTCAGCTGATGCATTAGCTGAAGTCCTTGTAAGGTTCTCCATTAGAGAAGTCATTCCACTACCCTGTGCTCTTTCCAGAAGTCTCCAAACAATAAACTCCAAGTCAGTGTGTCATTCCCAGCTCTCCTCAGAAGAACATAGGCTCCTTGACCTTCCTGGCCAAATGAAATCTCTCTCATAGCACGATGAGCCTCTTCTCAATGCATGCACATAACTGCAATGTCACACTCACTCATGATTAAAGCATCTCCCTAGAAAGTTTAGAAAAACTATAAATTCATGAGGAGGCAATAGGTCTTCTCTACCAGCCATCATCTCTGCTTTCTCCTCTCACTAAATTATTACTTTTGCCTTAAAATCTATCTCAAAATCAACCTTTTTCCTCATTCCTATCACCCCCACTTCAGGCCCTCATCTCTCCCTCACTATATTATAGCAGCCTCCTGAGTGTCTGCCATCTTTGGCTGGTCCCAATCTGTAGCATTTGGTTGCAGAATTATCAACACAATGCAGGTCACATTGAAAACCCTGTCTCTGCCTTCCTGTCCCACCTCTACACGGAAGCACCCCTCATCCCAGGGTGGCGTGCTAGATTGATGTTGATGGTGGCCCCAAACTGACCCAAATAGTGGGGAGCTGAGCCTGATGTCTCCTCCCCTGGGCTTGGGACTTGATGGGAAGATGGGGCAAAGGTACCAATGCCTATCTATAAGGACATGGCCCCTCTACAGAATGTACACTGTCCGGTCACCCAACCTGAGGAAGCCTTGTTTCTTTCCCCCAATCATAAGAGAACAGAGAATCCAAGACGGCAGCATAGGTAAACACCTACACTGCTGCCTCGCACAACAATTTCAAAACTACAACTAAAAGACAGAATGAACATCATCCAGAACCACACGAAAGCTGGCTGAGTGGAAATTCTACAACTAGAAGGGAAGAGAGGGGCTCACAGAGACCCAAAGGAGCTGCAAAAAGCTGAGGTACCAAGACGCGCACGGAGAGAGCGGGTGCCGGAATACCTGGCTGGCTTTCTCTGGTGGGAGGGAAACTGAGACTCCCGACGGCATTGAACCCCTTATCCTAGGACACTAAACCCCAGGTCCAGCTGAAACTCATACGGGGGTAGTTTGGACTGTGAAAAGGAAGAAGTGCATGGAAATTTAGGGGAGTCGCAAAAGATCAGAAGTCTGGTGACGCGCACGGCACTGTGCAGAGGACCGACTGCTGATTGTGACATTGGCTTTCATGAGTGAGCAGGAGGCAGACCCTCCCAACTGTGCCACTTCTAACTTCACTAAACCCCAGTTTTGGGCGAAACCCTGGGGACCCAAACTCATATGGTCCTGGAGCACAGGGGAGCCGGAGGGCCAGCAGTCTAGAGGCACTGCAAGAGCGCTCATGCGCACAGGGACCGCTCCAGCGATAACCCAGTCACGTGAGACTCCGGGGCCGTGGAGGGTGGGGCCGACTGGAAGGCAAAGCGGTCCCTTAAGCCCTGAGACTCCACCCATCCCAAGCTCAACAGAAAGGCTTTTGCAGTTTTGCAAGTCTGGTATCATAAGGCTGAATCCAACACAGAAATTCTCCCGGCATAGTGAAAATGCCGAGACAAGGGAAGGGATCACAAACAAAAGAAATGGAGGAAAACAAATGACTAGATATAGAGTTCAAAACCATGCTTATAAGGTTTTTCAAGAATATCCTAGAAAAGATGGATAAAGTTAGTGAGACCCAAGAGGAGATGAAAAAGAACCAACTAGAGATGGAAAAGGACCAACTAGAGATGGAAAAGGACCAACTATAAATTAAACATACACTGACTGAAATAAAAAATATTATTCAAAGACCTAACAGCAGGCTAGAGGAAGGCAAGAATCAAGTCAAAGATTTAAAATATAAAGAATCAGAAAACACTCAACTGGAAAAGCAAGAAGAGAAAAGAATCCAAAAATGTGAAGATAATGTAAGGAGCCTCTGGGCCAGCTTCAAGCGTACCAACATCAGAATTGTGGGGGTGCCAGAAGAAGAGAGAGAGCAAGATACTGAAAACCTATTTAAAGAAATAATAACTGAAAACTTCCCACATCTGGTAAAAGAAATAGACTTACAAGTCCAGGAAGCACACAGAACCCCATATAAAAGGAATCCAAAGGGCCACACCAAGACACATCATAATTAAAATACCAAGAGCAAAAGACAAAGAATATTAAAAGCAGCAAGAGAAAAACAGTTCATTACCTACAAGGGAGCACCCATACGACTGTCAGCTGATTTCTCAACAGATACGATGCAGGCCAGATGGGAGTGACAAGAAATATGCAATGTGATGAATAGCAAGAACCTACAACCAAGAATACTCTATCCAGCAAAGCTATCATTCAGAATTGAAGGGCAGATAAAGAGCTTCACAGATAAGAAAAAGCTAAAGGAATTCATCAACTCCAAACCAGTATTATATGAAATGCTGAAAGGTACTCTTTTAGAAGAGGAAGAAGAAAAAGATTAAAGTCAAAAAATTATGAACAACAAATACGTATCAACAAGTGAATCTAAAAATTAAGTGAATTAAAAATGTGATCAACAGAATAAACTGGTGAATATAATAGAATTAGGCGCACAGAAAGGGAGTGGACTGATGATTCTCAGGGGGAAATGGGAAAGAGGTGTACAGGGAGAACCTGGATAAAAATCATATGCCTATGGATGAGGTCAATGGGAGGGGGAGGTAAGGGTAGAGGGAAGAGTGGGAGCCGGATGGAGGGGATCTATGGAGGGGAAAAGAGAAACAAATGTAATAATCTGAATAATAAAGATTTGATTTTAAAAAAAAATAAAGAGAGGATTTGTTTGGTAAATCACAAAGCTAGAAAAAGTAATTTGTAGGAGAAATGGGCTTAGGAAACAAGTTATATGTACAAGAAAAGGAAGAGCCCTTGGAGCTTGGGGAGGAGGAAGGTAATGGTAACAGCACCTGGGGGAAATGGGGAAAGGAAAGACAAGGTTGTGCTCCCAGAAGGAAGAGCTGAGGAAACCTTGTTTCTTATAGCCTGTCATCACTGTCATTGTGAAGAGGGGCCAGGTCATTGAGGAACCCTCTGAGAAATGTTTTTTTTTAATTTTTTTAAATTTTTTATACATATCTCCCCATTGCCCCCCTCCCTCCCAGGCATACCCCAACCCCCCAGTGTCTATGTTCATTGGTTATGATTATACGCATAGATACAAGTCCTTTGATTGATCTCTTATCTACCTCACCTAACTTTAATCTTCCTGCTGTAATTTCACAGTCTGTTCGAAGCTTTACTGTCTCTGTATCTATCCTTTTGTTCATCAGTTTATAATGTTCTTTATTATCCCCCAATGAGTGTGATCATGTGATGCTTCTCCTTCATTGACTGGCTTATTTCACTAAGCATAAGGCTCTCCAGTTCCAACCAGGTTGCTGCAAATGGTAAGAATTCCTTCTTTTTAATGGCAGCATAGAATTCCATTGTGTAGATGTACCACAGTTTTCTGATCCACTCATCTGCTGACGGGCACCTAGACTGTTTCCAAATTGTGGCTATTGCAAATTGTGCTGCTATGAACATAGGAGTGCATAAATCCTTTCTGATTGGTGTTTGTAATTTCTTAGGATAAATTCCTAAGAGTGGGATTACAGGGTCAAATGGGAGATCCATTTTTAGTTTTTTGAGGAAACTCCATACTGTTCTCCACAGTGGCTGCACCAGTCTGCATTCCCACCAACAGTGCACAAGGGTTCCTTTTTCTCCGCATCCTCGCCAGCACTTGTCGTTTGTTGATTTGTTGATGATTGCCATTCTGACAGGTGTAAGATGGTATCGCATTGTCGTTTTGATTTGCATCTCTTGGATGATTAACGACTTTGAACATGTTTTCATGTGTCTCTTGGCCTTCCTTCTGTCGTCTTTTGAAAAGGTTCTATTTAGGTCCGTTGCCCATTTTTTTATTGGATCCTTGATCTTCCTTTTATTAAGTTGTATAAGTTGGTTGTAGATTTTGGAGATTAAACCTTTATCAGTGATAGCATTTGCAAATATGTCCTCCCATGCATTGATCTTTCTTGTTGTTTTGTTGATGGTTTCTTTTGCTGTGCAAAAGCTTTTTATTTTGATGTAGTCCCATTTGTTTATTTTTTCTTTAGCTTCCATTGCCTTTGGAGCAGTATCAGTGAAGAAGTTCTTTCGGCATATATCTGAGATTGTGCTGCCTGTGGATTCCTCTAGTATTTTTATGGTTTCCCTTCTAATGTTTAAGTCCTGTATCCATTTTGAGTTTATTTTTGTATTTGGTGTAAGTTGGTGGTCCAGTTTCAATTTTTTGCATGTATCTGTCCAATTTTCCCAACACCATTTATTGAAGAGGCTATCTTGGTTCCATTGAATGTTCATGCCTCCTTTGTCAAATATTAATTGAGCATAGTGGTTTGGGTGGATATCTGGATTCTCTATTCTATTCCATTGATCTATATGTCTGTTCTTGTGCCAGTACCAGGCTGTTTTGAGAACAGTTGCTTTGTAGTATAGCTTGAAATCTGGTATTGAGATCCCACCTACTTTATTCTTTTTTCTCAGAATTGCTGTAGCTATTCGTGGTCTTTTTTTGTTCCAGATGAATCTATGAAGAATTCTTTGTAGGTCTGTGAAATATGTCGTTGGTATTTTAATGGGTAGTGCGTTGAATCTGTAGATTGCTTTGGGTAGTATGGACATTTTAATGATGTTGATTCTCCCAATCCATGAGCATGGTATGCTCTTCCATCTGTTAACATCTTCCTCTATCTCTTTTTTCAGTGTCCTGTAGTTTTCTGCATAAAGGTCTTTTACCTCTTTAGTTAGGTTTATTCCTAGGTATCTTAATTTTTTTGGTGCGATGGTAAATGGGATTGCTTTTTTAGTTTCTCTTTCTATAATTTCACTGTTAGTGTATAGAAATGCCACAGACTTCTTAGTATTAATTTTGTATCCTGCTACATTGCCGAATTCATTAATTAAGTCAATTAGTTTTGGAATGGAGTCCTTTGGGTTTTTTATGTACAATATCATGTCATCTGCAAATAAGGACAGCTTTACTTCTTCTTTTCCAATTTGGATGCCTTTTATTTCTTCTTGTTGTCTAATTGCAATGGCTAATACTTCCAGTACTATGTCAAACAGGAGAGGTGAGAGTGGGCATCCCTGTCTTGTTCCTGTTCTTAGGGGAAATGGTTTTAGTTTTTGCCCATTGAGTATGATGTTAGCTGTGGGTTTATCATATATGGCTTTTATGATGTTGAGGTATGATCCTTCTATTCCCACTTTGCTGAGAGTTTTTATCAAGAAAAGATGTTGGATTTTGTCAAATGCTTTTTCTGCATCAATTGATATGACTATGTGATTTTTATCTCTCAATTTGTTTATGTGATGTATCATATTTATTGATTTGCGGATATTGAACCATCCCTGCATTCCTGGGATGAATCCTGCTTGGTCATGGTGTATGATCTTTCTGATGTACTGCTGGATCCGGTTTGCTAGAATTTTGTTGAGGATTTTGGCATCTATATTCATGAGAGATATTGGCCTATAATTCTCTTTCATTGTGTTGTCTTTATCTGGTTTTGGTATTAGGGTGATGCTGGCTTCATAGAAGGTGTTTGGTAGTATTCCTTCTTCTTGAATGTTTTTGAATAGTCTGAGGAGGATAGGTTTTAATTCTTCCTTGAATGTTTGGTAAAACTCTCCTGTGTAGCCATCTGGACCCGGGCTTTTATTTGCTAGAAGCTTTTTAATTACTGCTTCAATTTCTTCCATAGTTATTGGACTATTGAGATGTTTGGCTTCCTCCTCATTGAGTTTTGGGAGGTTATATTTTTCTAGGAAAATGTCCATTTCTTGCAGGTTGTCCAATTTGTTGGAATAGAGTTGTTCATAGTATTTTTTAACGATCCTTTGTATTTCCACAGGGTCTGTTGTTATTTCTCCTCTTTCATTTCTGATTTTGTTTATTTGGGTCTTCTCTCTTTGCTTCTTGGTGAGCCTGGCTAGGGGTCCATCAATCTTGTTTATCCTTTCAAAGAACCAGCTCTTTGTTTTGTTGATCTTTTGAATTGTTTCTTTGGTCTCCAAGTTGTTTATCTCCACTCTGATCTTCACTATTTCCTTCCTTCTGAGTACACTGGGCTTTTCTTGTTGCTCAAGTTCTAGCTCTTTGAGTTTTAGGTTTAGGTGATTTATTACCATTGTTTCCTGTTTTTTGCAGTAGGCTTGTAGGGCTATGAACTTCCCTCTCAAGACTGCTTTCACTGTGTCCCATAAATTTTGTAATGTTGTGTTGTCATTGTCATTTGTTGCCATGATGTTTTTTATTTCTTCCTTGATCTCTCTGGTTACCCAGTCGTTGTTTAAAAGCATGCTGTTTAGTCTCCATGTGTTTGATTTCTTTCTCTTGTTTTTATTATAGTTGATTTCCAGTTTTATGCCACTGTGGTCTGAGAAAATGCTTGATATGATTTCTATCTTCTTGAATTTGAAGAGACTTTTCTTATGACCCAACATATGATCTATCTTTGAAAATGACCCATGTGCACTGGAGAAGAATGTATATTCTGTGGCTTTGGGGTGAAATGTTCTGAAGATGTCAATTAATTCCATCTGGTCTAGTGAGTCATTTAGGATTGATGTTTCCTTGCTGATTTTTTGTTTAGAGGATTTGTCCAATGGTGACAGTGGGGTATTAAAGTCTCCTACTATGATTGTATTGCTGTCAATCTCTCCCTTAATATCCTCCAAGAGTTTTTTTTATGTATTTAGGTGCTCCTATATTGGGTGCATATATGTTTACCAGAGTTATTTCTTCTTGTTGGATTGTTCCCTTTAGTATTATGAAGTGGCCTTCTTTATCTCTTGTTATGTCCTTCACTTTGAGATCTAATTTGTCAGATATAAGTATTGCAACCCCAGCTTTTTTTTCATTTCCATTTGCCTGAAATACCATGTTCCATCCCTTCACCCTCAATCTGTGTGCATCTCTTTTCCTAAGGTGGGTTTCTTACAGACAGCAGATATATGGATCATGTTTTCTTATCCAATCGGTTACCCTATGTCTTTTGATTGGAGCATTTAATCCATTTACATTTAAAGTTATTATTGATAAGTACTTATCTGTGCCATTTTTAGTCCTTACCCCCGAGTTCCTTCTTCGCTTCCTCTTTCTTTTTATTACAGCAGACCTTTTAACATTTCTTGCATTGCTGGTTTGGTGGTAATATATTCCCTTAGTCCTTTTTTGTCTGTGAAGCTTTTGATTTCACCTTCAATTTTGATTGAGAGTCTTGCAGGGTACAGTATTCTTGGATTCAGACCCTTCCTTTGCATGACTTTGTATATTTCATTCCATTCTCTTCTGGCCTGACGAGTTTCTGTTGAGAAGTCAGTAGCTAGTCTTATGGGGGTTCCTTTGTAGGTAACTTTCTGTTTCTCTCTGGCTGCTTTTAAAATTCTTACTTTGTCGTCGGTGTTTGCCAATTTAATTATAATGTGCCTCGGTGTCGGTTTGTTGGGGTTCATTTTGCTTGGGACTCTGTGAGCTTCTTGGATTTGTGTGGGTTTTTTCTTTTCTATATTGGGGAAATTTTCTGTCATTATTTCTTCAAACACGTTCTCTAATCCTTGTTCAGTTTCCACTCTTTCTGGAACCCCAATTATGCGGATGTTATTTTGTTTCATGTTATCCCAAAGTTCCCTTAGACTCTCCTCTTGCTTTTTAACTTTTTTTTCTAGAAGCTGCTGTACTTGGGTATTTTTTCCTACCGTGTCTTCTAGCTCACTGATGCGGTCCTCTGCTTCTTCTAGTCTACTTTTGATGCTTTCTATTGTGTTCTTTATAGCAGTGATGTCATTATTCATTTCTTCTTGTTTATTCTGCACCTCCTCTAGTTTCTTCTGCGTTTCTTCTTCATGCTTCTTCACCTCCTCTAGTCTCTTACTCATATTGTCAAATTTGTCTTCCATTCTTTTCAACCACATTATGATAATTTCTCTGAACTCTTTCTCTGGTAGGCTTATTTGTGGTTCTATTTCGTTTGCTTCCTTTTCTGGTGAAACCTGCCTTTCTGTCTTTTGTGGGCTGTTTCTTTTTTTGCCCATGGTCTTTATTCTCTGGGTGTCTGGTTATGTAGTGCTCTCTCCTACGTTGATTGAAAGGCACAAACTACAACACGACCAGGTACAGCACACAAGGCACTGAGTAGAGATGTATTCAAGATGTTAATAATCACAAATAAGGTGACCACCAATGAAGGACAAATTAGGGGTAAATAGAGAAAGAAGAAGAGGAAAATGAGGAAGAAAGAAAAGAAAGAAGTGCCAAAATCAAATTGGGAGAGTGAGAAAAAAAAAGATAAATAAATGAACAATAAAATAAAATAAAATAAGAAAATAAAAAGGAGAAAAAGGAGAAGGAAAGAGGAAGAGAAAAAAGTCAGAGAGAAAAGAAAGTGTATAAGAGAGAAAAGAGGAACAAAATATAGATGTCAGGAGACAACTCCAATAGAACAGTCACTAATCCCAATAAAGGCCAGCAACCAGTACCTAGAGATTAATGCAAATTGCAAATAGCAACTGGTATCGAGGGAGATGAGGGAAAAGAGAGGTAGAAAAGAAAGCAAGCAAAAAGCAAAATAAAACAAGTAGATTAAACTAAAACAGTCTCTCAAAAATATTTTTCAAAAAATCGATATAATCACTTTCCAGGCAAATAGCAACAAAAGGACATAGAGAAAAAACAACTTTTTGGCTAGTGAAGACTAGAGGGGAGAGGTTTGTGTGGACTTGTAGTAGGGGATTTGAAATTAGATATATAAATGGGGTGAAATTTTAACCAGGTAAAGAGAAAAATAGGGAGAATCAAAAGTTGGAAAAGGGAAAGAGAAACAAGACAGCAAAATGGGGAAAGTTAGGAGGAAAGTGTTGGCATAAAGGTGGAGTTGAGTTGGAGTAAAATTATGCTAAAGGGAAGATGAAATTAGAATGTAGAACTCTAATCCCGAAATAAAATAAAGAGAAAACAAAATGACACTTTTTTTTCCCAAAAACGGTAAAGTACTAGTAGTAATTAATAATACTAGTTTAAAACAAAAATGTAATAATTATAAAGGTAAAATCAATTGAGGCAGAAAGAAAAGAATTCTTTTAATTAAAATATGTGAAAATGAAAAATAAAGAATTAAAAATTAAAAAAAAAAGAAAAATAAAGGGAAAATAAAAAAGAAGAAAAATAGAATGGTCCTTCACTTCCACTATTATTCTTGCTTGGCACTCCTGTTTCCCAGTAGGGGAGGTATTGCAGTTCCCTGTGTTCCCCTCTTGGTGTTTTAATCTCTTTATTCTCTTGTGGTTATGCGAGAGTCAATTTGTGTGTCATCCATTGGGTGGCAGTGTTTTGGAATTGATCTCTGAGACAAAGCACAGGACCTCTCTAGGCTGTGCTCAGATCCTGCTACTCTGTGGTTCCCAAAACCAGTTTGTGGGAGTTTTGCAGCCTGGACACTGCAATAACTCCCAGGTTGTCCCTCTGCCCCAGAGAAAAAGAAAAGAAAAGAAAAAAAAAGAGTCGTTTTCCGGAGCTCTCCTCTGTTAATAGCTCAGAGGGTCTGCCTTCACACTCAGGGATCACGCCCTGACCACCTCCTCGGACCTCTCCAGAGGCAGCTTTCCCGCAGCCCGGCTCCCGCAGTGTGCGCGTCTCTGCCCTGCGGGGGTAGGAGACCGCACCCTGGCCCAGGCTAAGTCTGACCCTTCCGAGCGCACCATGTGGATCTCTGAATCCTCCGCCTGCGCGTCTGTGCCGCCTGGGAAGCCGCGCTCTGGGTCCTGGCTGCTCTGTGGGTGCCTCCGTCAGCCGCAGCTTTCAGACCTCCGCAGACATGCACCTCCCCCTTAAGTCAGGCGCAATCTGACCTTTCCGTGTGCTCTGTGGATCTCTGATTCCGCCAAGTGTCTGCGCCGATTGGAGAGCGGAGTTCTGGGTCCCCGGGTTCCTGGCTGCTCGATGGGTGCCCAGCCGAAGGCTTCAGAGCGCCGCAGACATCCACCTCCCTCTGCAAGATGGCTCGGGCTCCGCGTTCCCGCTGGTGGCTCCGGCGGACAAAAACCCCGTGGCAGTGGGGCTGCCTGGCCGGGAGAGCCCCTTCCAGCAATTCCCCGCCTTCCCCTGGAGGACAACTGACTCCTAGCTTGCCAACAAACACTCCCAATGCAACTCTCAGCCGCTCTCTCTCCCTCTGCCCAGCGACAAAGCTCCAGACGCCTCCGTCTACTCCGCCGCCATTTTCTCCTCCTCGAGAAATGGGTTTTATGAGGAGGGCAAAATAAAGGAGGCAGATATGTGGGTATAGTCCAGGTAAAAGGAAAAGTATGTTCACAATTCTTAAGAAATTTAATAGTCTCGTATATTTAATGAAATGTAAGAAAGTCAATGCAACTAGAGAGTGAGAAACAGACAAACAGAATACAGGGGGGGAAAAAAACAGCTAGAGTTGGAGCTAGCAGGGCACCAGAAGTGAGCCTGTGAATTTCAGTTCCCAACCTTGATAGCAATTCTAATGCATCTGGTCTTGGCACTTACATAGTCATGCCCTGCTGGTGGCTGAGCACAAGTTGCAGGGTTCTTCTCCAAGACTGAGCAAAGATTTCTGGGAGTCCCAGCCAGCGCACCCTCACCTTCCACTCACTAATCATTGCCACTGTACTGCCAAGGTGAAACAGAGAGGAGGGGAACTTGATGTCTAGTGTTGTCTCCCAGAATAGCATGGAATTTTCTTCTGAGTTCCCAGGAGCATATGACTTTACCTCCATTATTAATTGGCTCTGTCTAAACCACAATCTCAACAGTTTTCAAAATTTACCTCATTGCATCTAAATCCACTTAAATGTTTTTTAAAAATCACCTATTGCCATCATAAAAAAGCAGTTAGCCTTGGCTTGTGTGCTCAGTGATTAGAATGTTGGCCCATGCACAAAGGGTTAAGGATTTGATTCCCAGTCAAGGGAGACAACCAATCCATGTGTCTCTTTCACATCGATGTTTCTCTCTCCCTCCTTCCCTTCCACTCTCTATGATTGAAGATTAACAACAACAACAACAAAAGCATTTATTAGATGTCAAATTGCACATCAGACCGACATAATCACTGCCTAATAAGAGCTTGCAATCTAGAGCTAAACCTGATACAAATACACAAAAACAGTAAAATCAAAACATTAAACAACAGTGCAAGTGTATACAACAAATATAATTATGAGGTATCCAAAGGAACTGGAGATTGCAGCATATTCACAGGTTTCTATACAAGTACACTTATGTCATATCCCTATCCTCCCCAGGCTGTTAGTGTGAGGAGGGATGTTAAAAAAATAAAAGATAAATCAGGCTGGAGTGGCTCAGTGGTTGAGCTTTGACCTTTGAACCAGGAGGTCACAGTTCAATTCAGGTCAGGGCACCTGCCCAGGTTGCAGGCTCGATCCCCAGGAGGGAGCTTGCAAGAGGCAGCCAATCAATGATACTCTCATCATTGATATTTCTCTTCCTCTCCCCACTCCTTTCCTCTCTGAAATCAATAAAAATATATTCTATATAATAAAAGCCTAATATGCAAATTGTTCAACCAGGAATTTGACCACTCACTATGATGTGTGCTGACCACCAGGGGGCAGTGAGGAACATGGCTGGCCTCTGCAACACAGTGCTGGCAACCCCAATGGGCCCTGACAAGAGTGGGACTATAGTGGGATGGTGGAGCAGGTGAGCAGCAGCACCAGGCCAAGGCAGGTACAAGCAGGGTCATCACCCCACAAATGACAACCAGAGACCAGCAGGCCCCCCAGGCTGGGATAGGGAATTGGGGGTGGGTGGTGGCGACCAACCTCCCGAGGTGCATGGGCAGGGAGTTGCAACCTCGACAGCTACATGGGGGAAGGGGTGATGGGGACAGGTGTGGAGGTGTGGTGAGAATGCAGAGTGTCTGCTGAGCTCACTCTTACTCCCTCTACTACCCTTCCCTGGGACGCCAGGGCTCGAGCACTGGGAAGTCCCCCACCACCACATCACCCTTCTTGCGCTCAGGTGCCCAGTGCCTACTAGTAGCCTGCCCAGTACCCTCACGACCCAGACCACAGGGTGAGTTGGGCTCCCATGGGTTCAAGCAGGAGCTGGTCTGTGAGGCCGGCAGGGAGAGAGCAAACTGCCCAGCTTCTGTGCAGCCCTGCTGGGAGGCCCAGAGGCCCACACTGCGCCCTGCCCACAGAGTCTGGCCGCACTTACTGCATCTCTGTGTGGGGACCCCAGCACCATGACTCAGGTGGAGAGGGGCATGTGGGCCCAGGCTCTAGTAAGTAAATATGTTAAATAAATAAATAAATAAATAAATAAATAAATATCAAATCACCTGTAGTCAGATGGGCCTGAAAAGATGGATAATGGTGATACTGTTATCAGCTCAATAGCTCTCTCAGGCTACAAAATTAAAAGAGATGAATGTATATACACATTTCTAATGAAGATCATTGAGTTACTTTTTAAACAGCTATTTTTAAAGCAAAGACACTTTCCTACTGAAATACTATAGAAATAACAAATTTAATGAACAATTCAAAACAGGCTCTTCAGACAAACTATAACCTGCTTTCACACGTGTGTTAAATTGGCAGATTACTTTGAGCAAAATCTGCGGTTTCGAGTTGTATGACTTATCAAAACAATGCCACTTGCTTGGCTAGCGTGGCTCAATGGTTTGAGTGTTGCTTATGAAGTAGGAAGTCACTGTTCGATACTTGGTCAGGGCACATGCCCAGGGGTTGTGGGCTGGATCCCCAGTGTGGGGTGTGCAGGCGGCAGCCAATCAATGATACTCTCTCTTCATAGATGTTTCCATCTCCCTCTCTCTTCCTCTCCGAAATCAATAAAAAAATATTTTAAAAAGAAAAAAACAATACCACTTACTTATATGAAATCTCAGGAATCAAAAACTTAAAACAGCATTAACTATGAAGTGTCACTTGTTTTTAGTTTTAGCTCCCTGAATTACTGGGTTAGTAATTTTCTATGTTAAATGGGGAGATGTGAGTAGATTATTCATTACCTATTGCAACAAAGCTCTAAATAAAATTATTTTAAATCCAACTCCTTCAAGAGTAACTAAATTAAAAAAAGAGTAACTAAATCACATAGATTTATTCTGAGGATTAAATTATGTAATATATGTAAAGTATCTAGCATGCTCACTAAACAATCGCTTTTACTTTCCTACATGTAATGTCTGCAGAATGGGAGGGGGGGAATTTCTTCCTTCTAAAACTTCCTTAAAAACCATGTAAGCAAAATTAAAAGAACTCTAGCAATAACTTTTACTTTAATAAAAACTGAATTTAAAATATTTTGTGTTGTTCTCCAGCTCATACAAATGGAATTTGAACAGTAATTGAGTTACTGAGTTAGAATCTTGGCTTTGTTCACTAGCTGTGACATTATTTATATTTCCTTGATTGTAAAATAGAAATCATAATGCCTAAATCAAGGTTATGGTGAAAATTAAATTATATACTACATGGAATGTATAGAAAATGCTTAGCACAATGCCTAGGACAAATAGCATAATCGTTTCTCAATTTTCAGTATAGATATTGAGAAGCACGAGCAATAATGAAAATTTGCTATATTTACATGATTTTTTAAAGGTTTGCTGATGAATAATGAGATGCATATTTAACCTGAAATTTTCCCACACAAGGTATATTTATTTATTTATTTATTTATTGTTAATCATCACCTGAGGATTTTTTCCATTGATTTTAAAAAATATTTTTTATTGATTTCAGATAAGAAAGGAGAGAGAGAGAGAGGAAGAGAGAGAGAGAGAGAGAAACATCAATGATGAGAGAGAATCATTGACTGGCTGCCTCCTGTACACTCCCCACTGGGGATTGAGCTCACATCCCAAACACAGCTGATTCTCTATCCACTGAGCCAAAGCAACTAGGACTCAACTGATTTTTAGAGAGTGTAAGGGACGATAAGGGGAGGGAGAGAAAGAGTAACATCGATGTCAGAGAAACACATTGATTGGTTGCCTCCAGAACACATCCCAACTTGATCAGAGATGGAACCTGCAATTCAGGAACATGCCCATTACTGGGAATCAAACCCAGGACCCTTCAGTTTATGGGCTGACTCTCTGACCACTGAGTGACACTGGCCAGGGATCATATGGGATACATTTTAAAGGTTCCTCTCCCGTGTAGCTCTTCTGGTGGCTTGCAAGCTCTGAGTCCAAAATAAAACCTTTTGCACATGTTTTGCATTTCTTTATTGTAGAGAGGAAGGGGGAGGGAGAAAGAGGTAGAAACATCAATGATGAAAAGTATCATCCATTGGATGCCTCCTACTGGAAATCTAGCCTGCAACCAGGGCATGTCCTCTGACCGTCTGACATTCAACCGTGACCTCCTGATTCCTACATGAAGCTTACCCACTGAGCACACAGGCAGGCAGCCTGAAGGTTTCGCTTGTGTTTATTCAACAGGGGTGTAATGAAGCCTCGGAATCTGTAATTTAGGCAGCATTGCAGAAAGACACTTTGAGGTACTCTGTTATAGCCTACTCCAATGTGCCCTGCTTCGAGGTGGTGATTCTGAAAGCAAGAATCCGGTATGCCGTTTCTCCTACCGTTTCCCGAAAGTAAGACCTACTTCCCCAGAAAATAAGACCTACTTCCAATTTTGCCTCTCGCTGTAAAATAAGGCATCCCCCCAAAAATAAGACCTCCCCGATAATAAGACCTCCCCCGAATATAAGGCCCCCCGAAACTACCGTAAGGCATCTTACTCCTGATTTAAAGAGACCTCCCACTGCCTGAACAGCTCTGGCTGCGCTGCGGCCAATCAGTGAGCTGGTTTGTGATGACAACTACTACCATACCGAATACAGGTAATAAATTTCCTTTTTTTGTTCAACAATAAATGTGTACCATATTTTCTTCATGGAAAAATAAGACATCTCCTGAAAATAAGACCTAGCGCATCTTTGGGAGCAAAAATAATATAAGGCACTGTCTTATTTTCGGGGAAACAGGGTAGGAGCAGACATCTAGTTGAAAGGGCTATTTGGAAATAAGTCCACCCCACCACCACACAGGGGGTAACTTCTTCTAAAAGATTGGGTGAAGGGACCTGATCTCACCTGCGACCCGGTTGTTGGGAGCGTGGACACCATCTCCGGTGTGGGAGTCTTTTTCAAGAGCCACTGGGACTTAAGGTCAGAAGTAGGTGAGAATTAGTGCTTAGAGGTCCAATTTCTCTGCAAAGCTTCTTTACGCACTGCACCCAAGGGCTTACTCCTGGCCGGCTGGGCCCCACTTACTGCTCTGGAACTAATGATTTTGGAAAACCTCCTGCTATTCAGGCAGAAATAGCATAATGCGACCCATTAAGATCTGAGACCACGTTCCCATTCTCCCCCACTTCCCCAAGCCGCCGGAAGTGCCCGGACCCTGCATATAGGCAACACTGCCTTGTGATTGGCCAGTGTAACCGTGGAGGGGCCAGTTTTGTTTTGTTTTTTAACCCTCACGCTTGGATATTTTTCCATTGATTTTTAGAGAGAATGAAGAGAGGGAAAGACAGAGAGAAATATCAATAAGAGAGAAACACATTGATTGGTTGCCTTTTGCACGGGCCCTGACCAGGGTAGGGGAAGCATGCAACCGAGGTACGTGCCCTTGACCGGAATCTAACTGGGACCCTTCGGTCTGCTAGCCCAAGCTCTATCCACTGAGTGAACCCAGCCAGGGCAGAGGGGGTCAGTTTTCTCTTTGTTTGTTTTTTTTTTAAATCCTCACCGAGGACTCAGTTTTAAAATTCCAAATCCCTACACCTCAGCACCGGGGGAGTGTGTGTAGGGGTGGGGGAAGAAAGAGAAGGAGAGAGAGAGGCGGAGGTAAGAGGGGGGGGGGAGAAACATGGATGTAAGAAACATTTATCCGCCCTAGCCGGCTTGGCTCTGTGGATAGAGCATTAGCCTGCAGACCGGTTCAGTTCTGGCCAAGGGCACATGCCTGGGTGGCCGCTGGATCCCCAATGGGAGGCGTGCAGGAGGCAGCCAATCAATGATTCTCATCATTGATGTTTCTCTCTCTCTCTCTCTCTCTCCTCTCTTACTCTCTGAAATCAGTAAAGGAATTTTAAAAATAACAACAAACAAACAACAACAACAAAAAACATTTATCCGTTGCCTCCCCTACACGTCCAGACCGGAACGGAATCTGCGAGCCTTTTGGTGTCTGGGAGGATGCTCCAACCACCTGAACAACTCGGCCAATCAATGCCAGGCCAGTTTTCCAGTATTGACCAGTAATGCCATACCAATGGCTCACTGGGCATGCTGGGAGATGTAGTTTTTCTCCCCAAGCAAGTATTTCCGGTTCCGCTGCCTTGGTCTCCCCGGTGAGCTCCGTGCAGGCTGGCGCCCTAAAGTGAAGCTAACTTAGGGTGACTCCCCAGGTTGGTAATGTTTCAAGGCAGGATACAAGTAAGAAGACAAGGAGATTCTGAAACCTGAAGGATTATCCATAATGAAAGTTGGGTCCAGCTGGCAGTGCCCTGTGGGCCCAAAAGTTGGGTCTTGCGGGCGTGAGGTGAATGAGTAGCTGGGAATGCTGGTCCTAGTTTTGGCCTGAGCTGTCCTCTGTGTCTTGGGCTGTGGGTATGTGTAATATAACCAGGTGGAATGTATCAGGGTGGAATGTAACAGAAAGTGTTGTCTTCGTGTGGACAAATTTCATTCAGCCTGGTTGCTAGTCGAAGTAATCTACAGCAGTGATTATCAGCCTTTTTCATCTCATGGCACACATAAACTAATTACTAAAATTCTAGCACACACAAAATATATTTTTTGCTGATCTGACAATAAGGTTATAATTTTGATTCATTCACACTGGACGACTGTTGTTGCATTCGCTGTTGTCATTTTTTAATTTAAAAGTCTAATGGAAAAGAGGTCAGTGCCCCAGACTAAACAGTCTGGCATTGCATGTGTTAAAAATCCTTGCTCACACCAGTGCCGCTTGCAGCACACCGATTGAAAATCGCTGATCTAGGGGCATTGTACCTCAAGACTCAGTAGAACTGAGATCAGGTTCAGAGCCTGAAACAGTAGAGTTGGCCATGTTTCTTCAAAAGTATGCCTAATGATATCAAACATTGAAACAGCCCCACTGCTACATATTTTCTACATTAATGATATGGGATTTGGAATTTTAAAATTGAGTTCCTGCCAAGACCGGTTTTGCTCAGTGGATAGAGCGTTGGCTTGCGGACTGAAAGGTCCCAGGTTCGGTTCCGGTTGGGGGCACATCTCCACTGTGGGGCGTGCAGGAGGCAGCTGACCGATGTCTCTCTCTCATCGATGTTTCTGACTTTCTCTCTCCCTTCCTCTCTGTAAAAAAATCAATAAAATATATTTAAAAAATAAAATAAAATTGAGTTCCTTCCCCAACCTCTGCCACTAATTGCTTAGATTTTAGCTAATATATAACTGCTTTCCTCAGCTGTAGAGAGCTGGTCAATAAACTGACTGTCCCCCAGGGCTTGCCATGAAAGGGTTTGTTCATGATCTGTTTCTGAGACCCTGGAAAAATGTTTTTAAAATCTTCCTGGAAAGACTGCTTTTGGAAACTTAGCTGTTCTCCTGGGTGTGTCAGGAAAATTATGATCCAAGAGAAAGCATCATGTCTTTAAATGATGGACCAGCTCTAAACGGTTTGGCTCAGTGGACAGAGCATTGGCCTGCGGACTGAAAAGTCCCAGGTTTGATTCCAGCAAGAGCATGTAACTTGGTTGCAGGCACATTCAGCTGATCAATGTTTCTCTCATTGATGTTTCTGACTCTATCCCTAAACCTTCCTCTCTGTAAAAAATCAATAAAATATATTAAAAAAAATAAATGATGAAGCAATTCATTTGTTCTTTGGCTTTCATTCTTCATGGTGTTGCTGGGGAAAGAAGCTTCATGCTGCATGCTACAAAGACCTGGTTGGGGTGAGTATCTTTCATCATCTGTAAATGGGACAATACCTACCTTTCAGGACCATTAGGAAAGTAAGTGAGGACATTCAGGAAGTACTGTAACACAATGAGGAGCATGTAACAGACACTTAGTAAATACGCATTCACTCATTCCATTGTCCTTTGTAAGTGCCTCTGTTGAAATCCTTATCAAACCATCTTGCAATCTCACATCTTCTCAAAGGTAGAGAATGTATCTCAGCCACCATTTATACCCACAGCTCCTGGCACAGTGCCCACTGTCTGTTCTGGAAGAAGGAAGAAAATAATCCAATATCCAAGTATGGACCTTATCTCCCTCATACTCGCTTTTTATTTATGAAAATGTCATATTGCTTGTCTGTGTAAATAAGATCTCTGAGAGGATATCAGACACTGGTAGCAGTAGTTAGTTACCTGGAGAATTCTGGTATTCAGAGTCAGAGGGAGGGAAACTTACTTTCCATATACCCTTTTGTTTTGCTTTTAAAAAGTTACCATAGGCATGCATACTTCTAAAAAATATGTTTATGTTAGAAAATTCCCCCAAATTAAATCAAAATATCATGTTGGACACATCTGTAGAAATCATATAGAGAAGAAATATAAATGGCTAATGAAAATAAAAAGTGATCAAACTAAGAAATGCACATTAAAATAGTGAGATCTTTTTAACATAGTTTGTAGAGAAGGAATGATAATACCTTACCTCTTGGTAAGGATGTGTGAGACAGGAGCCTTCTCACTTGAAAAATTTTAACCAACATTCCAGGAATTTTCCCTAAGGAAATAATTTAGCCGCATGCAGATTTCTGTACAAGATTGCTTGTTGCAATGCCTTCCTACTTCTGAGGCTAGGATAGGGTTCTATAGCTGAGGAGGCAGGAATTGAGGGATTTTTTTCCAAGTGCTCCATAAAGGACGGGTCTTTACTTGGCAGCTTGGAATGTGGCTAGACTAGAGAAGTAAAGACTGCTGCTTTGTCCAGGAGTGCCTTTAGGTATCTCTCTGCTTGACTCATGGTCAGAGGATTAAAAGAGCCATGAGTAGGCAAGAGAAAAATAGCCCTAACCAGTTTGGCTCCGTGGATAAAACACTGGCCTGTGGACTGAAGGGTCCCAGGTTCTATTCCAGTCAAGGGCATGTACCTTGGTTGTGGGCACATCCCCAGTAGGGGGTGTGCAGGAGGCAACTGATCCATATTTCCCTTTCATCAATGTTTCTAACTTTCTATCCCTCTCCCTTCCTCTCTGTAAAAAAATCAATAAAATATATTTAAAAAAATAAAAATAATAAACCTGTAGAGATCTTGGAGTGATTTCTAGAGGGAGGGGTAGCAGGCAGAACTCTCAGAATAGGCAGTTCCTGCTGAAACAGTACTTCTGGAAGAGACGGATCACAGCTCTACTTCCAATCTAAGGGCTTTTTGAACTGAATGTTTTTTAAAAAACATTAAAGGAGAGGATGGTTATCACAAAGCCAGCAGTCTCTTAGATCAAGTGGAAGAACTATCTCAAAACACACTAAAATCCTGGCCAGCATGGCTCAGTGGTTAAGTGTCAACCTATGAACCAGGAGGTCACAGTTCAATTGGGTGGGTGGAGGGACATGCCTGGTTGCAGGCTGGGTCCTGGTGGGGGGCATGCAGGAGGCTGCTGATTCTCATCATCGATATTTCTGTCTCTCCCTTTCCATTCCTCTCTAAAATCAATTTTTAAAATACTAAAAAATTTTTAAAAGAAAAAATAAATAATATCAAAAAGAAAGAAAAAGAGCCCTAACCGGTTTGACTCAGTGGATAGAGCATCAGGCCTACAGACTGAAAGGTCCCAGGACTGAAAGATCCCAGGTTCGATTCGGGTCAAGAGCATGTACCCAGTGGGGGGTGTGCAGGAGGCAGCTGACTGATGTTTCTCTCTCATCGATGTTTCTAACTCTTTATCCTTCTCGCTCCCTATCTGTAAAAAATCAATAAAATGTATTTTTTTTAAGAAAAAGAAAAAGAAACCAGGAAGGCAAAGAGGACTGGCTGACCTTTATGGGTTAGAAGATTAAGACCATTTTGTGGGTGGAGTCAATACCACCCATACAATGGGAGAAGATGGACTGTTTTTAGGAAGACAATCATCTTGAATATCCCTGCAGTAACATATGGTACCTAACTGAAACAATTGTCCTGAGAATAAATGAGATCCTGTGTAAGATGCTTAACACAGTGCCTGGCACATAGTAAGCCCTGGGAAAAGAGCTATCATTATTATTTTCTCATTTGTGTTTTTGCCCCAAGGGAGGCCAAAAAACATAAATCTAGCTTGACAGCTATTTGCCTGCTATAGGGGGATAAGATTCTATTATTATAAGAAGATATAACAAAGCAGTTATATAAAAAAAGGAGAAGAAGGAGGAGCAGTGGGACAATGGATACCTTGGGACAATTAGCAACCGCTGACACATTGATTTGTCAAATCTTATAACCAGTTCTCTTCAA
Organism: Lasiurus cinereus; assembly: GCA_011751065.1. Taxonomy (NCBI): domain Eukaryota; kingdom Metazoa; phylum Chordata; class Mammalia; order Chiroptera; family Vespertilionidae; genus Lasiurus; species Lasiurus cinereus. Next base: position 4,660,772 of record JAAGEH010002525.1, read on the forward strand.
AGTGGATTCTGGAAGGATTGGATCTAAATTTGTAATCCACGGCATGGCTCAGTGGTTGTGCATCAACTTATGAACCAGGAAGTCTCCAGGACATATGCCCTGAGTTTCAGACTCAAATCTGTGGGTGTGGGGGCAGGGGTTGGGTGCTGGAGGCAACCAAATGATGATTGTCTCTCATTATGGATGTTTCTCTCTCCCTCTCCCTCTCGGAAATCAATCCTATCTAATAAAAGAGTAATGTGCAAATGGATCATACTGTGGCTACACCACCAGCCACACCCACCAGCCCATCAGGAATGAGTATGAAAATTAACCCCAACCAAGATGGCTGCAGCCATAGAGCGAGCTGGAGGGAGGCTTGGGTTTCCCTGACGATGAAGGAGGCCAAGCTTTCCATACACCCTGGCCAGCCCAGGCCTCCACTCAATGCTACAAAGTTTCAATTATAGAAGATAAATAAATACCAACAGAAATGGCTGCAGCCACTGGAGGCTTGGCTCTACTCCAGGCTACAAAGTTTCAATTGTAGAAGATAGATAAATCGTAGATACCAGAGCTCTGCTTGGGTCGCTGGGGAGTGTGGCTAGCCTGCAAACCACCACAGGCCCCCTCACCCGCCCAGCTCATCCCACGCCCTAAGGAAACCCCCAACCTGATCTGGGACACTCTTCAGGGCAAACCAGCTGGTCCCCACCCATGCACCAGGCTTCTATCCTATCTAATAAAAGAGTAATATGCAGATTGATCATCACTCCAACACACAAGATAACTGCCCCCATGTGGTCAAAGATCCTGCCCCCATGTGGACACAAGATAGCCACCTGCAAGGAGTTGTGGGTGATCAGGCCAGCAGGGAGGGCAGTTGGGATGGACCAGGCCTGCAAGGGAGGGCAGTTGGGGGCAATCAAGTCTGCATGGGAGGGCAGAGGAGGGAAGTTGGGGGGCGACTGGGCATGCAGGGAAGGGCAGTTGGGGGGAGCCCAGGCCTTCAGGGGAGAACAGTTGGGGGGACCAGGCCTGCAGGGAAGGGCAGTTAGGGGTGACCAGGTCTGCAAGTGAGGGCAGATAGGGGCAAACAGGCTGGCAGGGAAGTGGTTAGGGGGTGATCAGGTTGGCAGGCAGAAGTGGTTAGGGGCAATCAGGAAGGCAGGCAGGAAAGCAGTTTGGAGCCAGCAGTCCTGGATTGTGAGAGAGATGTCCAACTGCCTGTTTAGGCCCGATCCCAGGAGGGGTTCCATATTGGAGAAGGTGCAGGCTGGGCTGAGGGACATCCCCTCCTATCCCCTGTGCATGAATTTCGTGCACTGGGCCTCTAGTAAAGTATAAAAATAAAAATAAATTTGCAGCCCATCTCTAGAAAGGTTGTAGGACTTTGAAGTCTGCATTTTACACATCCATCTCACTCTTAAGTGCCCTACTGTCCTTTCATATTATATGGATTTTCTAATTCCTCTTAATTTTTTTGCAACAAGGTGTTCTGGGCCTAAACACTGTTTACTATAGCATTTTTGCTTACAGTAGCATGTTTGCAGTATTTAAACCTAAAAGTAAACCTGCAGAATTGTAAATAGTATTATATTAATTTTCATTTTGTCCAAGTGACTTTTCAGCCTTTAAGGAAAGGAACTTAACAGAAACACTACGAAAAGTACATATAATTACAGATTATTTTACATAAAGCAGACTATTATTCCACCAGTAACTACACATATGTAGACAGTAGGTGATCTATTCCTTGTTGTTTTATATCACTTTGATCTATGTATACCAATTACCTTTGAAACTTCTAATCTCTGTGCCATGTAGTTCAGAGCATCTCCACCTATGAACCAGAAGGTCACAGTTGGATTCCAGGTGAGGGCACATGCCTGGGTTTTGCCTGGAGTTGTGCTCTATTCCCAGCAGGGAGTGTGCAGGAGGCTGCCAATCCATAACTCATCATTGATGTTTCTATCTCTCCCTCTCTGAAATCAATAAAAATATATATATTAAAAACATCTCTTTAAGTGCCATTTCATTGTCAAAATGTTAAACAATGTACTTTTTAAAAATTTTATTTATTTTTTACAGAGAGGAAGGGAGAAGATAGACAAACATCGATGAGAGAGAGACATTGATCAGCCGCCTCCTGCACGCCCCCCAACGGAGAGGCACCGGCAACCAAGGCACATGACCTTGACCGGAATCGAACCTGGGACCTTTCAGTCCGCAGGCGAAAGCTCTATCCACTGAGCCAAACCGGTTTCAGCTAAACAATGTACTTTTGACACTTCTAACACTTCTGTTATTTTATTTAGATTTTTAATCCGTGATGATGCCTATTCTCCTAAATATGATTTAAATCTTTTAAGGATTGGTCATTGTCGCCTTTGACTGTAAGCAGGTCCTTTTTATTCCGTTCGTTGGCTATGTGGACCACTGTTTTAAGTTATTGAAAAGCAAAGAATAAACTCCTGCTTTAAAGTTAACATCAGATTTTGTTCAACAAAGTTCCCTGGATCTTGTGACATAGACCCTCCTGCAACCTGAGGGCAAGTGACACCTGCCCATTTACCCGGCCACAGCCCTCACCTGCCTATCTGCGGAGCGGAACCGCTGGCTGTGTGTGGGCTTGAGGTCCGGCGGTGGGCGGGGTGAAGCTGCCCGCGAGCGGGGTGGGTCACGCAGGTTTGCCTGGTTCCGCACCCGGCGCGGGCTGCCAACCCCAGCCCCAAACCCAACAAGGGAAATGATAGCAAGAACCGGAGGGCTGTGAGCCATCTCGCGAACTGCCCGTCCCATCTGGGCGCCCCGCTCGGTTCTCAGAGCTTCATTCGCCCCTGCAGACGCTCCCCAACAGGCGTCCCAGCACTCCGCCACCAGGCTTCAGGGGAGGCCTGCCCACTCCTAACATGGCGGCGTCAGCCTCGGGGAGGCGGTGCCCTAAGTGGCGGCTAGGGGCCAATGGGCTTCCGGTCTGGGCCGGCGGCCCTGCGCGGGAGGCGGAAGTGCCGTGGGCCGCCGTCTCAGTCTCGGCTGCGGCCCCTGCCGGTTACATAACTGGTGGCGGGCTCCGCGCGGCCCCACTTCCGGCTCCCTGCGACCCCAGGATGCACTGAGCCCCACGGCACGGTTCGCTGCCGCCGGCTCCCGCCCGAGGTGAGGTTCCCTCGGTCTCGGGTTTGTGGAGGCGGCGGGCCCGGCTCGGCGTGGGGGTCGTGAGTGGGGAGGAGCTGCAGCTCGGGTGGGGGCGGGCAGGGGCGCGGGGGGCCCTGGCAGGGTGCGGGACAGCCGGGCCGGTGGAGGGATGCCTGTCGGTGCCTAGATCTCCGCGGGGTCTCGGGGGCTGCCTAGAAGGTCGCGTCCGGCAGGGCTGAGGAGGGGCCGTGGGGTGAGGAGGGGTAGCGCCCCAGGTCCCAGGGGTGCCGAGTTGGGAGCCGGCCCTTTTTTCTAGGGCGCCTCCGTGCATGCCCCAGGACGAGTTGGTGGAGAGATTGAGAACCCGAGTGTAGCCTGCCCTTCGCTCCCCGCGGAGGTGAAGTGCCTGGTCTTGTCGCAGCTGAGCGATTTGCCGCCGCCTCGCTTGGCTTTGGTCCTTGTGGGACGGTTTGTAGTTATTTTGCCGACTCGTTTGCCCTCCTGTGAACGCCTGAAAGCCTGGCGCTCTGTCTTGGTCGTCTCAGCGTGTTACTCTCTCCGCTGTACCTTTTCGTATGTAACTTCTGTGGCTTGTTCCCCTGGAAAAATTTTGAGGGGGGCTGTGGGCCTTCGCTGCACCCCTAACAAATATCTGTGTGCCTCTCCAGCCGGTGTCGGAACCCAGGACCTGAGGTGTGGCAAGGAGTTACTCTGCAATAAACGTGGACATTGGCTGCTTCGTTGATTTGTTTTCACTCTGCCAAGTCCTTGAGCCGAGCAGTACGATTTTGTTAGTCATTTGTCCTGAAGGAAAGGATAACAGCCCCATACAATAGTTCCCTGTGGTTCTTGAAGTGGTTGTTACTTGGAGTGTCAGAACTGGAGAGACCACTTCAGGCTGCAGACATTTTACCAGAAAACTAAAGACAGAAAACCCCTAGTAAATTGATTGAACCAGCGCAAGCTGCTCCAGGTCATCTGCAGAAATACCACAATCCTTCTAGCATGTTGTGATGTAGAGATAAGTGATAGACGTTCTTTGGCCCCATAGTACAAGGGAAGAAGGGGAGTCTTGAGCACCATTGAATTGAAAGGGACTGAAAGCAAAAACAAATTCATATTCTTCCTCTGGGTTTCTATAAAGTCGGTTAAAACCTACAAGCAACAAAGTCGGCATAGTGTGGTGTTAACAGGTCAGAGTAAAAAAGTCTCTGTGTTCCCTATCTTTAGCCCCTCCCAGTTGTAACTTGCAGTGATTTTGTCACTGTGTTTATTTTAGCCACATCTATTCCGTATTTGGGATATGACTTATTAAAGTTGCTAAGCAACAGCATGCTCTGCCCTGGGTGGAAGAAAATTCCTGGATGGTAGGAGATTTGAGAGATAAAAGATACACCTGAACCGAGAAGGGTGATGCGGCCCTGGCTGCTGTGCCTAATCTCTAAGCCTCAGTGTACCTGTTAGCAATAGCTTGGTATCTTACAGCCTTAGGTGTGTTTAAACCAGGTGGACATGGTAGCCTTACATTACAGCAGCCACATGGAACACAGTGTAGAGAAGACTCCCAGAGCTCTCAGTTCTGTCTGCTGAAATAGCCCAGAGTTCTCACTTTGTTGATGACAGCTCTCCAACCTGAAGGGAAAGCTGACTGCTTATCAGACAGTGTCTTCCCTGAAGTGGTAGCTCCTCTATCTCTACATCTTATTTCCAAGAGCCCATCTTGAAAATAACAGAAGCAATTTCATTTTATAAAATGGTCTGTGGGTAATTGTCCCTTAGGTACTGGAATGAATTCTTCTCTGGTATGTTACCGCAACAATGTTTCATCATTTCTGTAGTTACTGGATACCTTTTTCAAACTTGTTGCTTTTTAGACATGACTTCTTCTGACTCTAGTAAACTATTCAAGAGGTCTTGCTGGTCAGATATTTGCTGCTCTTTATACTTAGTTTCAAGTTACTTTCTCTGGCCTCCCATTTTTAATCCTTTCATTGAGATGCACATACAAGCCCTGGCGTTTAGCTCACTTGGTTGAAGAATCGATCTGATACCCCAAGGTTGGGAGTTCGACCCTCTCCCCGCCCACTCCCTCCTCCCACCTCCCCCTTCAGGGAACATATAAGAATTAACCAATTAATGCATAATTAAGGGAACATCAAATCAAATCAGTGTTTATCTCATTCTCCCTTTCTCCCACCTTCTTCTCTCTCAAATCAATTAAAAAGAAATATACATACAGAAAAGTACAGTGCTTGATGATGTAATGAACCACCTCTTGAACCACCATCACAAAAGACTCCTCAAGCTCCTTACCTGACAAGCCCTCTCTATTTAAAATACTGGTTTTCTGGTAAGAGACCATTAGTAGTCATTTTGGGGTAAAAGATTAAGAAGGGGATTTCTAAATTTTGCTTTATATTGCATGTGAATTCTTATTTTGTGTTCATAGTAAAACAAAGGTTTAAAAGAGCATGTCCTTCCCTCAACAAAAGGAGGAATTTTTTTAAGCCTTTTTATAAAGTGGTTGTCTTAAAACTTATAAATACTTTTAAAAGTTAAATTTTGTGTAGTCATTAAAATGTACAAGTCTGTTTGGTGTGCTTATCCACAACCACCCCTCAGCTTTGAATCTGTTTATTTTTGGCATCTGTGCACAAAATGCCATGTTATTCCAATGGTATGGGATTTAAAAGTTGGCACTAAGTCTATTTTGGGATGAAATGGGTAATTATTCTACTTACAGTTTAAAGAGACAGTGTAAAATTTCCAAGTTATTACTAATTAAAAACAACCCATGAGATTATTTTAATATAAGAATATGTTCACAATTTTTACATTACCATCTGAAAATAATATTTTTCTTTTTTTAAAAAAAATATATTTTATTGATTTTTTTACACAGAAGAAGAGAGAGGGATAGAGAGTTAGAAGCATCAATGAGAGAGAAACATCGATCAGCTGCCTCCTGCACGCCTCCCACTGGGGATGTGCCCACCACCAAAGGACATGTCCTTAACCCGGAATCGAACCCAGGACTTTTCAGTCCACAGACTGATGCTCTATCCACTGAGCCAAACCGGTTTCGGCAAAATTTTTTTTCTTATACTAAAAGCAACCAAAATTCATTGTAAGAAAAACAGAAGTGGTATAGAACACAGACATCTGCAATAACCCCAGAGGCAAATACTGACAGAAGGTTGAATTACTTTTCAAAAATCATTTTTTGGTATAAAAATCTACCTCACGATCCTCTGTTAATGTATACCACATTTGACCCAGTTTTTTAAAAGTATTTAACTTCTATTTAACTCTGAAGGATCCTAAATGTAAACCCAGAGAAGCAGAGATTAAAAATTATAGTAAAACCCAGTAGAATGAGATGGAAAAGGTGAAAAACAAGTAGAAAGGGCTGATATGCTGGAGGGGCAGCAGCCAGGGGACCGACAGGGTTTCTGAAACCAGATTCCCCTGTTGCTGTACTTTTTCCTTTCAGACTGAGTAGCTGCTGGTCCATTTCACCCGCCCCTCCCCCCAAACAGTGTTAGGGTTTCTTATAGCCATTGAAGTTTTCTGTGGGAAAGAACTTCAATTTGCTCTTGATTTTGAGCCCCAGGTGGGGTCCATTCTTGGGTATTTTTCTTTTTTCTTTTTTTAAATATATTTTATTGGTTTTTCACAGAGAGGAAGGGACAGGGATAGAAAGCCAGAAACATCGATGAGAGACATCGATCAGCCGCCTCCTGCACGCCCCCTACTGGGGATGTGCCCGAAACCAATGTACATGCCATTGACCAGAATCGAACCTGGGACCTTTCAGTCCCCAGGCCGAGGCTCTATCCACTGAGCCAAACCGGTTTCAGCCATTCTTGGGTATTTTTCTACCCTTTGATTCCCATTCCACAAAAACGAATTGTTTGATTTGTTTTGTTTTTACACCAAACCAGTTGGCTCACTGAACTGGGAATTATATTTTAGGCATGCTCTCTCAGATGGCCTCCTATCAAGATCCCAGCTTAAAAAGCCACTAGGCAGCCCTGGCCGGCATTGCTTAGTGGTTAGAGTGTTGGCCTGTGCACTCAAGGGTCTTGGGCTTGATTTCCTGGATTCAATTCCCAGTCAAGAGCACGTACCTTGGTTTCAGGTTTGATCCCTGGCCCTGGTCAGGCGTGTGCAGCAGACAACCAATTGATGTCTCCCACATCAATGTTTTCTCTCCCTCTCTTTCTCCTCCCTCCCCAATCCCTTCCATTGGTTCTAAAAAAAAAAAAAAATCAATGGGAAAAAAAAAAGTCTGGGGAGGATTAACAAAAAAAGAAAAGCCTCCAGGCAAAGGCACTTCTTCTTCTTCTTTTTAAAATATATTTTATCGATTTTTTACCGAGAGGAAGGGAGAGGGTTAGAGAGTTAGAAACATTGATGAGAGAGAGACATTGATCAGCTGCTTTCTGCACACCCCCCTTGGGGATGTGGCTGAAACCAAGATACATGCCCTTTACCGGAATCGAATCCGGGACCTTTCAGTCTGAAGGCGGACGCTCTATTCACTGAGCCAAAGGTTTCAGCCAAAGGTACTTCTTGATCAGTCCATCCTTACTGCCCATCCAGGCCATGCCCCACTTGTCACCTGCTTTTACTCTGGCTGTATCTTCCCATGTGGCTATGTGAGCTGGCAGCGCAGGCTCATCTGCGCCCTCATTTTCTGTTCCAGAAAGATGACTGCTGAGCTTTCAGGTGGGGGGCCACAAGGTCTGTCTGGTCTTGGTTTCATGTCTCTGGTCCCCACTTCAGACCCTCCTGAGTCCTGTTCTTATCACTGCTCTTCCTCTTCATCCCGTCTCTCTCTCAACCTGAACTGTCTTCTCCAGTTCTGACATTGAGCTAATGGGGCCACAAAAGGCAAACAGTCCTTGGGTGGCACACCACAATCCAGTCCTTCTTCCAATAGAAACTTGTCAGCTGCTCTGGTGTACATCCTTAGGACAAGGAGAGGATTCTCTCAGACTGCCATGCCCAAGCTTAGCCCAAATGCCTTCTGAAGGAACATCGGGGTTTATAAGCGGTACACATGCACAGTGCCCCAAAAGCCTGTCCTTCACATTGGGTCATTTTATTGTGAATATGAAGTAAAAAAGCAAAATGGTAAAATAAAATTTAAACAAAATATGATCTAGCTCATCTTGGACATAATGGAAAGCTAAAAAGCATCGCTCCAAAATGCATGTTGCCCCAAACTGCATGTAGGCCTCTGTCATGCTGAAAAGATGCTCAGGTCTGGAAACCTGCCTTCCTAGGAAGTTGAAAAAGCCATGTTGATTGGAGCCACATCTGTGCGAGACTTTGATGGAAGTCTCCTACTAAGTGAAATTAAAGGTTTCCTTCTCAGTTGACATTTTGAGTTAAGAGGTACCACTAAGCATAAAAAAACGTGGTCAGTGTTATTTGTAGAGACAAAGTGGAATGGTGGTTGCTGGAGGCTGGAGCAGGAGGAACAGGGAGTTAGAGTTCAGTTTGGGAAGATGAAAAAGTTCTGAAGATGATAGTCATTGGTGACCATCATTGGTGGTGGTTGCACAACAATGTGAATACCACTGACCTGTGTACTTTAAAGTGGTTGAGATGATACAATTTATGTATATTTTACCACACTTAAAAAAAAAGATAACGAATGTTGTAACATTTGACAGTTTTCTTTTTTTTAGTAGGACTGCTTGGGTCTTAGGTACAATTTGAGGGAAATGCAAGGGAATGGATCTCTGCCTTTTTCCTAGTGGCTCAGGTTGGAGAGCATTCCTTCCACACAGTTGAATTAACCCTTCTCTACACAGCTCAGTTGCCAGCACTTTTTGTGTTTACTAATGTGCTGTTTGCCATGGAAATCCTTGAGCAAAAGAAGTGGCTCTGTGAGTATTTTGGTAATAGTGCAGGAAAGCACACACCCTGGACCCCCAATATACCTCTCTATCCTGTATAATCAGAGATTTCTGGCTCTGCTTATTGCTGCAACCACAGCTTCTAGAGCAATGCCTGGATTTTCAATACAATTTTGGTAAATAAAAGACTAAATGAATTCTCAGTATGAAATTTAGGAGATGACAGAATCTTTAGCCCAAAGGAAAGAATGACCTGGAGCTGGGACCACACTGAAACCACCAGTTATTGTCTTTTTAAAGTTGAGGTATTGTTAACAGGCAGCCAAGTGGTCAGATCTTAACCGAGCAGCTCCATATGTTTGATGACCACAAAGGAGACATAGAACATCATCATTGCTCCAGTAAGTTGCCCTATGCTTGGTGTCAGTGTCTCCCACCCCACTCTCTGATTTCTGTCACTATTAGTTCCTTAGCCAATTTCAAAGTTTCATACAAATGGAATTCATCGTATCATCAGTACACGCTTGAAATGTGTCTTAAATTGTATGTCACAAATATACAGGCTCCCCTCTGAGCACAATGGCTTGAGTTTTAAGAGGGAGGCTGTTTGGAACTAGAGTACTAAGTATTTTTTTCTTGTCACACTATAAATTAATCATGTTCCTCCTACACTGAAGTTTTGGAAGGAACCCAGGCTTCCTTGGAGATGGCTTGCTGTCCCTACCGGCAGCTCCTCCTTTGAGCGGACCAACTATAAAGAGTGCTCACTGTTTCCCCTCACTCTCCTTTTAGCCCTTGACCCATTTTACTGGTGAGCAAGGCAATGTCCTATGCCCATCACTGGTTTATTTTTCCTTTTCTCCCATCTCTATCCTAAACACAAGAGCTTAGAGTTTATTGTGGGTTGTCCAAGCCAATAAACCTGGAGTCTGCAGAATTTCACATTCCCCAAGGGCCTGGTGGTTTTTAATACTTGTGCTATGGAAGAGTGCTAATCTTCCTTTGTGCTTCATTTGAGAAGAAGCCCGGAGTGCCAGGGAAGGACCAGGGTAGTGCTTTGACATGGGTGAAGGAAGTCGGGGGCCCAAGAGTAGTCAACTGAGGTGTGAGCTATAGAGAGACAGGGGAGGCAATTCCCAAGGGAGGGCTGCTGGATTTCAGAGGGGAAGCTGTTGGTTTGTCACCAGTGGTATGTTGGAGCAGAAGGGGGCCAGGTGCAGGAATAAAACAAGAAGGTGGCAGCAAATGTGTTGTAAATAGTTACGCTGAAGGAGAAGAAGGTGGCAGGACACTTGTCCAAAAGAGGGTACACATGGTATGTTTACAGCCCATTGGATGGGAGTTTGCAAAAGAGAAGGTTGAAAATGTTGGAGAAGGGCTGCCTGAGTCAGGGAGGAAGGAGACAGGAGCTGGACCAAGGACTGAAGTGGCCCATTGGAAGTGGCCATCTCATTTGTCATCCCAGAGAAAGATAAGAAAGCTGAAGCATGGAACAGGACAGAGATGTCTCAGTGGACATCAGAACTGGGATTTGAGCCCGGGTCATTGTGACTCCAGCATCCCTGCAGGGTTGGGAGAGCATGGAGGGCACAGCATCCAGAGCATAAGTGGAGATTGGGCTAGTCTTGGCAAGGAGGGAGGACCTTTTGGAACCTATGGAAGTAAGAGAAGAGAAAGAAAGGAGAAGGTTCTAGGGCTGATGAAGAGGGTAGTGTGGTCATGGCTAGCCTTTAAATCTGCTGAGGTCAGAGGTAGGGTCCACAGCACTTCTTGAGAACTAAGAGGAAAGGGTGGTTTTTAAAAGTTAAGTGTGTTTGTCTGGGGTCTAGAAGCATTGCTTTTGAACAAGACAAAGGCCCTGTGGACCTCTGGTGTCAGAATACAGTCTGCAAATAGGATTGCTTCAGGCTTTATTACTTGAGTGGGAGTTGAAGGCCCTGTGACAATGCCAGGAAACCCCTCCAGAACCTGGAGCAATTCCATTCTGAGCCCCCAAATTCTGAATTCCTTGGCAGGGAGATGGAAAATGCTCCTGTGGACATTGGGGGCATCTTGGCAGCCATTCCTCTACTTTTACTCTGGCTGAGCATACAGAGGTGCTCAGGAAATGTTGTGGGTGAGGAAATGCCCAGATATCCAGACCCCACCCCCTTGCAGCCACCACTGAGTCTTCAGGAAAAAATAGCCTTGGGTTCAGGGACCAGAAAGGTCATTTCAGCACAGAAGGAAGACAAGGCTTGCAGACAGCCTCAGGAGGATAAGATTTGGGGAAGGGGAAAAGATGGGCTGAGGGATGAGCCAGCAGGTTCTTAATTTGGGTCTTGGAGAATTTAGTTTTTGCCCTTCCTTGAATTGCTCCAATCACCAATCCCCTAAAGGCCAAGGACATAATGTAGACCCAAGAAACCCCGGGAAGAATTCTCACTCCAACCCTGACCTTTGCAATTTCATGTTTCTACTTAAGAACTCAAGTGGTTCACGCTGGGTAATTCAGTTGGTTAGAGTGTCATCTGGGTATGCCAAGGTTGTGGGTTCAATCCTGGTCCGGTAACATACAAGAATAAACCAGTAAGCTCTGGCTGGTGGGTCAGTTGATTGGAGCATCGTCCTCCCTATGCAAAAAGATTGTAAGGGAGGCAACTCATCCATGTTTCTCATATTGATGTTTCTCTCTCTCTCTCAAAAATCAATAAAAAACATATCCTCAGGTAAGGATTAAAATAATTTTTAAAAAGGAAGAATAGCCCTTAGCTGGGTTGGTTCAGTGGATTGAGGATTGACTTATGGATTGAAGGGTCCCCAGTTTGAGTCTAGTCAAGGGCACATGCCCGGTTGCAGGCTCAATCCCCAGTAATTTTATTCTTTTTTTTTTTTTTATTGATTTCAGAGAGGAAGAGATAGAAACATCAAAGATGAGAGAGAATAATCGATCTTTGATGTTTCTATCTCTTCCTCTCTGAAAAGAATAAACTAATGAATGTATAAGTGAAATCAATGTTTCTCTCCCCCACTCCCTTTCTTTCTCTAAAATAAAGTTTCAAAAAACTCAAATGAACTTAGAATTCTCCTGTACAATACATCCCTACTGTTGTAATATAGACATGTCAGTTTTTGTAGGAATATGTATACCATGGGATGGCCTGTGCATCTGTGCCTTTGGTGCTGTCCCATCAGCACCCTAGGACTCAGGATGGAATAGAGGGCCTAATATTGGACCTCTGCTCTGGCTTCATTCTGTTTCTAGCAAATCTCAGAATCCTTGTCCCTTGAGCCCTAATGATAGCAATAAGAGATCAGTACTTGGTGGAAGGTTCAGGGTAGACAAGTGGAGTCCCCACAGGTGCTACATAAGGGTTTCCTGACTTGCTCCTCCAGCTTAGCCACTTGCCATACCCGCCTCTCCCCTGCACCACCACCATCTCAAAATTTGCTTGCTCTGACTCCATTTCTTCCTTTCACCGGCACATGGGTGCCAGATTCTCCTCCTGTGCCTTCCTGCCACCTTCTCTACCCACTGTCAGTTGGGCTGGGAAAGATTAGGCACTGTAATGTTCAGCTTTCTCCCTTAGTTAAATGTGACATGTTTCTATTTTTAAATCAAGGCATCTAAAGAATTGGCCTTTGAAAATATGGAAGTGCTTTTAATAGGGATGTGAGAATCCACAAATAGCTGTTGTTTCTTGGAGCCCAGTATTTTTATTGAACGCTGAACAGGGAGGGAACAAGAGCTTTCCCCAAGGATACTAGGGGGAAAATTTGCAAACTCCAGGCCATAAGAGATACTCATTTATTATGGATCTCTTCCTTTGCTATCAAACCTCACTGTAAAGTGGTTTTTTAATCTTTTAAAACAAACTTTATTAAAGTTTAACATACATACAAGAAAATGTACTCAGTGAGTTTTAATGTGTGCATATATGTTTGTGTGTGTAACCACTGCCATCAAGATATACAGTAGTTCCATACCCCCAGGAATTGCCCCACCCTCAGCCTCTTTGCAGTCACTCCTCTGCCACAGGCAACCATGAGGTCAAGGCCTTGCATCTTGGCACTTACTGACTGGGCAGCAGCTTTAGCTCTTTGGGTGCCCCAGGTATACCTGTGGCCATCCAAACCCTGGCTCTGCTGGCTGTTTTTGCCAATTGCCTGCACTTGTCCTGCCAGGTGTAGAGACGGAGAGTGAGCTGACAGTATCCTGTCCTGTAGCTCCTTTTTGTAGGAGGAGCTCAGAGCACATTTCCTGTTGATTGAGAACAAAACTGTGGGGCACAGCTGATGAGACACCTGGAACTCCGCCAAGGGTAATGAGGGTGGGCAGTCAAGTCACCCTGCTTCTTGGTCTAATTTGAGCCTGTCAAGCCCCAGATGAACCACTGGAACTGGTTTTCCAGGGAGAAGGACAATATGGAGTTTCCTGGCATAGATCACTCATTGAGGGTGAAAATTGATTTTAGATTTATCCTGTTTCTTGTGGTTTGTGTTGATTTCCTAGCTATGGAAAATCTGAGAATGATCTTTCCTTTCTCAAAATATCTGAGCAATTAAGATTGCATCGCTGAAAACTTGTGATTAGTTGAGACTTGAAAACTTTCTTTGGTCACTTCTTATACCAAGCAAATGACAGATTTTTTTTTTTTCTTTGAAGATGAAATATTAAAATTGGCCCAAATCCAGAGTAAGCTACAGGTTGGCCTTGGTGGGCTGGCGTCTCTTCAAGTCTGTATCTCCTGCCAGCCTCCCTGATCTTCAGCCTTGTCTTCTCCAGAGTACCCTCAACCCTACCCTAGCAGGCCTAGCACAGTGGTATCGCATGGGAGGCAGGATCTGGGCCAGCCCCATTAAAGGAGCCCTACCATGCAGCACCAGCAGGAGTCCCTGCAGTTTGACTTGCAGGTTGGAAAACTTTTGATTTTTTTCTGAAATTTACTATGACTTCCTTCAAAATGGATCTTTCTTAACCTTTGCTCACAAAAGAATAATTTATTCTCCGGATTGGGGATATTTTTTGTTTGTTTTTAACAGCTTTATTGAGGGTATAATCCACATGCCATATAATTCACATATTCAGAGTGTATCATTCACTAATTTTAGTGTATTCACAGAGCTGTGCACCCGTTACCACATATTTTTCCTTTTTTTTTTATTAAGATATTACATGTGTACATATCTTCCCATTGGCCCCCACCCCCATACATGCCCTCATCACCCCCAGTGTCTTGGGTTCATTGGTTATGCTTATATGCATGCATACAAGTCCTTCGGTTGATCTCTTATCTCCCCCACTTCTCCCTAACCTTCCCACTGTAATTTGACAGCCTGTTTGATGCTTTACTGCTTCTGTATCTTTTTGTTCATCAGTTTATAATGTTCTTTATTATCCATAAATGAGTGAGATCATGGGTTTTTTTTCTTTCATCGACTGGCTTATTGCTCTTAGTGTAATGCTCTCCAGGTCCATCCAGATTGCTGCAAATGATAAGAATTCCTTTTTATGGCAGCATAGTATTCCATTTTGTAGATGTACCATAGTTTTCTGATCCAGTCATCTGCTGACGGGCACCTAGGTTGTTTCCAAATCTTAGCTATTGTAAATTGTGCTGCTATGAAGATAGGAATGCATATATCCTTTCTGATTGGTGTTTCTAGTTCCTTAGGATATATTCCTAGGAGAGGGATTACTGCGTCAAATGGGAGTTCCATTTTTAGTTTTTTTGAGGAAATTCCATACTGTTCTCCACAGTGACTGCACCATCTGCATTCCCACCAGCAGTGCACGAGAGTTACTTTTTCTCCACATCCTCGCCAGCAATTGTTTGTAGATTTGTTGATGATTGCCATTCTGACAGGTGTGATATGGTACCGTATTGTCATTTTGATTTGCATCTCTCAGATAATTAGTGACTTTGAGCATGATTTCATGTGTCTCTTGGCCTTCTGTCTTCTTTCAAAAAGATTCTATTTAGGTCCATTGCCCGTTTTTTTTTTTTTATTGGATCATTTATCTTCCTTTTATTAAGTTATATAAGTTGCCTGTAAATGTTGGAGATTAAACCTTTATCAGTGATAACATTTGCAAATATGTTCTCCCATACAGTGGGCTTTCTTGTTGTTTTGTTGATGGTTTCTTTTGCTGTGAAAAAGCTTTTTATTTTGATGTAGTCCCATTTGTTTATTTTCTCTTTAGCTTCCATCACCCTGGGAGCAATATCAGTGAAGAAGTTCCTTCGGCATATGTCTGAGATTGTGCTGCCTGTGGATTCCTCTAGTATTTTTATGGTTTCCCGTCTTATGTTTAAGTCCTGTTCCATTTTGAGTTTATTTTTGTGTATGGTGTAAGTTGGTGGTCTAGTTTCGTTTTTTTGTATGTATCTGTCCAATTTTCCCAACACCATTTATTGAAGAAACTGTCTTGACTCCATTGTATGTTCATGCTTCCTTTGTCAAATATTAATTGAATATAGTGGTTTGGGTCGATATCTGGATTCTCTATTCTATTCTATTGGTCTATATGTCTGTTCTTATGCCAGTACCAGGCTGTTTTGAGAACAGTGACTTTGTACTACAGCTTGAAATCTGGTATTTAGATCCCACTACTTTATTCTTCTTTTTCAGGATTGCTGTGGCTATTTGGGGTCTTTTTTTATTTTTGGAGAGTCCTTTCTAGGTCTGTGAAATATGTTGTTGGTATTTTAATGGGGAGTGCATTGAATCTGTAGATTGATTTGGGTAGTATGGACATTTTAATGATGTTGATTCTCCCAATCCATGAGCATGGAATGCTCTTCCATCTGTTTACGTCTTCCTCTATCTCTTTTTTCAGTGTCCTGTAGTTTTCCACATATAGGTCTTTTACCTCCTTAGTTAAGTTTATTCCTAGGTACCTTAATTTTTTTGGTGCGATGATAAATAGGATTGCTTTTTTAGTCTCTCTTTCTGTAAGTTCACTATTGGTGTATAGAAATGCCATAAATTTCTTGGCATTAATTTTGTATCATGCTGCATTGCAGAATTAATTTATTAGGTCTATTAGTTTTTTGATGAAGTCTTTTGGATTTTTTATGTACCATATCATGTCACCTGCAAATAAGGACAGCTTTACTTCTTCTTTTCCAATTTGGATGCCTTTTATTTCTTCTTGTCTAATACTTCCAATACTGTGTTGAACAAGAGTGGTGGGAGTGGACATCCCTGTCTTATCCTGTTCTTAGGGAAATGGTTTTAGTTTTTGCCCATTGAGTATGATGTTGGCTGTGGGTTTATCACATATGGCTTTTATTATTTTGAGGTAAGAGCCTTCTGTTGCCACCTTGCTGAGAGTTTTTATCAAGAAAGGGTGTTGGATTTTGTCAAATGCTTTTTCTGCATCAATTGATAGGACTATGTGATTTTTCTCTCTCAATTTGTTTATGTGATGTACCACATTTATTGATTTGTGGATATTGTACCATCTTGTATTCCTGGGATAAATCCTACTTGGTCATGGTGTATGATCTTTCTGATGTACTGCTGGATCCTATTTGCTAGAATTTTGTTGAGTATTTTGGCATCTATGTTCATGAGGGATATTGGCCTGTAAATCTCTTTCATTGTATTATCTTTATCTGGTTTTGGTATAAGGGTGATGCTGGCTTCATAGAAGGAGACTTTAATACCCCAATTCTTCTTGAATTTTTTGGAATAGTCTGAGGAGGAAAGATTTTAATTCTTCCTTGAATGTTTGCTAAAACTCACCTGTGAAGCCGTCTGGCCCCGGGCTTTTGTTTGCTGGAAGCTTGTTGATGATTGCTTCAATTTCTTTGATAGTTATTGACCTATTTTGGTGTTTAGATTCTTCCTGATTGAGTTTTAAAAATTATATTGAATATGTCCATTTCCTCCACATTGTCCGGTTTGTTGGAGTAGAGTTGTTCATAGTATTTTTTTTTTTTAACAATCCTTTGTATTTTGGTGGGGTCTGTTGTTATTTCACCTCTTTCTGATTTTGTTTATTTGGGTCCTCTCTCTTTGCTTCTTGGTGACCCTGGCTACCCGGTCATCAATCTTGGTTATTCTTTCAAAGAACAAGCTCTTGGTTTTGTTGATCTTTTGTATTGTTTCTTTGGTCTTTATGTCGTTTATCTCCACTCTGATCTTTATTATTTCCTTCCTTCTGCTTACACTAGACTTTTCTTGTTGTTCTCTTTCAAGCTCTTTGAGTTGTAGGGTTAGGTAATTTATTACCATCGTTTCTTGTTTTTATGCAGTAGGCTTGTAGAGCTATGAACTTCCCTTGTAAGACTGCTTTCACTATGTCCCATAGATTTTGTATTGTGTTTTCATTGTCATTTGTTGCCTGATGTTTTTTTATTTCTCCCTTCATCTCTCTGGTTACCCAGTCATTGTTTAATAGCATATTGTTTAGTCTTCATGTGTTTGATTTTTTTGGATTGTTTTTATGGTAGTTGATTTCCAGTTTTATGCTGTTGTGTTTTGAGAATATGCTTGATATGATTGCTATCTTCTTGAATTTGAAGAGACTTTGCCTATGACCCAACATATGGTCTATCTTTGAAAATGACCCATGTGCACTTGAGAAGAATGTATATTCTGTGGTTTTGGGATGAATTGTTCTAAAGATGTCAATTTCATCTGGTCTAGTGAGTCATTTAGGATTGATGTTTCTTTACTGACTTTTTGTTTAGAGGATTTGTCCAATGATGATAATGGGGTATTAAAAGTCTCCTGCTATGATTGTATTGCTGTCAATCTCTCTCTTGATATTCTCCAGGAGTTTTTTTTATGTATTTAGGTGCTCCTGTACTGGATGCGTATATGTTTACCAGAATTTTTTCTTCTTGTTGGATTGTTCCCTTTAGTATTATGAAGTGGCCTTCCTTATCTCTTTTTATGTCTTCCATGTTGAGAGCTAATTTGCCAGATATAAGTATTGCAACCTCAGCTTTTTTTTCATTTTCATTTGCCTGAAAAACCGTCTTCCATCCTTTCACCCTCAATCTGTGTCGTCTTTTTTTCTGAGGTGAATTTCTTGTAGACAGCAGATATATGGGTCTTTTGGTATTCATTTTGCTTGGGACTCTGTAAGCTTCTTGGATTTGTGTGTGTTTTTTCTTTCCTATATCAGGGAAATTTTCTGTCATTATTTCTTCAGACAGGTTTTCTAGTTCTTGCTCAGTTTCCTCTCCTTCTGGAAACCCTATTATGTGGATATTGTTTTGTTTCGTGTTGTCCCAAAGTTCCCTTTTGTTCTCCTCCTACTTTTTTTTCCATTTTTACTTTTTATTAATTTTTATTAATTTTTTATACATATCTCCCCATTGCTACCCCTCCCTCCCAGGCATACCCTAACCCCCAGTGTCTGTGATCATTGGTTATGCTTATATGCATGCATACAAGTCCTTTGATTGATCACTTATTTACCTCACCTAACTTTAATCTTTCTGCTGTAATTTCACAGTCTGTTTGATGCTTTATGATTTTTGTCCCCCTGCTACTCCCTTTCTGTGCTCCTGATTCTTTTATATTCACCAGTTTATTCTGTTGATCAAATATTTAATTCACTTAATTTTTAGATTCACTTGTTGGTAGATATGTATTTGTTATTCATAATTTTTTGTCTTTTACCTTTTTCTTCTTCCTCTTCTAAAAGAGTACCTTTCAGCATTTCATATAATACTGGTTTGGAGTTGATGAACTCCTTTAGCTTTTTCTTCTCTGTGAAGGTCTTTATCTGCCCTTCAATTCTGAATGATAGCTTTGCTGGATAGATTATTCTTGGTTGTAGGTTCTTGCTATTCATCACGTTGAATATTTCTTGCCACTCCCGTCTGGCCTGCATCGTTTCTGTTGAGAAATCAGCTGACAGTCGTATGGGTGCTCTCTTGTAGGTAATTAACTGTTTTTCTCTTGCTGCTTTTAATATTCTTTCTTTGTCTTTTGCTCTTGGTATTTTAATTATGATGTGTCTTGGTGTGGTCCTCTTTGGATTCCTTTTCTTTGGGGTTCTGTGTGCTTCCTGGACTTGTAAGTCTATTTCTTTTACCAGATGTGGGAAGTTTTCAGTCATTATTTCTTTAAACAGGTTTTCAGTATCTTGCTCTCTCTCTTCTTCTGGCACCCCCACAATTCTGATGTTGGTACACTTGAAGCTGTCCCAGAGGCTCCTTACATTATCTTCACATTTTTAGATTCTTTTCTCTTCTTGCTTTTCCAGTTGATTGTTTTCTGCTTCTTTATATTTCAAATTTTTGACTTGATTCTTGCCATCCTCTAGTCTGCTGTTAGGACTCTGCATAATATTTTTTATATCAGTCAGTGTCTCTATTATGTCCTTTTTCATCTCCTCTTGGATCTTACTAAATTTATCCAACTTTTCTAGCATATTCTTGAGAAACCTTATAAGCGTGGTTTTGAACTCTATATCCAGTCGTTTTTTTTCCTCCTTTCTTTTGTTTGTGATCCCTTCCCTTGTCTCAGCATTTTAACTATGTCAGGGAAACTTCTGTGTTGAATTCAGCTTTATGATACCAGGCTTGCAAAACCGAAGAAGCCTCTGTTGAGGTTGGGAGTGGTGGAGTCTCAGGGCTTAAGGGACTGCCTTGCCTTCCAGTCAGCCCCGCCCTCCACGGCCCCTGAGTCTCACATGACTGGGTAATCGCTGGAGCGGTCCTTGTGCCCGAGCGCCCACAGTGCCTCTAGACCGCTGCCCCTCCAGCTCCCCTGCGCACCAGGACCACACGAGACTAGGTCCCCAGGGTTTCGCCCGAAACAGGGGCTTAGTGAAGTTAGAAATGGCACAGTTGTGAGGGTCTGTCTCCCGCCCACTCGCGAAAGCCAGCGGCACAACAGCAATCTGTCCTGTGCGCAGTGCCGTGTGCGCCACCAGGCCTCTGATCTTTTGCGCCTCCCCTAAATTTCCGTGCACTTCTCCCTTTTCACTGTCTAAACTACCCCCGTATGAGTTTTGGCTGGATCTGGGGTTTAGTGTTGTAAGATAAGGGGTTCAATGCCTTTGGGAGTCTCCGTTTCCCTCCCGCCAGAGAAAGCCAGCCAGGCACTCCGGCACCCGCTCTCTCCGCGTGCGTCTCCGTACCTCAGCTTTTTGCAGCTCCTCTGGGTCTCTGTGAGCCCTCTCTTTCCCTCTAGTTGTAGAACTTCCACTCAGCCAGCTTTCCTGTGGTTCTGGATGATGTCCGTTCTGTCTTTTAGTTGTAGTTTTGAAATTGTTGTGCGAGGCAGCAGTGTAAGTGTTTACCTATGCCGCCATCTTGGATTCTCCTCCTCCTGCTTTTTTAATTTTTTTTTTCTAGAAGCTGCTTTACTTGGGTGTTTTTTCCTACCTTGTCTTTTAGCTCACTGATGTGATCCTCTGCTTCTTCTAGTCTACTCTTGATGCTTTCTATTGAGTTCTGTACAGCAACAATGTCATTTTTTATTTCTTCTTGGTTCTTCATTTCCTCTTGGTTCTTACTCATATTGTCAAATTTGTCTTCCATTTTCTTCAGCCACTTTATGACCATTTCTCTGAATTCTTTGTCTGGCAGGTTGCTTGCCTCCATTTTGTTTACTTCCTTTTCTGGTGATGCCTGCTTTTCTTTTATATGCAGGCTGTTTGTTTGTCTTCCCATGGTTTCTCTTCTCCAGGTGTCTGGTTATGTAGTTCTCTCCTTATCCGAGGTGAAATCCGACCTTTCTGTGGTAGAATGTAGAGCTCCTCTGAATCCATGTGATTGCACCAATTGGGGACTGGTGTTCTGAGGTTCGCAGCTGTTCGGTGGGTCTTGCAGTTGTAGATTTTCAGGCTTCTGATAACATCCACTTTTCCCTTCAAATGGTGCTGTCTCTGTGTCCGAGCTGGTGGCTCTGGGAGGGAATCCAGCAGCAGTGGGGGCTGCCCGGTCAGGGGAGCCCCATCCAGCAGTCCCGCACCTTCTCCTGGAGTATAGCTGCCCCTTAACTTGCCAACAAACACTCCCTGTGCGAACCTCAGCTGTTTTTTCTATCTGCTCTGGGACAAGGCTCAGGATACGTCTGTCTACTTTGCTGCCATTTTTCTCTTCCTTTACCACATTTTATTTCAGAACAGTTTTAGCATTCTAAAAGAAATGCCACACCCTTACCCTACAGTCCTCGCAACTGTAGGCAACCACTAATCTACTGTCTGTTTTTATGGATTTGACTATTCTGAACATTTCATATAAATGAAATCGTAAGTTATGTGACCTTTTCCTCACTCATCATCATGTTCTTAGTATTCACTCACGTTGTAGCAGGTATCTATTAAATATCCAGTATATGGGTAGACCACATTGTATGGGTCCAGTCATCTATTGGCAGATGTTTGGCTTGCTTCCACTTGAGGTCTGTTTTTTGGTGAGCCTGTAGTGGACTCCCACTTATACTTCCTTGCTCAATTTAGAGAAGGGATTGTGTCTCACTAGGGTGTTGAGCAGAATTTTTGTAAATCATACTATTTAGCTGCTTTGATTGAGGTATTTGGGCTTTTCTGCCAGAATTTCCCCTAGAAGTGGTTGCAATAGGGAGAGGAAGACTCTTGTGTCATGAACCTTCTTTGGAAAGACTGCATTGATGGACAGGCCTTGGCCTGGGATGATATAGGATTGTTGATTTTGTTCCAAAGACTCTTAAGTTTTGACAGTTTTCTTGGTCCTGAAAGAAAGGGAAGGGCATTGACCTATAGTGGCTCTGTGTTTGATAACCTAGCATCTTTGGTAGTTTCAAGCACAACTCCTAAAACAGTGCCCTGTGTCCTTAGACTGCACAGCGAGTGTCTACACTGTCACTCTTTAAAACCTCATTGGAATTTTTTTTTTTAGTGTAAAATTTTTATATTTAGAATTAGTCATCTGGACTCAGTTTAGATGATCCCAGTTTTGTTGACAACATCCAAAACATCATAGTCAGGAGCCGGTTGAACATATGCCTTCTTCCCTCCATCAGGCCTGACCAGAGTATTGATCTTGGCTGTGTCAATGTCATAGAGCTTCTTCACAGCCTGTTTGATCTGGTGCTTGTTGGCCTTGACATCCACAATGAACATAAGTGTATTGTTGTCTTCTATCTTCTTCATGGCTGACTCAGTATTCTGGGGTAATTTGATGATGGCATAATGGTCAAGCTTATTTCTTCTGGGTGCGCTTCTTCTGAGGATATTTAGGTTGCCTTCAGAGCCTCAGTGTCTTTGGCTGTTGGAAGGTGGGTGATGTGTGAATCTTCTTTATTTTGTGGCTGTGGACACCTTTCAGCACTACGTTCTTTGCATTTAAAGCCTTGGCTTTGGCGTTGGCTTTTGGAGGAGCAGGGGTTTCCTTTTTCACTTTTGGTGCCATCTTCATTTAAAAAAAAAAAAAAGCACCTTCATTGAAATTTGAGCATTCCCTATCCCCATATTATTCCGAACCAGGTGCCTAACCTATCTGGCATCCAGAGTGCTCGGCAATAAGCCAGCCATGATTTGCTGAGAACTCACTGGTCCCAGTGAGGAGTTGTGCAGAGACTGTGGCACTGCTTCCCAAAGCTCTCAATGAGGATGCCAAAGGCATTTAAATCAGTACCTTGGAAAACCTGCTGTCCATAAGTGAAATTTGGCCTATGTGAAGAAGTTTGGTTGGTGTTCATTTTTTAAATCCTCCTTTACCCAAGGAGTGAGGATATTTTTTTCCATTGGTTTTTAGTGAGAGTGGAAGGAGAGTGGGAGGATAGGAAAGAGGGAAGGAAACAGCGATATGAGAGAGATGTCGATTGGTTACCTCCCAATCACAGGGCCGGGAATTGAACCTGAAATTGAGGTTCGTGTCCTTGACCAGGAATTGAACCCGAGACCCTTCTTCGGTCCTTAGGCCGATGTTCTATCCACTAAGAAACCAACAAGGACTGGTGGTTAATTTTATTATTATTATTATTATTATTATTATTATTAAATCTTTATTATTCAGATTATTACATTTGTTTCTCTTTTTTCCCCTCCATATCTCCCCTCCACCCATCTTCCACCCTTCCCTCTACCCTTACCTCCCTCCCATTGACCTCATCCATAGGTGTATGATTTTTGTCCAGTCTATCTCTGTACACCCCTCACCCCTTTCCCCCTGAGAATTATCAGTCCACTCCCTTTCTGTGCTCCTGATTCTATTATATTCACCAGTTTATTCTGTTGATCAAATCTTCAATTCCCTTAATTTTCAGATTCACTTGTTGATAGATACGTATTTGTTGTTCATAAATTTTTTATCTTTTACCTTTTTGTTCTTCCTCTTCTAAAAGAGTTCCTTTCAGCATTTCATATAATACTGGTTTGGAGTTGATGAACTCCTTGAGCTTTTTTCTTATTTGTGAAGCTCTTTATCTGCCCTTCAATTCTGAATAAATAGCTTTACTAGATAGATTATTCTTGGTTATAGGTTCTTGCTATTCATCACGTTGAATATTTCTTGCCACTCCCATCTGGCCTGCATCGTTTCTGTTGAGAAATCAGCTGACAGTTGTATGGGTGCTCCCTTGTAGGTAATGAACTGTTTTTCTCTTGCTGCTTTTAATATTCTTTCTTTGTCTTTTGCTCTTGGTATTTTAATTATGATGTGTTTCGGTGTAGTCTTCTTTGGATTGCTTTTATATGGGGTTCTATGTGATGTTAGAAACATCAATGAGAGAGACATCAATCAGCTGCCTCTTGCACACCCCACACTGAGGACGTGCCCGCAATCAAGGCACATGCCTTTGACTGGAATCGAACCTGGGACCCTTCAGTCCACAGGCCGACACTCTATCCACTGAGCCAAACTGGTTTCGGCAGTATCTTGGTTTCTGAAGGCACATCTCCGTGAAAAGAAAAAAACAGGTGACATGGAAAGACCAGATTTGCCAAGCCTGGGGATATTTTCTTGTTTGCTTAGTGTTTTGGTTTTGTTTTGTATTTGGAACTAAGAGCTCATTTAAATAAGCACAGCCCACCATCTGTGACCTGCCCTTTCTCAACATGCCTCTCACATTAATTTTGTGATGGCCCTGTTTTGTCATCTCTGCCCAGAGAGACTTGTCTGGGTCAGCTCAGCTCTCAGAGGATCCATCAAGATTGTGCATCCAGAGACCAGCTTTGTTCCCTTCTAAGCAACTAGTCTTCTCTAGCAGGGTACCTACTGGAATGCTGCTCCTTTCTAAGCTGTAGATGGTAGGTACCTCAGCTTCTTCCAGACCTAACATCTGTAGAGATCCATTAGGACTCAGGCAGGAACACTTCTGATTCTTTTCCTAAAGAGCTTCCCATTCCATACCCCTTAGAGTCCCTTGGCCTACAGCCTGGTGAGGGTACTCAGTGCTGCCAACAGGGTTATAGGAGGATGCCCATCTTATCCCCCACCCCCATTTTGCAGACATCATGTGGTCAGTGTCCAGGTGCTGGCTAAAAACAAAACGGAGACAAAAGCGGGTCCCTTCTTATTTCAACTCTTGAGCCATGCTATGCAGAGGGACATGTCCAGGTGGAGTCCAGTGTATTCTAGAAAGATGGAACCTAAGGTAGCTCCAGAGCCACAGAGCTCCTGCAATATCTCCCCTCCCCTCATGTCTGCTTCAAGGTCACAAGGTAGCCCCACTCCAGGTGTGCTGGCCCCCACCCTACACCCTCCGGGCTGGCTAGTACCATGAAAGGAAGAGGGTACAGCATCAAACTTGTCACACTACCCAGATTGAGGGGCTTCTGTCCTCAGCCTGACTGCCCAGCAGCACCTGGTTCTTGGGGTACTGCCAGCCCAGGATTGGCCCTTAAAGGAGCCATTTTTTTTCTTCTTTTTTTGTGGTAAGCCTTACCTGAATATATATATATATATATATGTATTTTTTTTATTGGTTTTTCACAGAGCGGAAGGGAGAGGGATAGAGAGCCAGAAACATCGATGAGAGAGAGACATCGATCAGCTCTCTCTTGCACGCCCCCATTGGGGATGTGCTGGTAACCAAGGTACATGCCCTTGATCAGAATTGAACCTGGGACCTTTCAGTGCGTAGACTGATGCTCTATCCCCTGAGCCAAAATGGTTTCGGCCCGAAAATATTTTTTTCCTTTGCTTTTAGAGCAGTGGTTGCCAATCTTTTGGACCTCACAGACCACCGTTGGTCTGTGGACCACCAATTGGCGACTGCTGTTTTAGAGAGTAGAAGGGGGGCATCAATGTGAGAGAGACACATAGATTGGTTGCCTCCTGACTGGCCTCAGCATCAAATCTGCAACCCAGGTATGCGCCCTTGACTGGGAATCCAACCATGATCCTTTAGTGCATGGGCCAATGCTCTAACCACTGAGAAACCAGCCAGGGCAGAAGCTGAGTGTTTTTTTTTTTGAACCATTTAAAGTTAGTTTTAGACTTCATAATGCTTCATTCCAGAGCGTTTCAGCGTGCATTTCCTAAGACTGTCTACATAACCCTTTCACATCTAAGATAGTTAATAGCAATTTTATTTGCTTTCTAGTACATAATTAAATTTCCACATAATGTTTTGATGTTTTTTTTTCTAGTAGAGGTGTTAATATATTATAGATTGTTTGGTTATAGATCATCTTGTCTCTTTTAGTCCACTTTTGTTTTTTAATGGCATTGACTTTTTAAAAATATATTTTTATTGATTTCAGAGAGGAAGAGGAAAAATAGAAACATCAATGATGAGAGAGAATCATTGATCAGCTGCCTCATGCACACCCCCTACTGGGGATGGAGCCCACAACCCAAGCATGTGCCCTTGACTAGAATCAAACCTGGGACCCTTCAGTTCACAAGTCGACACTCTATCCACTGAGACAAACTGGCTAGGGCAGTGGTTAGCAAACTGAGCCACAGTTTGCCGACCACTGGGCTAGGACATTATTGACTTTTTTAAGAGACCAGATTGCTCATCTTGGAGAATATCAGCATTCTGTGTTTGTTGGATGTCATGATGCTGTTGAATATACAAACCTGTGTGCCGGCTATTATCTGTAGTTGTGAATTTAGGTCCTCTCTCTCTTTTTGTTCATGAGTTTTGTTTGCTGGATAAGGGAGGCGCAATGACCCACCTAGCAAGCGCCAGTTTTCCTGGAAATTCAGCAGGTCATTGGCCCCTGCCCAGGCTGCTCTGATGGGGTTGATGGCCCAGGTTGGGAGAAGTTGGACTGCTGGGGTTGTGTGCTTTGCACAATGGAGAAATGGCGATGTGAGAGAGACAGGACACTGACCAGGGACGAGTGGTGCTCAGAGGGCACCTCAGAGGGGCCGAGAGAAGAGAGAAAACTGACCAAAGTCAGGCTGCTCTCTGGGGGTTCAGGAGTGTTCCGAGTAAACAGTGAGGGGACCCTAGGTCCCCATTCTGCCAGCCCTTCCCAAGCCTTAATTTACTTGTCTGGAATTTGGGGTGATTGTGACACTTAGTTTACTTGTCTGATATGTGGGGGATTATCGAGTTTCATGCAGTTACTAAGGGAACCACCATTCATGGTGGGGCATTAGTCTTCTCATCTTTCCTGCATCGCAGGATAGGAGGAGGAAGAGGAAGTGAATGTGCCATAATGGGATCTGTGGGCTGGTGGGTGTTTAGGGGAGGTTGGCTACTCTCCTGACCCCACCTCTCTCCCTACAGGTGTGAATGACAGAGGTGGTGCCATCCAACGCCCTCAGCGAGGTCAGCCTGCGCCTCCTCTGCCACGATGACATAGACACTGTGAAGCATCTCTGTGGCGACTGGTTCCCCATTGAGTAAGTTAAGTGGTGCCCTCTGCCCCATGGTTGTAGATTGGAGGGGTGAGGTAATGCCCAATGGATCTGATGAAGCTGAAAAGCTTGTGCAAAAAAATTTTTTTTTAATATATTTTATTTTCTTACAGAAAGGAAGGGAGAGGGATAGAGAGCTAGAATGAGAGAGACATCGATAAGCTGCCTCCTGCATGCCCCCTACTGGGGATGTGCCCTCAACCAAGATACATGCCCTTGACTGGAATCAAACCTGAGACCTTTCAATACACAGGCCAACACTCTATCCACTGAACCAAACCGGTTTCGGCATTTGTGCAAAATTGAGGATGTCCTGAAGGTGCCATGGTGGCCCAGAGTCACCTTGTCTGTCAGAGGAGTCCAGGCCCCACTTCCTGATGGCCATCACATCCTTTCCATCTCACTCTACCTTATGCAAAGAGTTCACCAAAAGGACTTTGCTGAGAAAGTTTACTTACAAAGATGTTCGATGCAGTGCTATTTATAAATCAGACAATTGAGAAGCAACTTAAGTATCTTAACAGTAAAGAATGGCTGACATATGTTAGGGTATTTACATGCGAAAATGAAATATTATTCACCAGGTAAAGTGAAATCTGTCATCAAGATATACTTGACAAGGAAAGTTTTTTAATAAGATATTAAGTGAAAAAAAGCAGACTAGAAAATTGTATATCCACAATTTCACTTTTATTTGAAAACATGCATAAGATAAAAAGCCTATGAAGATATGTACTATCTAGCAAAGTATTTTTGGTACTTTGGAATGTGTAGATTATTAGTAGCTACAAGTTTGTTTTATTTTGCTTGTCTGTATTTCCTCCATTTTTCTATAATATGCACATAAAGCTTTTGTTGTGAGGAAAATAAGTGCAAACTTTTAAAAATTAAAAATAAGGTCTTGCTAATCATTATGTTTCTATGAGTCTTAACCTCAGGTTTCACCCACTGCAATCAGGAGAGGAACGTGGGCGATACCAGGCCTCATAAAGCCTTTTGGTGGGTGGTCAGTGGACTTTGCAGAGCAAATCTGAGCAGAGCACCTCTCCATTGTGTCTCCACCCTCTTCCAGCTCTTGGTCTCAGGAAAGGCATCTGGACTAACTTGTTATGTCCCAAATCCACAGACCAATAAAAACCCAGAATGTCCTGTCCCCTCATCAAAACTCCTTACTGGGGCTGAGTCATCTGTCTTTCATCACTGTGTCATAGGGCTTTGCATGAAACATTCTCTTTTTCTGCTCCCTTTGGATCTTGAGTTTGAACTCTTCCAGCTGCCCCTCCAGGTACTGCTCTCATGGAGACAATGTCATGGGAGGTTTCCCCTCTCTTATCTCTGTATCTTGTAAAATCATTTTTTCATCAGAAATTCCCCATCTTGTCTGGATAGATTGCTGCTTTAAGATGATGATTCACTGAGAGTGATACACTTTGGTGGAGACTAAGTGGTGGGAAGAGCAGTGGACACAGGTGCCTCGAATCCCCTGTGTGTCCACTGTCTGGATTTGGCTTTTGGCAGTTTCACCTAAGTTTGTTCTCCTCAGGTACCCAGACTCATGGTATCGTGACATCACCTCCAACAAGAAGTTTTTTTCCCTTGCTGCAACCTACAGAGGTACCATTGTAGGAATGATAGTAGCTGAAATAAAAAATAGGACCAAGATACACAAGGAGGTAAGTATGTGTGGTGATGACGGAACTGCCAGGCCCTTGGGACAGAATCACGCTGCCTGATCTATAACTCTTTCTCTTAGGAGCCCAGACCATGTATGAGACTCATATCCAGGTGGTTTCTTTCTGTGTGTATGTAATATAGTCATATGTACATTAAGTAACACATCATAACTGCAGGCTTCTTTCTAATGACTGTCATTTTGAAATTGGGAGTGGGTATAAAAGATTCACTGAGAATCTGCAGAGTTGTAAGGGTCTGTGATTTGTATTGGTGATGGTGTCACAGAAACTGTTAATACTGCTGTGGTTTGTTAAAGGAAATGCTAAGTTCCAGTTACAGGTTAGTAAAAACAAATATTTTTTTCCTGTTCAACTTCATAGACCCCTCCAAGATCTATCTAAGAACTCTGGAGAGTCTTTGGACCCTGAGTTGATTCTGCGTCAAGATTCTGCCTACCCCTAGCTGGTTTGGCTCAATGGATAGAGCATCGGCCTGTGAATCAAAGGTTTCTGGGTTCAATTCCAGTCAAGAGCATGTTAAAAAAAAAAAAAAAGGCAATTAGACCTTCAAAATAAATAAATTTAAAAAAACACAAAAATATTCTCCCTAATGATTTTGGTCATCTTATAAAGTGACTGAGTAGCGTTTATCCATGGGTATTTACTCCACAGAGGGGAAAAAACCCACCACCAACTGGCAACTGCTTCTATCTGTTTGGCTTGAGGTTATTTATTTAAAAGTGCAAGAAGGATATCTCTCCCTTTTATTTATTTATTTTTCAACATCTATTTTTATTGATTTCAGAGAGGGAGAGAGAGATAGAAACATCAATGATGAGAGAGAATCTTTGATTGGCTGCCTCCTGCATGCCCCCCACTGGGGATGGAGCCTGCAACCCAGGCATGTGCCCTTGACTGGGAATCGAACCGTGATCTCTTGGTTCATAGGTTCACACTCAACCACTGAGTTAGCTAGGTGGATCTCTCTCCCTTTTAAAGACCCAACCCACTTAGGTCTACCTTAATTTACCTGTAATTAGATTCTGGCAAAGTTGGTTTCTTTTAAGAGTAACTTTTCTATCCTAGCTTTCTTCTGATTTTTTTCTTACATTTCTGTGCTAAGATACAGCAAAAAAAAGAAACATCAGCATTTTCAGCAAGCATCTATATCTTTTTGGTCTTTCACAGAACAAACTGTTCCACCTTCCCCTCCCCAGATTTGTTCTCCAAAACCCTCTCTATGAAGCTTTTCCTTTGTGCCCCCAGCAACTGACCAGCCCCACACATATGGTGACTAGATCTCTGAACTCCTTTGAATGTCTGGTTTTCCTATGAGGGCAAAGATTGGAACCCTTTCCTTCTACTCCCTGGGTATCAGGAGAGCCTTTGCACTCTGGACTTTCTCTGGCCTCCCTGAGAGGCAGAATGAATTCAACACTGAGGAAAGAGAGCAGAGGCTATCAGAAGACATCATCTGGGGAATGAAGTACCTGCTTTACCTTCCTGACCCTTCCATGGCTTCAAGTAACAAGAGCTATAAGGATGCCTCCCTGAGACTGAGTTTGCCTATGTCCAGCTTAACTGTAATATGGAGTTCTGGGGCCGGGGTCGGGGTCAGGAGCGTGGTGAGTAGGGACAGAAACAGGCCAACCCATGCCCA
This sequence comes from Lasiurus cinereus, assembly GCA_011751065.1. NCBI lineage: Eukaryota > Metazoa > Chordata > Mammalia > Chiroptera > Vespertilionidae > Lasiurus > Lasiurus cinereus. The sequence continues at coordinate 4,690,845 of JAAGEH010002525.1, forward strand.
GCACACGGGAGCTACTCAGTGAACAGTTGACAGGGATGAGAGAGGCCAAGTCACCAAGCTTTCTTTACAAAGTGGAAGAACATCAGAACCTCATGATGGTCGAATTCACAACTCTCTCAGTCCAGAATTTTATCTCTAAACCAAGAGACCAACAAGAGTTGGTGAGTCCTGGTGTGACGCTGTGCCTGGTGTGGACAGCAGAGAGGCCACTCAGACTCTCCACCCTCTGTACTCTAAGACCACCTGGGGCAGCACATGATCCTTTAATTAAACTTTTATTTTTTTTTAATTTTTTAAAATTGATACTTAGAAAGTAAGGAGGAAAGAGAGAGAAGGAAACATCGATATGGGAGGTTGCCTCCTGCACATCCTCTAATTGGGATCAAGATTGCAAACCGGCATCGTTGCACGGGACAATGCCCAACCAGCTGAGTCACACAGGCCACAGGGCTAATTAAATTTTTACAACTTTGTATTTGGCGTTTGATCTCTTGGTGTGTCAGTTGACAAGTGTGAGCACCATTTAATACCCACACAGCATAGTCATTTCCTTTTTACCATCATAGCTTTACTTCTCTGGTATCAGTGTCCTTCCTTGTATGGTCTACCACCCTTCCAAAGAGAAGCAACTCTTTGTGAGTATTCTTATTTTAGCAGAAAGGCCCACATCCCCTTGTTTCCATGGAATGGTGTTGACTGTCCATTATTCTCTGTTCTATCTCTTTTTGCTCCAGTGGCCCCCCAGGTGTTGTGGCTGGGAGAGTCAGCACATGAGATATGTTCTGCAGTGAGATTATGTGCTTCAACTGTGAACCTGACTTTATTTCTGACTTTTTCTTTAGGATGGAGATATTCTAGCCTCCAACTTCTCTGTTGACACACAAGTTGCATACATTCTAAGTCTGGGAGTAGTGAAGGAATTCAGAAAGCACGGCATAGGTAAGGGGCGGTTGAAATAATGATTTTTGGCATATACACTCTACCACCACCACCCACTGCCCCGTTGACCTTCAATTCAGCCCATGCTTTTTCCACATATTACCAGGTCTTTCTGTATGGCCTCATTCCCAAAGCTTACAAGATCAGATTACTAATAGCTCTCAAAGGTCCTCATTACAGAATGGGCACCTTTAACCACACCTGCTGACACATTCACAACTTATATCTGGTCACAAGGTATGCTTGATTAAGAATAGAAAACATAATTGAGGACTCAGTCCTAGCTCCTATGGGTCAGATTCCTGTCACATCTGGGTGCCATGCCATCTTTATGTCTCCAACTTCCCATCCCACTCAGCTACAGCAGAGTCTTCATTTGTACCTGTGGGTACAAAAGGGACACACCTAGTCCCTTTTGTACCCACAGGTCTTCCCATTCCACATTTTCCTGGGCTTAGGTTTACACTTTTTGTTGTCTAAAAGGCTAATGAATCTCCCCTGTGGAGTCAGCCCCTGGGAGGGGACTATGCAGCCTGATCCATGTTTCTGGACAGCCAGTGGTCTGCAGCTAACTGGCCCTGTCTGGCTGTGGGATTTTAGGAATTTTGACCATGGCTGATAATGGGAAATCTTTGATACAATGGTGGGGAGATCTGTAGAGATCTCTGAGGTCACTTCCTTGTCTGCTTATGCTTCCTCCTCACCTACCCCGCTATGTGTGACTGTTGCCTCTTTGCCTACAGGTTCCCTTTTACTTGAGAGTTTAAAGGATCACATATCCACCACTGCCCAGGACCACTGCAAAGCCATCTACCTGCACGTCCTCACCACCAACAACACAGCAATAAACTTCTATGAAAACAGAGACTTCAAGCAGCACCACTATCTCCCCTATTACTATTCCATCCGTGGGGTCCTCAAAGATGGCTTCACTTATGTCCTCTACATCAATGGTGGCCACCCTCCTTGGACCATCTTATATCCTTTTCTTCTCAGGGGTGAGCGACTGTGGCTTCCTAGCATCAACTGGAGCTGTGGTCGCTTTCAGATGACATTCACAAAGCCAAGGTCACAGGATGCATTTTTTCCTGATGAGATGATGATGTGGGTAGATCTGATTTGTTTGTATTAGGAATTAATGGTCTGGTTGCAGATATTGGGAAAGCAGACATGCTCTGGCACTCATTGTTTCCTGGACTTGAGCCCAGTACAAGGGGTGGATTTTTAATCCTCCTGGTCCAAGATCTATCCATCCATTCGTCCATCTATTCACCCAATAAGTATTGGTTGAGAGTCTCCTGTTCCTGGTATGTGGGGGCTACAACAGTGAACAACATAGGCAAGGCCCCTGACATGGTGGGGACTGCATGCTGGCAGGGGAGAAAGCAAGTAAGGGAGGTGAAAGAGTTGTTTGCTATTTTGAATACTTAGTTCAAACCTTTCTTATCAGAATGTAGTGTAGGTGATCCAGTAGTGTGTCCCATCCCTGCTCCCTCCTTTTTAACTATCTCCAGTCCTAAACAGGTAAGAGGGAGGCTAAAAGACTTCTTAATAGTCATAGGGTGTGGCTCAGAAAATACTGTGTGTATATGTATCTATGTGTAAATACTAGTAAACAAATGAGTCTAGGATTTATCCATTTCATAAGGAAATAAACGGGAGAGAGAGAGATGGTACAAAGCCCACAGGTCTCCTTGCTCATGAGAAGATGGGTCTCTGTGCTAAGGGCTTAACACTGTTGACCCCTCTATGTCATAGGAATGAGGCCCTGCCCCTCTGAGGACTGAGGCTAGGGGGAGGACCTGGAACACTTGCTCTTTTGCTTTACCCCTCCCTGCAGCACCCAGGCCCTGTCTGTTAACCTTGGTCTGGGTGTCCATGTGCCTGAGGCCTCACCTGGAAGGTCCTTTTGTACCCACATGCTCTTTTATTATTTTGCATAGTGGAGGCCCTTCCCTCTATGGAGGTTTTCCAGCACTCTGCAGAGATTAAGTGGACTTTTGGCCTCCCTTGAGAATGTCATGCTGTCTGCACTTGGTCCTGCAGGTTGCTGTTTGGGCCTCTGTTGACAGTGCCACTCCAGGTGTGTGTGGGCAGGGAAGGCGAGTTGGACTCTTCCTTAACAGCGTCCCACGGACTACATCCAGCACCTGGGTTCTGCTCTAGCAAACCTGAGCCCCTGCTCCATCCCACACAGGATTTACCGTCAGGCCCACAGCCTGCTCTGCAGCTTCCTGCCGTGGTCAAGCATCTCCACCAAGGGTGGCATTGAATACAGCCGGACCATGTGATGCCTGCCGGGCAGTCTCCAACAGGTCCCACCCCTTGGCGCTCTGCGGAGCCCACCTGCCTGGCCATTTGACCTCAACTGTGTTCTGCAGAGGAGCTGGCCCATCACCTGCCCCAGCTGCAGGCCCGGTGCTACATGGGCTCGGGAGCAGAGCGCCGTGGGGCGGGTATGCCCGGTCTCCAACAGGTATGCCAGAATAGGTGGTGGGGAAAAGGGATCAGATCTGACTGGGATGATGGACTTGAGAAATGGAGGGCCTGGCGCTTCTGGTGCTTCCTACAATAAAAACAGAAGGCTCTAGATAGGCACCTGCTGCACTGAGGGCTGAGGTAGTACCTGAGCAACTCGCAGAAATTTGAAGGACTGCCCTAGCCAGTTTGGCTCTGTGGATAGAGTGTCATTTTGCGGACTGAAAGGTCCCAGGTTCAATTCCCAGTCAAGGGCACATGCCTGGGTTGTGAACTCTGTCCCCGGTAGGAGGCAGCCAATCAGTGGTTCTCTCTCATCATTGATGTTTCTCTCTCCCTCCCTCTCCCATCCCCTCTGAAATCCATAAAATATATATTTTATATATAAATGAAATATTACATATTTTATATATAAATAAAAGAAATTTGAAGGAGGGAAGCAGAGTCCTGAGCTCTTGCCCAGAACTTCATCTTTTCCCTTGAACGACTTTTAAAAAAATAATTTGCCGAAACCGGTTTGACTCAGTGGATAGAGTGTGGCCTGCGGACTGAGGAGTCCTAGGTTCAATTCCGGTCAAGGGCACGTACCTTGGTTGTGGGCATATCTCCAGTGGGGGGTGTGCAGGAGGCAGCTGATTGATGCTTCTCTCTCATCGATGTTTCTAACTATCTCCCTTCCTCTCTGTAAAAAGTCAATAAAATATATTTTAAAAAAATATTAAAAAAATAATTCATTCACAGAAATGGAAAAAGTACCAAAAGGTCAAGCCCTTTCTCTGTCCCCACCCCACCATCCATATCCACTTATTACCTTTCCAAGGGGTGTCTGGAGCTGATGTCAGCTTTAACACCAGTGGCAGCATCAGCTCACAATGAACTTCCCTGAGGTGGGCACCTTATAGATGGGGGCTCTATTCAGACATGGCCACTTCTTTTCTTTTCTTTCAAAATAATAGTTTTATTTTTATTAGTCTTATAAACATGTTACATGGTCATTACTTTAAAACTCAAACCATATAGAAAAGTGAAGAAAAAAGTAAAACCTCAGTATTGAGAGAAAACCACTAATATTTTGGTAAACCTCTTTTCAAACCGGTTTCGGCAAATTATTTTTTTTAAAGTCGTTCAAGGGAAAAGATGAAGTTCTGGGCAAGAGCTCAGGACTCTGCTTCCCTCCTTCAAATTTCTTTTATTTGTATGCATATAATAAACCTATACAGACATAAAGATATAGACATGGCCACTTCTGAACACATGAGTACTATGGGGACCCAGCCAGTCTCTCTCAGACCTCACAGAACACCAGAGCTGGAAAGGGTCATGGGGACCCCAGGGCTCATCCGCTTATGCATGGACACGGCCTAGAGCAGATTGTTGATTTGAGCCAAGCTCACACAGCACGCTCCATGGCCACCTGGGCTGGCGTGCCCAGTGCCTTGATTTGTGCTGGGACTGAGGAACCCAGATGTCACTAAAAGGGACTCTGGGCTTAGAGAAGGGTTCACCCTTCAGGGGCACCCAGGGCCAGCAGTGGGTTCCTAGGCCGGACATAGTGTTTCTGTGGAGACCTTCACCCCTGCTCCCCTCTTTCTCTTTCCTGCAGGTTCTTCCAGCCCTCCTTCCTGTTCTGGAAACCTCTGCCCTTGCCTTGGTCTGGCCCCCATGTGAGTGCACCAGCCTCATAAGCTGGCCACAGTGTTCATTGTGGCCAGTTGCATCAGCTGCCCTGGGAGTATGGAGGCAGAAGAGGGCTTCCTTCCCTGCACGTCTTCATTGGCTTCTTCCCCTGCACTGCCTGTTCCATCCAAATCCTTCCTCCAAGGCCGGAAGGAGGAGTCCAAGTGTTATGGATAGACTTGGCCCTAAAAACACAGGAGCCTCAGAACAATGAAGGGATGAAATAAAGAGAACTCCAAACCCTTGTAAAGAACCAGCCTTCAGAAGCCTGGGGGACAGGAGCAACCCGTACCTCCCAGGAGGGGCTAGTGAGTGGTGGGAGGCTCTTTACCCAAGCACAGAGCTCTGGGGCTTGGTTCCCTGGCATAATGGTCAGATAATGGGAAGGTTTCCCACTCCTCTGTTGGCAGTACTGCTGTGTCAGAGAGCGAGGAACTACCTATCACATGCTGGATGTGCCATTTCAGTTGAATTGCTGCAGGGAGCCGGGCTGAGGACAGGTGCTGGTGAGGGTTCCAGCTGCATCTGTGAGATGCAGTTCTGAGGCCTGACCTGATGCAGACAAGAAGAATTGAGTGTGGTGTTTGATCAAGTAGGACCTGGCCTTTGAGACTGGGGGCAGTCACTTGCCTTGTGGTCCTCAGCCTCTGGGAACAGAGACAGAAGAGGCTGTGTCAGTGCCAGGAAGTATGCATGTGGACATCACTTGGTTCTGGCGTTCCCTCCACCCTATCCCCCAAAGCTGCTTGCTCCCTGCCCTGCCCTCCAGAGTAAAAGGGGTTGGCAGAGTCACGCCCAGCATTGCTGCAGTGCCCTGGAGACATCGCCACAGTGCACCAGTCTGATTGGGAGGAGAAGGTGGAACAACCAAGCAAAGGGGCCTCGAGGTGGCATCCTTCCCTCCCTCAGAACCCCAGCCCAGGGGCTCCTCTGGCCTTGTGGTGGAGGGAAGGGGTTTCTCGAGATGAAGGCGAGCCTGCGCAGGAAAACCACTTCTCCTTCCTCGGCCACTTCACACTCTCACTGACTGGTCCCCATTCCGTGTTGACATTGACTTTGAGCTGAGGCCCAGCTCAGTGTCCTCGCTAATCTGAATCAACGGTTATCATGTGGTTTTTATTTTTGCCTCACGGGGTAAGGGAAGAGTCTTCCAGAAGGTTCTGCCTTGGACTTCCATATTGAGCCGAGGCCTTGCCCTGCCCCTTCCTCCTTGCCCCTAATCACGGCAGTGTCTAGCCCAGTGTTGAACAGATTGTAGTGTTCTGTCTGATTATAAACAAATAAATAGACACTAATTGGTCACATCCTGTCTTGTACTTTGGGCCATTCCTGGGGGGATTTGCCCCCTTGCTGGGACAGTGGTTTTAGATAGCCCAGGAGCTGCTTGTTGGTTGTTGTCAAGTCCCAAGGATGGCTTCCAGGTAAAAGGACCAATTGTTTTGTGTCATTTATCCTGCCAAGTAATGCAGTCCTGGGGAAGAGGGTCTAGAGTTGCAAAGCACAACTGGGTTCTTTATTTAAACTCAGAAGATCCTCAAGCAGCTGCCCCCATTTGTTTAGGAGTCTCCTTGGACAACTTCAGGCCTTGAACTGGGGCATGGTCCTCTGGGGGTCACTATCCTGGCTTTGAGAAGGCTCGATAGGTGACATAATGCAGTGGTCAGAAAGGAAACCTGGGCCAGTGCAACTTGCCTTAGGAGCCTGGGGGGACTGGGACTTTTGGTCCAGGGCACCTCATCATGGAAGTCAGAGGTTGGCCAATTCTGGAACCATGTGTTCCCAGCAACCTCTCTGGAGTTTCTGGCCACCCTGGGGTATGGAGTGATGCTAGTTGCCCCATTAGACAGATGAAAACTGGTTCAGGGGCTGGCAGTTGCCCAGGAACCATGCAGCTTTTGAACAGCCCCTCTAAAAACTGCGTGCTGCTCCCTTGATGGTGGTGCATCACCCAGATAGCCCTCCCCAGAACAGGGCCTGAGGCACCTGCAGAGCTGGGTGTCAGGGAGCCCATGTGGTTGTATGGAAGCTAGAGGCATTGAATGTTTCAAAGTCAGTGAACTAGCCTGGTCTCTGAATCCTAGCAGCATCCTAGTGCTGTGAATTTGAGGCAGATACACCTTGTTTAATGGGTCAGCTTCAGGATTGAGGGGTGACTTCTTGGGGCTCTTGGTTAGTCATGTGGCCAAGTATTAACTTGCAAGGGTGGGCAGGGGTTCTGGTGACCATTGCCCTAAAGGTACCTTTCCAACCCATCAGGCTTCAAGGATAGGCTCCTAAGGGCTGAGACTGGCTCCTGGTAGTCCAGTTCCAAACCCACTGGCCATTCAGGGAATAGGGTAATGTCTGCTTGTTTGTGGCCCTGGGTGCTCCTTCACATCAGTTCCCTGTCCCCAGCATGCCAAGGCTATGGCTTTTCCACTTGTCAGCCTCTTTGGAGTGCTTTTTAAAAAAACTTTGGGAGGTTTAAGAAAGAATGATTTGGAGACCAACTCAGCTGCAGTAGATGTTCTTTCTTGGGGGAAAGACTAGGCTGTGATTTGTCTGCCCTCCACGCTTCAGCAAGGATGGCTCAACTGGCTGAAGGATGCACTCCCAAGGTGGTTCAGAGGTCAATGGTGGCCTCCCCTGGTGTGGGTTGGTTTCCCACCATGTGGGGGCTCTTTATGTGGATACTATCCCCTGACACACACGCACTAGAAGCTGCTAGGCTTCCTTCATGCCAGAAGTGATGCCAAGTTACTTCTACTACATCTATTAGTAAAGCAAGACAGGAAGTAATACACAAGGCCAGACCACTGGGATATGACTCAGATCTGAACCCTGGGGGCAGTCTGGAAGGAACCCAGTTCTCCTGGTCTCCAAAATCATAGACACTATCACTTGGGTATGGCAGGAGCCTCCAAAAGGGGCTTCCAACCCAGGCTGCCAGGACTGGAAGTCAGCCAGACAGTGAGGGTCACTGAGGCCAACCTTGGTCTTCCCATCCAGTCCCCATCCTGAGGCCTAGCGACATAGACCAGGAGTGATTCTGCCTCCAGGAGATATTGGACACTATCTGGAGAAACCTTTGGTTGTTACAGTTTGGAGGAGGGAGCTAGCTGAATCTAGTGGGTAGAGGCTGCTGACACTGCTAAATATCCTATAACACATCTGATAGCCGCTACTGCAAAGAATGATCTGGTCCCAAATAGCAACAGGGCCAAGAACATGAAAACTTGCTCTCAGAAACACAGGTGCCAAGGGGTTGTTTTTCTAACTGAACTGGCCTAATGATAGACAGAGGGACAAAGGTGCATGTGGGCTTTGGCTTTTATTGAGATTAGACCAGCAGGCTCCCCAGCCTCTTTGGGAGCCCCACTCTCCACTCAGCCCGGCCTCCCAGGTACAAGTGGTTTACTTGAGTTGGAGCAGGCTGCAAGGGCATGCCCAGGCTTCTATTTTTTTTTTCCTGTCCCTCCCTCAGGACCTCCTCCCTCCCCTCAAGTTTTCCCAAGGCTGGCCCAGGCTCTGGTGCTGGGCATCTGCAGGTGTCTCCATCTGGAGGGGCTACTGGTGGGACTGAGCCCTTCCTCTCTGGACCTGCCTCCTCCGCCATCTCCTGGATCATCTTTCCCTCCTGTCCTGAAGCTGTGAAAACAGCACTCGGATCCCTATGGCCTCTCCAGAGCCCCAGAGCAGATTCTCTTGCATAATGGACAGGTGGACTCCTCTGAGGCCTCCCAGGATCTCTTGGGCCTGAATCCCAAGCCTTCATGGGTACCAGGCTGGGAGGGGACACCTTTGGCTGGCTCCATGCTGGAACTGGATGCTGAGGAAAGGGGGGAGGGAGGCGTTACTTGGAGGGCCCCAGGGGAGGCTGCCAGCCTATCTTATCCTATGATGCCCCCCTCTAGAACCTGATATCATTTGAAAGAGGAGTGGAAAAGGAGGGAGGTCTCTTTAAAGATAATCCATGAGAGAGGGAGGAGGAGGGGGGAACATGGTTTAAGTTCTTCATCTAACCCAAACCCTTCATTTCACTAATGGGGAAACTGAAGCTCAACCAGAAGTAGGGGAGCTTGTCAGTTGCAGAGAGGGGACAGAAACACTGAGTCTTGGGAATGGAGAAGGGCCCATCTGAGTCTCCAACCCACCCCTTCCCTGAAGGGTTTCTCCCTCCTGCATCACCTAGACAGGTACTCACCTGTATTTCCCAGGCTGTCCCTGGGCAGTTGAGCTTCCAGAAGGGTTGAACGGTGGCTGTTACATGGGTTCAGAGTACCCTGTGGCAGGTCCAGGGGCCAGGCCATGCCCTCAGGCCATGGGAGGCAGCTCCCAGCCATGAGCCGGCCCAGCCAGTGACTCTCACACTGGCCAGCAGGCTGCATGTGGCCTGGTAGATAGAGTGCCAGGCCCCGGAGGTGGCGCAGCCGGAAGTTCTTGGGCTTGCTTCCCTGGGCACTGGGACACTGCTGCTGCTGGGCCCCCAGCCCTCCTTCGTAGATGTTGGATGGTGTGTCGAGGTGACTGGGGAGTCCTTGGGCCCAGCTCACGGAATCTGTGGAGGGAAAAGCAGGAGGTTGGTGGCCACAGCAGCCATGATGCGAGACCAACACATCACATGCTCATGTAATGGGCTCCATGTCAGCCTGCCAAACCTTAGCTTACCTGTCAAATGGACTAAATCCTTGTCTCCAGCCTCCCCTGACCCAGTGTATTAATCCTCTTCCCTCTCCCAGCCAACAGGGAGGTCTGAGAAGCCTTAGCCTTGGCACCAAATTCTCTTTCAGGACTTCAAGCCCTCCTTCCACCTTCCTCCTTTTTTTGTTAATCCTCACCTGAGGATATTTTTTTCCATGGATTTTTAGAGAGAGTAGAAGGAAAGGAAGAGGGGGAAGGAAGAGGGAAAGATATATATATATAAACGAGGTACATTGATTGCTCCTACAGGCAACCCAACTGAGCCAGCATTTGAACCTGAAACCCAGGTACGTACCCTTGACCGGGAATTGAACCCATGACCCTTCAGAGTATGGGCCTACACTCTAACCACTGACCATACTAGCTAGGGTCTTCTGCTACCCTTTTTTTTTTTTTTACCCCTACCCTAGATCACTCTGGTACCAATATAGATATTTCACACTGGGTTCAGAAACACACAGTCCAGGTCACACGTTCTGGACCAGTGGCCATTCCTCTCTCGCAAGTATACATGCCCGTAGTGGCTTTGGGCCCATGTCAGAACAGTAGGACATCTCTCTTCCTGCCATTCTTTCCCATGGCCCCGCACCTTCTCTTATGTGCAGCTCAGAGAACGCACAGACCAAGGCTTCCATTGAGGGCCAGTTTGGTGGGGGAGGAGTGGCCCAGCCTTCTGTGCAACAGGGCTCTGCTCTCCCCTGCCTAGGGGGTGGGTCTGCAGGTTTCCCCTGGCAACCGGCTGTGTGATGTCACAGGGAAGCCTTCCTGGACCTCCTGAGTTAGAGGTAGGATTATGCCCTGGACAGAGGGTGGGAGGAGAGCAAGGGAAGGGGGCAGAACCCGAGAGGAGGTCCCTGGTCCCTCTGGCTTGGGACAGGCCGGACAAAACAGACTCAACTCTTGCAGGCTGAGGAGTCACTACCAGAGGTGACTTCGTGGGACTCTCAGTTTCCTCAACTGTGGTTGGAAAATGAGGTTTAGGGGTACAGATTTAGTGAAACCTGGGTCAGTGCTTTGAGTACTGAGTGGATAAATCACAAGTTTGGTTGGTTGGTGTGTTTTAATCACAACTTTTTTAACTGTCCATTTTCCTATAAGTAAAGTAAGGGTATTGTGTGGCTCATATAAAGTGTGAAGAAATACTGTGAAGGAACTATAGCTCTTATATACCACTAGTGGGAATATTAAATGGCACCACCACTTGGGGAAATAATTTCTTAAAAAGTAAACTTCCAAATAGAAGGCATCCAAATTGGTAAGGAAAAAGTAAAACTTCCATTATTTGCGGATGACATAACTACATATATAGAGAAACAATATTAGAAATAGTAAATTCAATAAAATAGCAGGATACAAAATTAATATTCAGAAATTAGTTGCATTTTTTGTATACTAATAATGAACTATTAGAGAAATTAAGGAAACAATACTATTTACAATTGCATCAAAAAAACAAAATACTTAGGAATATATTTAACCCATGAGGTAAAAAACTGTATTTGAAAAATTATAAGACTTTGAAGAAGATACAAATAAATGGAAGTATATACGTACATGGATAGGAAGAATTTAACATAGTTAAAATGTCCTTATTTCCCAGATCAATCTATAGTTTCAAAGCAATTCCTATCAAAACACTGATGACATTTTCTCACAGAACTAGACAATCCTAAATTTTATGTGGGACCACAAAAGACCCCAAATAGCTAAAGCAATCTTAAGGACAAAGTTGGACTGTGCTCTTTCTCTGGAGCACTCTCATGCTTTCCCCCCATATTATTTCCCCAGGCATGTTACCTTTGCTTTACTTCTAAGCTATAAAGCCCCCCTTTTTGACTCTATAACTTGTTTCCTGAGCCCATACAGCCCAGCTGGCTCATTTTTTCTACCTTTGTAACCTTTTAAATAAACTTTTGCTTGTAAAAGAAAAAAAACAAAGTTGGAGGAGGTATTGTGCCACTCGATCTCAAACTATACGACAAGACTATAATAAAACAACATTGGACTGGCATAAAAACAGACACACAGATCAGAATAGAGAGCCTAGAAATAAACCCACATCTATATGGTCAATTAATCTATGATAGTGGTTGGCAAACTCATTAGTCAACAGAGTCAAATATCAACAGTACAACAATTTAAATTTCTTTTGAGAGCCAAATATTTTAAATTTAAATTTCTTCTAACGCCACTTCTTCAAAATAGACTCGCCCAGGCTGTGGTATATTGTAGAAGAGCCACACTCAAGGGGCCAAAGAGCCACATGTGGTTTGCAAGCCACAGTTTGCCGACCACTGATCTATGACAAAGGATACAAGAATATACAATGGGGTAAAGAATATCTCTTCAATAAACGGTGTTGGGAAAACTGGGTAGGTATATGCCATAAAAAACAACAAACAAAAAAATACACCTAGACCACTTTCTTACACTATATAAAAAAATAAACTCAAAATGGATTAAAGGCTTAAGTGGAAGACTTGAAACTATAAAACTCCTAGAAGAAAACAGGCAGTAAACTCTGACACCACTCTTAGCAAAAATTTTTTGAGTATGTCTCAATTGGGCAAGGGAAACAATCTAACAAAAAAATAAATGGGTCTATATCAAACTAAAAACTTTTTGTGCAGCAAAGGAAACCATTAACGAAAAGACAACCTACTGAGTGGGAGAAGATATTCACCAATGATACAGCAATAAGGGGTTAATATCCAGATATAAGAAACATATATAATTTAGCACCAAAAAAATTTAAAAAATGGGCAGAGGAAAAGTTTTAAACATGCCTGAATAGGCATTTCTCCAAAGAGGACATACACATGGCCAATCCTATATAATACAAGCCTAATATGCTAAGTGTCTGTTCATCCGATTTTCCGTTCAACCAACCAAGGTGTAATATGCTAAGGCCACTCAACTTCTTGTTATGATGTGCACTGACTACCAAGGGGCAGACAGTTGACTTGTCGACCAGTCACTATGATGAGCACTGATCACCAGGGGGCAGAAGCTCCAACTGGTAGGTTAGCTTGCTACTGGGGTCCGACTGATCAGAACTGAGTGAGATGGGCTGGACATGCCTTCGAGCCCTCCTGTGGTCCCTTCCTGGCTGGCCAACCTCCGTGCACCGGTGGGATCCCTCAGCCTCGCCTGCACCCTTTTGCAAACCCAGCTGAGGGACCCCCCCAACCCCTTGAGTGCATGAATTTCCATGCACTGAACCTCTAGTAAGATATAAGAAAAGATGCTCAATGTCACTAATCATAAGGGAAATACAAATTTAAACCGCACCTCACAATTGTCAAAATGGCTATCATTAATAAATCAACAAATGTTGGTGAAGACCTGGGGGAAGGGAACCTTTGTGCACTGTTGGCATTACAAATTGGTGCAGCCACTATGGAAATAGTATAAAGTTGTCAAAAATTAAAAACAGAACTATCATATAACTCAGCAATTTCACTTCTGGGTATTTATCCAAAGACATGCAACATACTAATTTGAAATGATATATGCATCCTATGTTCATTGCAGCATTATTCACAATAGCCAAGATACGGAAGCAACCTAACTGTCCAATGACAGATGACTGGATAAAGATGTGGTATATATAGGAGAATATTATTCAGTCATAAGAAGAATGAAATCTTGCCATATATGAAAACATGGATAGACTCAGAGGGTGTTATCCTAAGTGAAATAAGTCAGAGAAAGACAAATGCTATGTGATTTCACTTATATGTGGAACCTAAAAAACAAAATAAATGAACTAATAAAATAGAAACTCATAGATACAGAGAACTAACTGATAGTAGCCAGATGGGGAGTTGAAGGACATGGTAAAAAAAAAAAAAAGCAAAGGGCTTATATACAAATTTGCAGTTACAAAATAGTCATGGGAGCTCTGGATGGGTGGCTCAATTGGCTAGATTGCCATCCCAATACACCAAGGTTGCAGGTTTGATGCCTGGTCAGGGTACATACAAGAATTAACTAATGAATATATAAATAAGTGGAACAACAAGTAGGTGTTTCTTTCTCATCAGCTTTTATTTTATTCTTTTTAATTTAATCTTTATTGTTTGGATTATTACAATTGTTCCTCTTTTTCCCCCCCATAACTCCCCTCCACCCAGTTCCCACCCCACCCTCTACCCTTATCCCCCCCCATTGTCCTCATCCATAGGTGTACGATTTCTGTCCAGTCTCTTCCCGCACCTTCCTCAACCCTTTCCCCTGAGAAGTGTCAGTCCACTCACTTTCTATGCCCCTGATTCTATTATATTCACCAGTTTATTCTGTTAATCAGATTTTTAATTAACTTGATTTTTATTTATTTTTTTTAATTTTTTAACATATTTTATTGAATTTTTACAGAGAGGAAGGGAGAGGGAGAGAGAGAGTCAGAAACATCGATGAGAGAGAGACATCGATCAGCTGCCTCCTGCACAACCCCTACTGGAGTTGTGCCCGCAAGCAAGGTACATGGCCCTGAAGGGAATCGAACCTGGGACCCTTCAGTCCACAGGCCAACACTCTATCCACTGAGCCAAACCAGTCTTGGCTAATTCACTTGATTTTTAGATTCACTTGTTGATAGATATGTATTTGTTGTCCATAATTTTTATCTTTACCTTTTTTTTCTTCTTCCTCTTCTTGAAGAGTACCTTTCAGCATTTCATATAACACTGGTTTGGTGTTGATGAACTCTAGCTTTTTCTTATCTGTGAAGCTCTTTATCTGCCCTTCAATTCTGAATGATAGCTTTGCTGGATAGAGTATTCTTGGTTATAGGTTCTTGTATTAATTACTTTGAATATTTCTTGCCATTCCCTTCTGCTTGCATAGTTTCTGTTGATAAATCAGCTGACAATCATATGGATTCTCCCTTGTAGGTAATTAACTGTTTTTCTCTTCCTGCTTTTAATATTCTCTCTTTGTCTTTTGCTCTTGGTATTTTAATGACGATGTGTCTTGGTGTGGTCCTCTTTGGATTCCTTTTGTCTGGGGTTCTGTGCGCTTCCTGGACTTGTAAGTCTATTTCTTTCACCAGGTGGGGGAAGTTTTCAGTCATTATTTATTCAAATAGGTTTTCAGTATCTTGCTCTCTCTCTTCTTCTGGTACCCCCATAATTCTGATGTTGGTACACTTGAAATTGTCCCAGAGGTTCCTTACTCTGTCTTCATATTTTTGGATTCTTTTTTCTTTTTGCTTTTCCAGTGGAGTGTTTTCTGCTTCTTTGTATTTTAAGTCTTTGACTTGATTCTTGTGTTCCTCTAGTCTGCTGTTAGGTCTCTGTATTATTTTTTTTATTTCAGTCAGTATATGTTTAATTTCTAATTGGTCCTTCTTCATCTCCTCTTGGGTCTCGCTAAATGTATCCATCTTTTCTAGGAAATTCTTGAAAAACCTTATAACTGTGGTTTTGAACTATATATCCACTCGTTTGTTTTCCTCCATTTCTTTCGTTTGTGATCTCTTCCTTTGTCTTCGCATTTTCGCTGCTTCCTTGAGTTGGTAGAGTAGCTTTGTGTACTAGGTGTCCTATATGGCCCAGTAGCTCCGTCTCCCCAGTTACCTGAGGTGGACTCTCTTGGTGCACCCCTTTGTGGAGTGTGTCCAGCCTTATTGTAGTTAAGTCTTGATTGGTCAGTTCACTGGGGAACTGACCTACAAGCCAATTGGTTGTGAGGATCAGCTGTGTCAATGCCAAAACTTCTGTGCTGGAGTCAGCCTTATGATACAAGACTTACAAAATTGCAAAAGCCTTTGTATATAGCTTGAATGGGGTGGAATCTCAGGGCTGAGCAGACAGCCTTGGCTTCCCATCAGTCCTGCCCTAAGAGGCCCCTGGGTCTCTGTGTCCCTCGGTAATTGCTAAAGCCCGCTCTGTGCACTGGCACTCACGTGCCTCCAGACTTCTGCCTTTAGCGGCTTCCCTGAGTTTCCATGCGCTCTGGGGACCCGTATGAGTCTGGGTCCCCAGGGTCTTGCCCAACACTGGGGTTCAGTGCAGTAAGAACTAGAGTTCAGTGCAGTCAGGAGGTGCCATCTTCCTCCCGCTAGAGAAAGCCAGTGGAACTATCAATAGTCAGTCCTCTCTGCATCTACTCACACATGTGCACCTCCACACCTCCTGCCTTTCATGGCTCCCCTGAGTTTCTGTGCACTTCTCCTTTTTCACGACAGTCCAGAGGAGTTCAGTTCAGTCAGAACTAGGGTTCAGTTCAGTTGGGAGTTTCTGTCTCCCTTCTGCTAGAGGAAGCCAGCCAGGCAGTCTGCCATCTGTCCTCTCTACGTGCGTGTCTCCATATCTCAGCTCTTAGCAGCTCTTCTGAGTCTCCATGAGCCCTTTTCTTTCCTTCTAGTTGTATAATTTCCACTCTGCCAGCTTTCCTGTGGTTCTGGGTGATGTCCATTCTGTCTTTTAGCTATAGTTTTGAAATTGGTGTGCAAGGCAGCAGTTTAGGTATCCACCTATGCTGCCATCTTGGTTTCTCCCTCTCTCATCAGTTTTTAAAAAGACATGGAGAAGTAACATAAGCATAGGGAGTATAGTCAATAATATTGTAATATCTATTTGTGGTGTCAGGTGGGTACTAGATTTATTGGGGGGGGAATCACTTATAAGTTTATAAATGTCTAATCATTATACTATACACCTGAAATATATAATATTGAATGTCAGCTGAAACTGAAAAATTAATGTTAAACTTTCAATTCTATCAATTCACAGATAACATGATTTTACTAGTGTATAGAGAAAAATTAGTCCACACTCAAAATTATTTGAGACAGTGAAAGTATTAGAGGTAATAAAGTTCAGCAAAGTTGCTAGATATAAGATAAACACAAAAATTGTATTTCTATACATTGGCAAAAGAACAAAACGAATAAATTTCACCAAAGAATTGGAAGATAATACTGAAAACTATAAAAAATTGCTAAAAAAATATAGACTTATAAAATGGAAAAACAATACTGTTCATGAGTTGAAGGCTTAATATTGTTAAGATAGCAGTACTCCCTAAAGTGATCTACAGATACTTTAAAAATCCCAATGGCCTTTTATGCAGAAAGAGGATAGCTGATTCTAAATTTCATGTGTAATTATGAGAGCCCAAATAGCCAAACCAATTTTAAAAAGAAGAATTTACATTTAACCAAAATAGTATGGAACCAGCATAAGGATAGATATCACAATCAATGGAACAGATTAGAGAGACCAGAAATAAAGTCATATATCTATGGTCAATTGATTTTCAATAAGAGTGCCAAGACTATATTCAAAGGGATAAAGAATTTTTTTAACAAATGGTGCTGGGGCAACTGGATATCCACATGCAAGAGCCCTATCTCATACCAGAATACAAAAATTAAGTCAAAATGCATCAAAGACCTAAATTTAAGGGATAAAACTATAAAACTCTTAGAAGAAAACATAAGAGTAAATCTTCATGAGCTTGGTTTTAACAATGAATTGTTAGATATGACAAAACTACAAGTAAAAGAAAACATAAATTTTACTTCATAAACATTTAAAATTTTGTTGCTGCAAAAACCACTCTCAAGAAGTAAAAGCTGGGGAAATCCAAGATGGTGGCATAGGTAAACACCTATACTGCTGCCTCGCACAACAATTTCAAAACGACAACTAAAAGACAGAACGGACATCATCCAGAACCACAGGAAAGCTGGCTGAGTGGAAGTTCTACAACTAGAGGGAAAGAGAGGGGCTCACAGAGACCCAGAGGAGCTGCAAAAAGCTGAGGTACGGAGACGCGCGCGAGGAGAGAGCGGGTGCCGGAGTACCTGGCTGGTTTTCTCTGGCAGGAGGGAGACGGAGACTCTCAAAGGCATTGAAGCCCTTGTCCTGCGACACTAAACCCCAGATCCAGCTGAAACTCATACGGGGGGAGTTTGGACTGTGAAAAGGGAGAAGTGCACGGAAATTTAGGGGACTTGCAAAGGATCGGAGGTCTGGTCGCACACGGCACCACGCAGAGGACAGACTGCTGATTGTGCCGCTGGCTTTCGCGAGTGGGCGGGAGACAGACCCTCCGAACTGTGCCACTTCTGACTCCACTAAGCCCCTGTTTTGGGCGAAACCCTGGAGACCTAGACTCGTGTGGTCCTGGTTCGCAGGGGAGCCGGAAAGGCAGCGGTTAGAGGCACTGCGGGTGCGCACGCGCACAAGGACCACTCCAGCCATTACCCAGTCACATGAGACTCAGGGGCCGTGGAGGGCGGGGCCGACTGGAAGGCAAGGCGGTCCCTTAAGCCCTGAAACTCCACCCCTCCCAAGCTCAACAGAGGCTTCTTCGGCTGAATCCAGCACAGAAGTTTCCCCTGCAGAGTGAAAATGCCGAGACAAGTGAAGGGATTACAAGCAAAAGAAATGGAGGAAAAAAAACGACTGGATATAGAGTTCAAAACCACGCTTATAAGGTTTTTCAAGAATATGCTAGAAAAGATGGATAAATTTAGTGAGACCCAAGAGGAGATGATAAATACAGTGACTGAAATAAAAACTATTATACAGAGTCCTAACAGCAGACTAGAGAAAGGCAAGGATCAAGTCAAAAATTTGAAATATAAAGAAGCAGACAACATTCAACTGGAAAAGCAAGAAGAGACAAGAATCCAAAAATGTAAAGATAATGTAAGGAGCTTCTGGGACAGCTTCAAGCGTACCAACATCAGAATTGTGGGGGTGCCAGAAGAAGAGAGAGAGCAAGATACTGAAAACCTGTTTAAAGAAATAATGACTGAAAACTTCCCACATCTGGTAAAAGAAATAGACTTACAAGTCGAGGAAGCACACAGAACCCCAAAGAAAAGGAACCCAAAGAGGACTACACCAAGACACATCATAATTAAAATGCCAAGAGCAAAAGAGAAAGAGAGAATATTAAAAGTAGCAAGAGAAATATAGTTTATTACCTACAAGGGAGCACCCATACGACTGTCAGCTGATTTCTCAACAGAAACGATGCAGGCCAGACGGGAGTGGCAAGAAATATTCAACGTGATGAACAACAAGAACCTACAACCAAGAATAATCTATCCAGCAAAGCTATCATTCAGAATTGAAGGGCAGATAAAGACCTTCACAGAGAAGAAAAGCTAAAGGAGTTCATCAACTCCAAACCAGTATTATATGAAATGCTGAAAGGTACTCTTTTAGAAGAGGAAGAAGAAAAAGGTAAAAGACAAAAAATTATGAACAACAAATACACATCTATCAACAAGTGAATCTAAAAATTAAGTGAATTAAAAATCTGATCAACAGAATAAACTGGTGAATATAATAGAATCAGGAGCACAGAAAGGGAGTAGACTGATAATTCTCAGGAGGACAAAAATCATAAAGCATCAAACAGACTGTGAAATTATAGCAGAAAAATTAAAGTTAGGTGAGGTAAATAAGTGATCAATCAAAGGACTTGTATGCATGCTTATAAACATAACCAATGATCACAGACACTGGGGGGTCGGGGTACGCCTGGGAGGGAGGGGGGCAATGGGGAGATATGTATAAAAAATTAATAAAAATTAATTTAAAAAAAAGAAGTAAAAGCTGCCCTAACTGGTTTGGCTCAGTGGATAGAACACTGGCCTGTGGACTGAAGGGTCCCAGGTTCGATCTGGTCAAGGGCATATATACACCTTGGTTGCAGATACATCCACAGTAGGAGGTGTACAGGAGGTGGCTGATCAATGTTTTTAAGTCTCTATCCCTCTCCCTTCCTCCCTGTAAAAAATCAATAAAACATATTAAAAACAAAACAAAACACAAACTCACTTTTCAGGTGAGGATTAAAAAAAAAAAAAGAAGTCTTATAATTCAACAACAAAGACAACCAAATTTAAAAATGGTGAAGTTGAATAGATATTTCTCTAAAGAAGATACACAAACTGTCAACAAGCACAAGAAAACATGCTCAACAGTATTAGTCATTGGGGAAATACAATTTAAAACAATGTGATAAGTACTTCTTACCCATAAGATAGATATAATTAAATTTAAAGAATTTGAGAAATGTTAATGAGGATGTGGAGAAACTGGAATCCTCTTACACTACTAGTGGGAATGTAAAATGGTGGAGGCAATAATGTACAAAAGTTCAAGTCGGTACACATCCTTTTGAATTGTTCCCACTGTCAGGCTTTTTGTTGTTTGTTATTTTAGCCATACAAATAATATCTGGTGATATATTATTGTGGTTTAATATGCGTTTTCCTAAGGACTAATAACCTTGAACACCTTTTGCTTTGCTTATTATTTGCCATATATCATCTTCTTTGAAATTCCTGGTTATACTTTTTTCCACTTTCTAATTGGATTGAGTTTTGAGAGTTTGTTATATATTCTGGGTAAAACTTTTCATAAAATGGTTTGTGAATATTTTCTTCTAAATGGAGGATTATCCTTTCATTTTCTTTGTTTTGTCAATATTCACCAGAGGGTATTTTCCCATTGATTTTGAGAGAATGGAAGGAAGGGGGACGGGAAAGAGAGAGAGAGAGAGAGAGAGGGAGAGGGAGAGGGGTACATCAATGTGAGAGAGACATGTTGGATTGGTTGCCTCCCGCACGCACCAGGGCTAGGGATCAAGCCTCCAACCGAGGCACATATCTTAGACTGGAATTGAACCTGGGGCACTTCAGTCCTCAGGCTAATGCTCTATTCATAGAGTCAAACCAATGAGGGCTAGTCTTTCATTTTCTTAAAAGTACCTTGCCCAATTGGTGAGGCTCAGTGGTTGACCAGCCACCTATAAACCAGGAGGTCAGGGCACATGCCCAGGTTGGCAGCTCTATCCTCATTGAGGAGGGGGAGGGTGTGTGTGCAGGAGGCAGCTAATCAATGATTCTCTTCCTCTCTGAAATGAATTCAAATATATTTTTTTAAAAAGTGTCTTGAAGAGAAGTTTTAACTTTTTAAAAAATATATATCTTATTGCCAAAACCGGTTTGGCTCAATGGATAGAGTGTCAGCCTTCGGAGTGAAAGGTCCCAGGTTCGATTCTGGTCAAGGGCATGTACCTTGGTTGTGGGCACATCCCTAGTAAGAGGTGTGCAGGAGGCAGCTGATCGATGTTTCTCTTTCCCTCTCCCTTCCTCTTTGTAAAAAATCAATAAAAAGTATTTTATTGATTTTTTTTTTTCAGAGAGGAAGGGAGAGGGAGTCAGAAACATGGATGAGACAAAAACATCAATCAGCTGCCTCTCCTACTGGATAGGTGCCAGCAACCAAGGTACATGCCCTTGATTGGAATCATACCTGGGACCCTTGAGTCTGCAGGCCGACGCTGTACCCCGTGAGCCAAACCGGTTAGGACAGTATTAACTTTTTATAAAGTCCAATTTACTTGCAATTTTTTTTTTGGTGCATTTAAGAAATCCTGCTTAATCCCATCATAAAGCTTTCCCCTAAGTTTTCTTCTAGAAAAGTTAGTTTTAAGTGGTTTTTTTTTTAAACTTAAAAATAGCTTATTGGGCACTTGATATAAACAGTAGTTTCTTGTAAAGTGACAGTTTTAGGTTTTATATTTAGGTAATTGTGAAGGTTCATTTATTTGGATTTCCAATTGTTAATTGTTTCAAATTATTTATTGAAAGACTATTCTTGCTACACTAAAATGCTGTCACCTTTGTCTTACTGACCATATATGTGTGGATGTATTTGGGGATTCTCTTTACCGTCCGTGCATTTATGGTCACTTTGCCAACACCAATACGGGGGCGAAGGGCATCTCAGCGGTTGGCAGTCCCTCCTCTCCCATCCTTCCAAGCTCAGCTCACTTCATCTCTCAGCTCTTCTTTCACGCGTCTTCCACCAGAGCAGCCGACGTAAGGCTCCCACCTGAGGCCCCAGCTGATCTGGCCGGGAGTTGGGGCGCGGTCCTCACCCTGGAGTCTTCCTGTCCTTCATCAAGGCGCACAAACACTCCCCGACAGAGGGCACGGTTACCAGGACAACCGCCGGCGCCTGAGTATCCAGACCGATTTCCGGCCTGTTGTGAGAAAAAGCCCGGTGCGCGTGCGCAGTTCCAGGCTTGGCATCCTCTCGCGATACCGCGGTCAGCCCTGGCGTTCCATCTGAAGTTCGGGGATATGCCCTTTAAAGCTGCGGTCTGTTTTCGGGGGCTTCGGACGCAGACACAGCTAGCAGTTTGCACATGCTAGAGAGAAGTGTGCTGGCAAGGGATAACCAGCTTCGTGACAGTATCGTACATTCTTTCAAGAGGAGTTGAGGAAATGGGAAGCAGTACGTGTAGAACGCCTAGCATAGTTTCATATACATAATAGGTGCTTAGAACGTGTAAGCCGGGGTCAAATGTCTCTCTGCAAGAGAGATGCCCTGCGGTTTGAAGCTCTCCGCCCGGTGGTAATCACGGACTCTCCTGGATTCCGAAGCAACCCCAAGCCCGCCTCCCCTTCTCTGGCGCGTGCGCGTGCGGTCCGGCCGCTACGCCTCCCGTTTTGTTTGGCTCCTGTGGCGCGCCGTAGAGAGCTCCGTGCGTTGCCATAGAGATCCTTGAGCCCTGAGTTAGGGGTGGCGGAGACTCCGGGCTAGTGGGGACCAGAGCGCCATGTCCTTCCGCGACCTCCGCAGTAAGGCATCCTTGCCTCTTGTAACCTACGGGCCTCCCACGAGATAAGGGCTCTGGCCTCCGGGTTCTCTCGTCTGGGCCCCGCCGAGGCCCTCCCGGCCTCTGCCGCCCCCCGCCGGGGCAGAGCGCCCCGACCCTGGTTCAGCACTTCGTGCGGTGATGGGAAGTTTTCTATCGGCCGCTGGGTGTGGCTAGTGCGGCTGAGGAACTGAAGTTTTAATTTTATCTGACTTTAATTGATTTGTCTAGCCACTTCGCTACCGTGTTGGAAAACGCAGAAACCGTTTTGGGGCTGGGTTAGGTTGAGAAACGAAAAATAAAACCGAGGGAATTGGGGGCACGGCTGAATAATAATTTCGGCTGACATTTTTTATTTTTATTTTTGGAATCTTTACAATCTTCTAGGTGGTAAATGTTCTCTGTGTGCGCATTATTTTCTTTACTCCTCTAAACACGCTTCTGTATTTAGAAATGAGGAAATGGGCAGAGAGAGGACACACCCAGGTGGTAAGAGTTGGCGCCAGAGGTTTTCTAATCTCCAAAGCCTTCATACTTTCTAAAGGGGCTGACGAGGGAAATGGAACCCAAATGCCTTTGCTAGAAGATTGGAGAAGTGGAATGGGTCTGAGAATTAGTTATTACTTCTTTGGGGGTACGTCTTTTACATTTTACATTCACTATCTTATGTTAGTCTTTCCTTTAACATTGAGGTAGGTGGTCTAATTCCTGAATGAAATATTGGAGGCAACAGATAGGTGAAGTATCTTTAGGCCACACAGCCAGAACTGGGTGGAACCCAGGGTCAGGCCATAGTGCTGTGTGAATCAAAATCTTTTGCCTTTTGCCCTGGCAAGGTGGCTGGCTCAGTTGGTTGAAGCTTCATCCGTTGCACCAAAGAGTTGTGGGTTCGATTCCAGGTGGGGCACTTATCTGGTGTGTGGGTTCGAGCCCAGTTGAGGCGTGAATGGGAGGCATTCAATCATGTTTCTCTCTCTACCTCTCCTTTCCTCTCTCTCTAAAACCAATGAAGAATATTCTCAAGTGAGGATTAAAAAAAAAATCTTTTGCCTTATATACAGTGTATTTGCTGAATCAGGAGCAGTTCAGCTAACTGGCTCCACTTTCATAGATGTAGCAGGATTGCCAGTTTGATGTGATCTGTAAGGTTAATTTTCTAACTAAATTGCTGGTACCCGGAATTTCACCATTCAAGATTACTCCTTTCAGTTATAAGTTGCTCTTTTTTTACAATATAAATATACAGGAAGATGCATCATCACATTTTGTTAATATACCTACTAGCCCTATAGTGTGAATTATTCCCTCTGGGATTTGAAGGTTCTTGGTGACTATATGTTATAAGGACACATTTCTCTTTTCTGGTAGTTTAGAGAGAGCACTCTGCTAGGGGACATTGAAGGGAGTTGTATTGGGAAGAGAGTACAAGGAGGGGATTTCTGAACATTTTGATACTTAAATGAATGCTATACAATGTGCAATTTTGGTAAGTACAGTATCTTATTTTGAAAACGCTGCGTAATGAACAGAACTGCTTAGTGGGAAGAAGTATTTAGCAATGCCTGACTGTGTGACGGGGAAACTGCTGCTTTATTTTCCATCACTCTTCAGATTTCCCAAAACACAGTAATTGAGGTCCTCAGTGCCGCTGCTCTTTTTTCTGCTCATACCTTCTCTTTTTGTAATCTGGTGGAATCCAACCTAATCTCTGAAGCCTGGCTAGCTTCTTTGTGACTGTTATTGGGACATTTTGAACATCTACCGTCAAGAAGAGCGAGGATAGACATTAAATAGCCTTGAGCACACTGAGTATAGATCTTGGCAAATTGTTGGAACTCAAAACATGTGTTCATTTCCAAGTTCTGCTTAAAGCTTAGTGACAGCAACCTCCAGTATCAAAGAGTGTTAGTATTACTATTTTTAATCTGTTTTATAATAAATCTAAATAGTGCTCTATAGTTCAACTATTCTCTTTTAAGATTTTTCTAGGTACAGTTCAACTCATCTTTAAAATTTATGTAAGTTACTATGAGCTCACTAAAAGAAAAAGAAAAAAGACAACTCAGAAATATGTACTTTACCACCACCATCACCCTCCAAAATATCACTGTTAACATTTAAAAATATTTTTATTTATGACATTTTATAAGACCAGGTGTTTCTCATTTTTAGTGGTAAGAAGATTTTCGAGAAGATATTCAAGAGAGATATCAAAGAGAAATTATATTCACACCCAATCTCTAAACCCCATTTTAATGTACAGCTTCCACTTTTCCCAGGGAACTTTAAATGTTTTTCAGGAAGCAGAGTATTTTAAATTTTAACTACTTTTTTATTTCCCTCTTAGAGAGTTGACAAATAGTCCCTAAAACTGTCAATAGATTGAGAATAAGAAGGGAAGGCAGAGAAAGTAAGTTAATTAGTTGTTTGACAATGAGTTGACTGAATTGTATTTTACCATGGACAGATTTTACAGAGATGATGAGAGCCTTGGGATACCCTCGACATATTTCTATGGAAAATTTCCGCACACCAAATTTTGGACTTGTATCTGAAGTTCTTCTCTGGCTTGTGAAAAGGTTAGAAGTGCACTTTATTGCAGTCTAAGAATGAATACTCAATTTTATTTATTAGCCAATAAATAAAATAGATTATTGTTGTGAAGCTAAAGAAAGAGTTCAATACAATTTGAGTTTGACAGATTTAAGTGTAACCTATTAAAAATCAGTTGACTTTTAAAGAGTGTTGTGGGAATAGAAATATACCAGTGAATGGTAAAGGGACACTATTTCTCAGTAGGAAACAGACATTGGGGTCCAAGTTCCTCTTCATTCCCTCACCTTCATCAGGGAGTGACAAGGTACCTCCCTACACACTCGAATGAGTACACTGGATTAGAAATAATTTCAATTTTAATTTGTGTGTAAAACCCAGTATCTAACATTTGTGGTTGGCAAACTTTTTGTTAAGAAGATAGAAAAAAAAAAAAGAAAAAGAAAAAAAGGAGTTAGCAAAGACCTTAGGTGTTGCAGGCAACACAAGATCTCTCTTGCATACTCTACCTTGTGTTTTGTTTTTTATAACCCTTGAAAAATATAAAACCCTTCTTACTGGCAAGCTGTACAGAAAGACACTAAGGGCTACAGTCTGCTGACTCTTAGTCGGTCATTAATAACATAAAGTAATTCCAACAACTCTGCTGCTTCTCAGAGCTAACTAGTTAGCTCTGGGTCAAGGGCTATCAGCCAAAGTAGTTATTCTGATTATTTTAATTAAACTTTGAGGTCTGAGAGATTTAATTTTGTAAGCTGAGCCCCAAATTTGATTTTCAAAATAGACCTGTTCTTGGGGTGAAGATTTGCTCCCTTGGATATTTGGTATTTTGTGTTGCTTTTGAAATCTTTCTTAATCTTAATGACTTCGCAGGGGACTCAAGAGAGCTTCTCGTTACAGATCCACAGACCTTTCAGTTGCCCACTTTCTCTTTTGTGGACCTTATAGTAATTAACTGGTGTCTTCTCTCTGTGTCTATCTGGCTCTCTCTCATAGATATGAACCTCAGACTGACATACCTTCTGATGTTGAGACGGAACAAGACCGAGTTTTCTTTATTAAGTCAGTTGCCCAGTTCATGGTTAGTTCATGCTTATTTGATGGAGTTGTAAAATTAAATATGTTCGAAAGAGAGAAGTCCTAGTTGGGACTTCTTTCAAGTTTCTAAACCTATTCTATTACCAGGTTTCTGTAAAGCCATTTTTTCCAGCAAAGTATTTCGTTTTAATTCACACCAAATTTTGAATATTTGTTAAGATTTTAATTTATTTTTGAATAGGTTATATATTTCATGGTTGAGAAAAAAATTTTTTGTAGATCATAAAATGATGGATTAAAATGGCTTTTTATCTTCTGTGCTGTCTGCCTTGCCCAGTTCCATTCCCAGTAATCACTATTAATATTTTCCAGAGTTTATGTGTACGTAAGCAAATAGGTTATAATTTCTTTTCCTTCTTTTTGCACAAATGGTGGCATACTGGTTAGAATCTTGCTTCTTCACTTAATGGTACATTTTGGAGAAATTTCCAAATATATATAGAACTACTTATTCTCTGTTAACACCCGAATAATATTGCTTGCCTGGATAAATCATAATTTATATAAATTATACGGATAGGCATTTAGGTGTTTATAACCTTTGCTCTTTGAAGCAATGCTGTAACAGATAACCTATACGCATCTCATTTCCTTTGTTATTATATCCATCTCTAAGATAAATTCTCAGGATTGGAATTGCTAGGTCAAAAGATATGTGTATTTGTAATTGTGTTGTCTTTTACCAAATTGCTCTCCATCAAGATTATATTAGTTAAAAAAATGAAAATATTTTATCAGTTTATTTTCAGAAGGTCAATTCCCACTTGAAATGTATGAGTGTCTTGAAAGTTTGATTCTTATTATAATCAGGTTATATCCCAGTTGTTCACAGGACATTTTTAAATTACCTACATGAGATTTGGTTTAGATTCTACATGTAAAAAGCCTTAAATTGTTTGTTTTGGTCTGAAAATAGGCCACTAAAGCACATATAAAACTCAATACTAAGAAGCTTTATCAAGCAGATGGGTATGCAGTGAAAGAACTATTGAAGATCACCTCTGTCCTTTATAATGCTATGAAGACCAAAGGGATGGAGGGCTCTAAAATAGGAGAGGACGATATCAGCAAATTCAAGTTTGATCTTGGCTCAAAGGTAAGGACAATGAACGGCTTGTAGTGAGGGATGAAATGTGTATTTCTCACTCTGAAATGGAACATGTCATATACTCATAGGACTACTTCTTTTCTTACTTCTTGAATGAAGACAGTTTGTACTCATCAGCATTTGGATAGAAGCAGAAGTCATAATAAAGTAATTCAACCATTTACTAAAAGCCTGTTGCTAGTAAGGTAGGAAAAGTAGAGCTAGAGGAAAAGAATCCTAGAGGACTAAGGAAATAGGAAGAAAGTCATCTGTGAATAAATATTGAGAATCATTGCTGATGGTTTGATAATAAAAAAGAGACACCAGGGCCCTAGCTTGTTTGGCTCAATGGATAGACCATTGGCCTGCTGACTGAAGGATCACAGGTTCGATTCCAGTCAAGGGCACATGCTCAGGTTGCGGGCTCAATCCCCAGGTGCAGGAGGCAGCCAATCAATGATTATTATCATTGATGTTTCTATCTTGACACTCCCTCTCCTTTCCTCTCTGAAATCAATAAAAAATATATATATTTTAAAAAGAGACACTGGAGATTTATTGTTTAGGAGAGGGAACATGAGTATAGCAAGGAGATGTTTGTTTGGACTATGAAAATTTAATGTATTCAAGGAAGAAGAGGTGACATGCAAATCCTAAAAAAGAAGTTGCACACAGGGCTGGATGCTAAATCATCATCCTCATCCTCATCATCATCATCCTCATCATCATCCTCATCATCTCATAGCAATGGCTGCCCTCCTTGTGGGAGCTGGGTACTATTGCATGTTAACTCATTTGATCCTTGCAGCAGTCATGTGAAGTGCAGTCTAAAGGCAGAGAATGAGGGGACAGAATGCACTAGGAAATGTGTCCCTCCGATCGCCCCTCCCTGTCACTCACCACTGTAGGGGTCCCCTGTGGTGACCTAGTCCCAAAAGGAAGCAAGTCAATTACATTTGACTTGACATTTGGGTTTTTAAAGAGACCTGAAGTTGTTCTAATTTGTACTTAGATCAGTGTTTCCTATACTGGTATCCTCTGAGCTCTCTTCCACAAGATGTAAGGATATGTCTTGTGGAAAACGTGTTCTATAGACAAGTGTTCTGACTGGAGGTAGGGATTGGTATTAGACTGGTTATTTCTGAATGCCTATTAAAAACCTGTTACTGATGTTCCTGTTTTTATTTTATTTTGTTTTATATATTTTATTTATTTTTC
Organism: Lasiurus cinereus; assembly: GCA_011751065.1. Lineage (NCBI taxonomy): Eukaryota > Metazoa > Chordata > Mammalia > Chiroptera > Vespertilionidae > Lasiurus > Lasiurus cinereus. The sequence continues at coordinate 4,719,214 of JAAGEH010002525.1, forward strand.
CCCTATTGCCCTCCCCACCCCCCAGTACATGCCCTCATTCACTGGCTATGCCTACACACACATGCATACAAGTCCTTCGGTTGATCTTCTATAGGCCCCTCCTCCCCAACTTCCCCTGCCTTCCCACTGTAGCACAACAGTCTGTTCATTGCTTCTTTGCCTCTGCATCTGCTTCCCCCACCACCCCCTGATTCTTGTCTTTAAAAACATCTTGCCCTTGTAGGCTAGAAATAAACCCACCAGAGCAAAAGAAAAATGAGTCCCAATTTCCATGTCCGATGGCATTGAGTCCCAGTTTCAATGTCAAACAGTTTCTTATGTGTACATGTCATCAATGGTATCTGGATAGTGGACAAATGGTGGTGATACTGGTCCGACCCTCTCTGGTTTGGTCCTGGGCATCCTGTAGTGATGCTCAGCTGCTAACTACTCACATGGAAAGTTCCTGTTTTTGATATTTTCCTTCCAGATTGCAGATTTGAAAGCAGCCAGGCAGCTTGCTTCTGAAATCACCTATAAAGGAGCATCTCTGTATGACTTGCTGGGCAAGGAGGTAGAGTTGAGGGTAAGCAGTGCTCAGATAACTTAATTACTTTCTCAGCTAAGCAGATTTTCAAGGCTTTCTTTTCCAATTCTTTTTGCCCGTTCTTCTGATTTTTTTAAACTGTACCTGATTAAATGATATAATGTGTGAAAATAATATATAGTATTTGCTGCTATTCCTGCTTCAGTGGGCTCTGGTCTATTTTTAATAACTTTGACTTCTAGTTCAGGAATGGCAAATACTAGTATGTGGCATATTACTGAGACTTTTCTCCTTTGTCCATGTCATACTTTATTGATCATGGTGCTTTTCTTGGTAAACTCAGCCTCAACATTCTTCTCAACAAAATCTTCTTCTGAGCCATGATGGTTCCCAAACCTTGCTGCCCAATGCAATCACCCAATGCAACTATGGGATGCCTGGTGTTCCATTTTGATATCATTGGTATGGAATCTGACTTGGGCATTGTGGATTTTACAAGTTTTCTATGTGATTCTAATGCACAGCAAAGTTTGGGAACCAATAATGTAGGCAGTTACTACTGATCAGTTAATGTTAACAGTTTAAGTTTACTTGCAATCCTATTCTAGTTAATGTCATGCGAGGAGTATGCTCCATCATGTTTAAGGAGCTATTTAAGAGTGTGGTTCGGGAGGACTTCCATAGAGCTGATATAGAGCTTTTAAATCACCTGATGTCCAGGTTGTCCCAGAATCCAATGAGTCAGAATGTCTGGGAGTGAGAGCCAGGCATCAAGTTTTTAAAGATTTCCAGGTGATTCCAGAGTGCAGCAGAATTTGGGGCCCACTAGTTTAAGAAGAAATGGAATATTATTTAGTTCTTACCTCTAAGGATTTATGGCATTTAAGGACACATGCTCTGATCTAATGTTTTTAAATTAAGTACTTTTAATTCATTCCATTCCCATCAGGTATGTCAGCCATGACCACTCTCTCACTTCCTTGCCTGTGTTCTGGTATTGCTGCTACAGTGTTATGGTATTTTTTCCTCTTGCTTTTCATTTCTGCCCTAGGAGAGAAGACTAGAATGGGAGACTTGGATGCCACGTCACCATTCCTGCTTTTGATATAGTGGCTGCCACCTGCTAAAGTGCAGTTGGCAGAACAAATCTGCCACTAATGTCTAATAGCTAATTTAGATAACTAATGAGGCAACTTCGGGCTTTCACTGTTTTCTGTTTATAGTGCACATGTCTATACATGTTCATAACAGACCTAGAGACAAGAGCTGGTCACTTGATATTTGTCAGTGGAATAGAGTGATGGCTCATTGTGAAATTTCACTAGGGACCCTTTTAGTAGCTTTCCGTACTGAATTGATGAAACAGTCAGTCGCTGAACTATTGCCATGGAAGCCATGAGACCCTTCTCAAATTCTATGTACAGTCATGATCTGAGAAAGATCCCCTAGCCAGTATTTGTTTTTCATACACTCAACCAACATTCATCGAGGAACAAAACCAACCACAGACAAGGCACTGAGCCTTGAGTAAGTCTTAATTCCTTCTCTCGATAAGTTTTCTACCAATGGGGAGATGAGGTGCACTGTGGAGTAAAAGAAGCACAGACAGAGTATGATAAAGTGATTCAGGAATCTCATAACTGTATGTCCATTAAAATTCCATATTTCAGAAGCTCCCAGTAATGATATAATAGGTACAAATGTCTCTGTTAATTGGTCTATGATTAATGCTAAGGGCAGGTTGAAGGCCACTTTTCTCATTGGTTGCAGTTATCAATGATAGTCAACTTAGAGGAACTTAATCATAAAGAAGATTGTAGAGGCTGGCAGGTGATTCAGACAGAAAGTTAAATTGTACTTGGTTTGGGAGTCCCCTAAATAGAATGCAGGTAAAAAAGCAAATTTAGGAGAAATGAGGGATGGTAAGTTGCCCATGGTGCTGAAAAGGAGGCCTTGAGCACTGGAGAGAGGCCAGATTGGCAGTAGAATTATAGAAGACATTTGGAGAAGGTGATGGTTGAAATGTTTTTGCATCAGAGATCCACATTTTAATTAAACTTTTAGAAACCAGTCTGTAAGCTGTTTCTAGGTCTGGAAATTGATTTTGAGAATTCCTCTTCTGAAAATGTATGTAATTTTATTTCATTGTTTTCCATAGGAACTGAGAACAGAAGCAATTGCTAGACCTCTGGAAATAAACGAGACTGAAAAAGTGATGAGAATTGCAATAAAAGATATTTTGGTAAGATTACTTTGCTTTTATGTAATGTTTTTGTGCCTGTGCCTTAAAAATATTGATTTCTGCCTTGGCCAGTGTGGCTCAGTGATAGAGATCAGGCCATGCACTGAAGGGTTGTGGGTTCGATTTCTGGTTAATGTTAAGTACCTGGGTTGCAGGTTTGATCTCCAGCCCCGGTCGGGAGGCAACCAATCAATGTGTCTCTTATACTCAATGTTTCTCTTTCTCACCCCCTCCTTCTCTTCCACTCTCTCTAAAAATCAATAGAAGAAATATCCTTGGGTGAGGATTAATTGATATCTTGCCTCGATAAGACAGAACAAAAAGCTAGCCTTAGTTACAAAGAAGGATATATTAGTAAGGAAATGAAAAATTTAGAGAACATGCTAGAATATTTAGCTCACTTACTTTTTCCCTCTTATTGTAAATACGTACAACTCAGTTTACTAAAGTTTGTCAATTTTAATAGTTTAAAAATTATATTAAAATTTTCAATTATTTTGCCAAAACCAGTTTGGCTCAGTGGATAGAACATTGGTCTGCGGACTGAAGGGTCCCAGGTTCGATTCCGGTCAAGGGCATGTACATTGGTTGCGGGCACATCCCCAGTAGGGGGCGTGCAGGAGGCAGCTGATTGATGTCTCTCATTGATGTTTCTAACTATCACTTTCCCTTCCTCTCTGTAAAAAATCAATAAAATATATATTTTTAAAAATAAACAATAAAATAAAAATTTCAATTATTTTAATAAATAATGCTCTATTTTATGGCCTCTTCATACTTTATTTAACCAATTCCTCATTGTTATTATTTGCTCATTCATTTAGAAGGCAGATAGTGAGGGGTATTTTAGACTCAGACTGTTTGGCTTTGAATCCCACCATGTGATCATAGGCAAGTTACTTAACCTCTCTGTGCTTCACTTTCCTGATCTGTAAAATGAGGAGAATGACACATATAATGGTATGTGTCATACATAGTCTCTGGCATAAAGTAGGTATTTAGTCATTAGTAGGATTCATTTTTATTCAGTAGGCACAGGCAGGGATAAGCATAAAACAATTTGCTGAGAGTTATACAACATTTTCAGATGGATAGGTTTTTATAAGACCCTGTTATAGCCCAATTGGCATGGCTTAGTGGTTGAGCGTTGACCTATGAACCAGGAGATTATGGTTCAATTCCTGGTCAGGGTATATGCCTGGGTTGTGGACTTGATCCCCATTGTGAGACGTGGAAGAGGCAGACAATCAATGATTCTTTCTCATCATTGATGTTTCTATCTCTCCTCTCCCTTCCTCTCTGAAATCACTAAAAATATATTTAAAAAAAGACCCTGTTATAAAATGGTAATGCTCCCTGGGAGACTCAGCATTAGATTCCAGAGCCTCAGCAGGGTAAAAGGGGGACAGAAAGTGCAAGATCTTGTTGTACCAGAAAGCAAGGAAGTGTCTCAAAACGACACAGAAGCCAGCTTGAGTAGGTTTCCCCTGGCCAAACCAGGACAGTTTAAGACCAAAATAAATAAATAATAGTAATGGATTATAGACCATTGAGTGAAACGGGAGATGACTCACTGATATAAAAAAATAAGTGAATATATTGACAAAAGTATATTGACTGTACTTTTCACATAGTTTCAAAGTAATTCTAGCCCTAGCCAATTTGGATCAGCGGTTAGAACATAGGCCTGCGGATTGAAGAGTCACAGGTTCAATTCTAGTCAAGGGCACGTACCTTTGTTGCAGGCTCATCCCTGACCCCAGTCAAGATGTGTGCAGGAGGCAATCGCTAGATGTGTTTCTCTCACATTGATGTTTCTCTCTCTCTCTCTCTCTCTCTCTCTCTCTCTCTCTCTCTCTCTCTCTTTCTCTCTCTCTCTCTCTCTCTCTCTCTTCTCCTCCCACTCTCTAAAAATCAATGGAAAAAATATCCTCTGGTATTAATAAAAAACAACAAAACACAAAGTAGCTCTCCACAAAATCTAATTAATTACAAAGGGGAAGAGAGTAACTTCACATGAGATTCCTGACAGACACCCCCTTAAATCAGGTGATCAAAGTGAACATCATTAGTAATGGGACAATTCAAAATTATGCACACATGATATGATGTAGTCATATCTGTGCTATTTCTGCTAAAGATTCATATCCTGAAGCTAATCAGACAAAGACAAGTTGGGGACAACCTATAAATTAACTGGCTCGTATTCTTCAACAGTGAAAAGGTCATTCCAGACTGAAAGAGGCTAATGAGACGTGATAACTAATGCCAGCAGTGACCTCTATCTGCTGTTAAGGACTTCATGAGGACAAACTTGGGTGGGTGTGAGGGTTAAATGGCAACAGTGTATCAGTGTTCATTTTCTGTTCTGATTGTATTGTGGTTCTGTAGGAAAACGTCCTTATTCAGAGGAAATACACACTAAAGTAGCTAAAAGTGATGGGGCATCGGGGTCAGCAAGTCACTCACCTAGGTCCAGAAAGAACTGCTTTGTATTATACTCCAGCTGTTTGTAAGCTCATGATTGTTTCTAAATTTTAAAAAATTGACATGATAATATTCTTATGTTTGTCATTGTTCTGGCTTAACCAACTTAACATGGTATGAATGTGCCTTTAGCATTATGTATATATACAAAATAGAACAGCCAGATGAGGGCACAGTCTGTTACTTAGTAAACACCTTTTAAGATGATATTGCAGCCTGCCGGGTAAGTATTGACCTATGAAGCAGAAGATCAAGGCTTGATTCCCAGTCAGGGTACTTGCCCAGGTTGCTACCTTGATCCTCTGTAGGGAATGTGCTCTCATCATTGATATTTCTTTTTAAAAATTTTTTATAGATTTTCTTTCTATTTTTTTAATTTTATTTTTAATTAAATCTTTATTATTCAGATTATTACATTTGTTTCTCTTTTTTCCCCTCCATATCTCCCCTCCACCCGGATCGCACTCCTCCCTCTACGCTTACCTCCCTCCCGTTGACCTCATCCATAGGTGTATGATTTTTGTCCAGTCTCTCCCTGTACACCCCTCACCCCTTTCCCCCTGAGAATTATCAGTCCACTTCCTTTCTGTGCTCCTGATTCTATTATATTCACCAGTTTATTCTGTTGATCACTTAATTTTTAATTCACTTAATTTTTAGATTCACTTGTTGATAGATACGTATTTGTTCATAATTTTTTTTCTTTTACCTTTTTCTTCTTCCTCTTCTAAAAGAGTACCTTTCAGCATTTCATATAATACTGGTTTGGAGTTGATGAACTCCTTTAGCTTTTTCTTCTCTGTGAAGCTCTTTATCTGCCCTTCAATTCTGAATGATAGATTTGCTGGATAGAGTATTCTTGGTTGTAGGTTCTTGCTATTCATCACGTTGAATATTTCTTGCCACTCCTGTCTGGCCTGCATCGTTTCTGTTGAGAAATCAGCTGACAATCGTATGGGTGTTCCCTTGTAGATAATTAACTGTTTTTCTCGTGCTGCTTTTAATATTCTCTCTCTGTCTTTTGCTCTTGGTATTTTAATGATGATGTGTCTTGGTGTAGTCCTCTTTGGATTCCTTTTATATGGGGTTCTGTGTGCTTCCTGGACTTGTAAGTCTATTTCTTTTACCAGATGTGGGAAGTTTTCAGTCATTATTTCTTTAAGTAGGTTTTCAGTATCTTGCTCTCTCTCTTCTTCTGGCACCCCCACAATTCTGATGTTGGTACGCTTGAAGCTGTCCCAGAGGCTCCTTACATTATCTTCACATTTTTGGATTCTTTTTTCTTCTTGCTTTTCCAGTTGAGTGTTTTCTGATTCTTTATATTTCAAATTTTTTACTTGATTCTTGCCTTTCTCTAGTCTGCTGTTAGGTCTCTGTACAATATTTTTTATTTCAGTCAGTGTATGTTTAATTTCTAGTTGGTCCTTTTCCATCTCTAGTTGGTTCTTTTTCATCTCCTCTTGGGTCTCGCTAACTTTATCCATCTTTTCTAGGATATTCTTGAAAAACCTTATAACTGTGGTTTTGAACTCTATATCCAGTCGTTTGTTTTCCTCCATTTCTTTTGTTTGTGATCTCTTCCTTTGTCTTGGCATTTTCACTATGCTGGGAGAACTTCTGTTTTGGATTCAGCCTTATGATACAAGACTTGCAAAACTGCAAAAGCCTCTCTGTTGAGCTTGGGAGGGGTGGAATCTCAGGGCTTAATGGACTGCCTTGCCTTCCAGTCAGCCCCTCCGTCCACAGCCCCTGAGTCTCACGTGACTGGGTAATTGCTGGAGCGGTCCCTATGTGCGTGTGCTCTCTCTCTCGCAGTGCATCTAGACTGCTGCCTTTCCGGCTCCACTGCGTTCTGGGGCCATATGAATCTGGGTCCCCAGGGTTTCGCCCGAAACTGGGGTTTAGTGGAGTTAGAAGTGGCGCAGTTAGAAGTGGCCTACTTGTAAAAGCCAGCAGCATAATTAGCAGTTGGTCTTCTGCATGCAGTGCTGTGCGCGCCGCCCGACTTCTGCCCTTTTGCGTCTCCCCTAAATTTCCGTGTACTTCTCCCTTTTCACAGTCCAAACTTTCCCTGTATGAGTTTCGGCTGGACCTGGAGTTTAGTGTCGTAGGATAAGGGGTTCAATACCGTTGGGAGTCTCGGTCTCCCTCCCGCCAGAGAAAGCCAGCCAGGTACTCTGGCACCCGCTCTCTCCACGCGCTCGTATCCGTACCTCAGCTTTTTGCAGCTCCTCTGGGTCTCTGTGTGCCCCTCTCTTTCCTTCTAGTTGTAGAATTTCCACTAAGCCAACTTTTCTGTGGTTCTGGATGATGTCCATTCTGTCTTTTAGTTGTAGTTTAGAAATTGTTGTGCGAGGCAGCAGTGTAGGTGTTTACCTATGCAGCCATCTTGTATTCTCTTTTTTTAAAAAAAATACATTTTTATTGCTTTCAGAGAGAAGGAGAAAAGGAGAGAGAGAAACATCAATGATGAGAGAATCATTGTTTAGATGCCTCCTGCATACCCCACACTGGGTGGAGCCTACATCCTAGGCATGTGCCGTGACTGGGAAGCAACTGTGACTTTCTGGTCCAAAGGTCAGCACTCAACCACTGTACCATGCCAGCCAGGCTCATCATTGATGTTTCTATCTCTCCTTCTCCCTTCCTCTCTTAAAAAAAAAATATATATATATATATATTTTACAAAAATAATCATGGGAATGTAAATATATATATATATATATATATATATAATTTTAAAAGACAACTAAATAAACAAATGGGACTACGTTAGACTAAAAAGCTTTTGCAGGCCCTGACTGGGTAGCTCAGCTGGTTAGAGCATCATTCTGATGTGCCATTGTTTCAGGTTCTATCCCTAGACAGGGCATATACACAAATCAACCATGAAAGCATAAATAAGTGGAACAACAAATGAATGTTTCTCTCTCTCTTTCTCTCTTTCCCTTTCTCCATCCCTTCCTCCATTACTTAAAAAAAAACAAACACCCAAATTTTTAAAAACTTTTGCACCATAAGGGAAACCATGAACATAACAATAAGGCAACCTACTGAATGGGAGAAGTTATTTGCAAGTGATATATTGGGATTAACATCTAAAATATATAAAGAACTCATAAAACTCAATATAAAAAGAAATCCAATTTAAAAATGGGAAGAGGACTGAATAGATATTTCTCTAAAAAGGACATCCAGATGGCCTGAATAGATACATGAAAAGATGCTCAATGTCACTAATCATAAGGGAAATGCAAATTAAAACCACAGTGAGAGGTTACCTCACAGCTTTCAGAACGGCTCTTATCAATAAGTTAACAAACAAGTGTTGCACTATATAGAGAAAAGGGAACTCTCATGCACTGTTAGGATTGTAATGGTACAACCACTATGGAAACATGGAGATTCCTCAAAAAATTAAAAATGGAACTGCTGTATGACCCTGCAATTCCACTTCTGAGTATTTAGCCAAAGAAATTGAAAACACTTATTTGAAAAGATACAGCATTCTATGTTCATTGTAGAATTATTTACAGTAGCCAAGATATGGAAGCAATATAGATGTTCATCAATAGACAAATAGATTAAAAGATATTGTGTATATATACACAAAGGAATATGACTCAGCCATAAAAAGAATGAAATGTTGCCATTTCCAACAGGGATTGATCTAGAGTAGTGGTTCTCAACCTTTCTAATGCCGTGACCCTTTAATACAGTTCCTTATGTTGTGGTGACCCCCAACCATAAAATTATTTTTGTTGCTACTTCATAACTGTAATTTTGCAGCTATTATGAATTATATCTGTGTTTTCCAGTGGTCTTAGGCGACCCCTGTGAAAGTGTTGTTCAACCCCCAAAGGGGTTGCGACCCACAGGTTGAGAACCGCTGATCTAGAGGGTGTTAAGTGAAATAAATCAGACAGAGAAAGACAAATACCATATGATATGTGGAATCTAAAAAACAAAACAGAAACAAATTCAGATACTGAGAACACACTGATGGTTGCCAAAAGGGAGTGAGGCTAGGAGGCTGGGCAAAAAAAGTGAAAGGGATAAGAAGTGCAAATTGCCAGTTACAAAAATAATCATGGGAATGTAAAATACAGCATAGAGAATCTACTTAATAAAAGAGTAACATGCTAATTGACTGTACTTTCATGACACCCACCAGCCAATCATGAGTGAGTATGCAAATTAAACCAACAAAGCTGACAGATTAATTTGCATATGCAGGCTCCAAGCAGCTGGGGCAAAGGCGGTGCTGGCAGCCAGGGAAAGGAAGACCCATTCTGGCATGAATCTCCATGCATCGGGCTTCTAGTATAGTTAATAATATTGTAACTACTATGAAAGATGCCAGGTGGGTACTAGACTTATTGTGGTGAACACTTCATAAGGTATACAAATGTATATTGTACACCTGAAACTAATATAATACTGTATAACAGCTAAAATTGAAAAATAAAATTTTAAAGTATATGTTTTTAAAATATATATTTTCATTATTGGAAAATATCCATGACATTTGATAATTCTAAAAACAAAAACATAATAACATGGATACTTAAAAGGGGTTATAAAATATAGGCCATTTATATTTCAGAAAAGTAGGAAAATTGTGTTTATGACATTGATTTTTCTTATTTGAGGAATAGCTACCTTTTAAAAAATCATTTTTATTTTTGAGGTGAGATAAATTCACTAGATTTTAATCTGACTTTGATTCAGAGATATAGTTGCCATCAACTTGGGGTTATTTGTTCAGAAAGGAAACACCTTGTCTTCCTATGAGGTTGAACTCTTATCTTTGCTGATTTTTTTTATAAATTTTTCAGTTACAGTTGATGTACAATATTATTAGTTTCAGATGTACAACATCTGAAAATTGTGATTAGACATTTATATAACTTATGAAGTAATCACTAGTACCCACCTGACATAGCAGTTATTACAATATTACTGACTATATTCCCTATGCTGTACTTTACATCACCAAGACCATTCTGTAACTACCAATTTGTACTTTTTTATAAAAATATTTTTATTGATTTTAGAGAGGAAAGGTGAGAGAAACTTCAGTAATGAGAATCATAGATTGGCTGCCTCCTGTACTTCTACTAAGGATTGAGCTTGCAACCCAAGCATGTGCCCTGACTAAAATCTTTGACCTCCTCAACCACTGAGCCACACTGGCAGGGGCCAATTTGTGGTGCTTAATCGCTTTACCCATACCTCCAACCAACCTCCTATCTGGCAACCATCATAATGTTCTCTGCATCGCCCTAGCTAGTTTGGCTTAGTGGATAGAGTATCAGTCTGTGGACTGAAGGGTCTCCGGTTTGATTATGGTCAAGGGCTCAATCCTAAGTAGGAGGAGTGCAGGAGGTAACCAATCAATGATTCTCATCATTGAGATTTATCTCTTTTCCCTCTCCCTCTTTGAAATCAATAAAGGTATTTTTAAAAAAATATAGTTTATTGATTTCTTAGAGGAAGGGAGAGGGATAGAGAGTTAGAAACATCGATGAAAGAGAGACATCGATCAGACGCCTCCTGCACGCCCCCTACTGGAGATGTGCCCACAACCAGATACATGCCCTTGACTGGAATCGAACCCAGGACCTTTCAGTCCACAGGCCGACGCTCTATCCACTGAGCCAAACCAGTTTCGGCAATAAAGGTATTTTTTTAAAAAATGTTTTAATAAATATTGTTCAGATTATTACATTTGTTTTTCTCCTCCCACCCTATACCTCCCCTCCACCTGGCTCCCATCCCTCCCTTTACCCTTACTTCACCCCGTATTGTCCTCATCCATAGGTGTATGATTTTTGTCCAATCTCTTCCTGCACCCTCTCTGACCCCTTTCCTCCTGAGACTTGTCAGTCCACTCCCTTTCTATACTCCTGATTCTATTATATTCTCCAGTTCATTCTGTTCATCAGATTTTTTATTCACTTGATTTTTAGATTCACTTGTTGATAGATATGTATTTGTTGTCCATAATTTTTATCTTTACCTTTTTCTTCTTCCTCCTCCTCTTAAAGAGTACCTTTCAGCATTTCATATAATACTGGTTTGGTGCTGATGAACTCCTTTAGTTTTTTTCTTATCTGTGAAGTTCTTTATCTGACCTTCAATTCTGAATGATAGCTTTGCTGGGTAGAGTAATCTTGGTTGTAGGTTCTTACTATTCATCACTTTGAATATTTCTTGCCACTCCCATCTGGCCTGCATAAATTCTGTTGAGAAATCAGCCGACAACCATATGGGTGCTCCCTTGTAGGTAATTAACTGTTTTTCTCTTGCTGCTTTTAATATTCTCTCTTTGTCTTTTGCTCTTGGTATTTTAATGATGATGTGTCTTGGTGTGGCCCTCTTTGGATTCCTTTTATTTGGGATTCTGTGTGCTTCCTGGACTTGTAAGTCTATTTCTTTCATCAGATGTGGGAAGTTTTCAGTCATTATTTCTTTAAATAGGTTTTCAGTATCTTGCTCTCTCTCTTCTTCTGGCACCCCCATAATTCTGATGTTGGTATGCTTGAAGTTGTCCCAGAGACTCCTTATACTATCTTCCAATTTTGGGATTCTTTTTTCTTTTTTCTTTTCCAGTGGAGTGTTTTCTTGCTTCTTTATATTTCAAATTTTTGACTTGATTCTTGCCTTCCTCTAGTCTGCTGTTAGTTCTCTGCATAATATTTTTTACTTCAGTCAGTGTATATTTAATTTCTAGTTGGTCCTCTTTCATCTCCTATTGGGTCTTGCTAAATTTATCCATCTTTTCTAGGAAATTCTTGAAAAACCTTATAACTGTGGTTTTGAACTCTATATCCAGTCATTTGTTTTCCTCCATTTCTTTTGTTTGTGATCTGTTCCTTTGTCTTCGCATTTTCACTATGCCTGAAGAACTTCTGTGCTTGAGTCAGCCTTATGATACAAGACTTGCAAAACTGCAAAAGCCTCTCTGTTGAGCTTGGCTGGAGTGGAGTCTCAGGGCTGAACAGACAATCAATGGGTCCCTGGGTCTCAAGTGTCTCTCGGTAATCATTGCAGCCTTTTCTGTGCACATGCGCGCGCCTCTCAACTTCTGCCTTTTTGGTTCCCTTGTGCTCCAAGACCCGTATGAATCTGGGTCCCCAGGGTCTCACCCAAAACTGGAGTTCAGTGCCGTGAGAAGTGGTGCAGTTGGGAGGCTCTGTCTCCGGAACCACTAGAGAAAGCCAGCGGCACAATCAGCAGTCTGTTCTCTCTGCATGCATTGGTGTGTGCGCCCCCAGACTTCTGCCCTTTGGCGATTCCCCTAAATTTTTGTGCACTCCTCCTTTTTCACAGTTCAGACTCCCCCTGAATGAGTCTCACTCAGAACTGGGGTTCAATGCAGTAGGATAAGGGGTTCAGTGCAGTTGTGAGTCTCCATCTCCCTCCCGCCAGAGAAGGCCAGCCAGGTACTCCGGCACCCGCTCTCCAGGCACGCGTCTCCATACATCAGCTTTTTGCCACTCCTCTTGTTCTCTGTGAGCCCCTCTCTTTCCTTGTAGTTGTAGAGTTTCCACTCAGCCAGCTTTCCTGTGGTTCTGGATGATGTCCATTCTATCTTTTAGTTGTAGTTTTGAAATTGTTGTGCGAGGCAGCAGTGTAGTTGTTTACCTATGCTGCCATCTTGAATTCTCCTGTAATTTTTTAAAAATATATTTTTATTGCTTTCAGAGAGGAAGGGAGAGGAAGAGAGAGAGAGAAATATCAACAATGAGAGAGAATCATTGATCGACTGTCTCCTGCACACCCTACACAGGGGATCGAGCCTGCAAACCAGGCATGTGCCCTTGGCTAAAATCAAATCAGGTCTGTAGGCTGATGCTTTATCCACTGAGCCAAACCGGCTAGGGAAGTTCAGTTGTAATTTTGATGTGGTTTATGTAAGCTCAAGTATCTATGCTGCTATATTGACCTGAAGCTTTCTGCTGGTGTTTTTAAAGCAATTGCAGCAAATGGATGGTTAGTGATATTATTTTCAAGAAAGCATCTTGGAAATAGTTAGATGTCTCAGACAAAAATAACCTAAAATTAATTATCATTGAAAATAGTTGCTTCCAAATACACACTATCTCTATGAGTTGTGGACTGTGCCTGGTCTCCTTAGGTGATTTCTTTGTAGACCCCATAGCATTTCAGAGACCTATTATTGTACACTGCACATGGGCAAAGTATTGGAGGTGAGAGCCCCATCTTGTCAATCAAGAACTTAAAGCAGGGTCAGAGACCCCGAACTTGGGAGGCAGTTCCACACTTGGCTGGTTGTATTTCAGGCATTATTCCTAATATGGCAGATTGCTATAATACATAGGCCCCAGCCTGGCCAGCTTCCCAGACAATACAAGTGTGAAGACACACTGTGTTTACTAGGACTACAACTACTTCAAGTAAACTTGCTTTTACAAAAGGACAGGGAGGCCTGTAATTTTCATCATCTTTCATCCCCTTTACTTTCTTACTCAGCCCCCTTGCCCAAGAATCTCTGTCCCACTGTTGCCAAGGCACCCTCCCACTGGCTGGTTTATACTGCACGATACAGCCACTTTCTGTCTGATTTCACAGAGTGGTTTCTCTGTTTCTTGTAATCTGTAGTCAAGGTTCAGTGGCCAGGGAGTGAAATAAAGAAACTCTCTCAATCTCAGCAGGCAGGGACCAGCTAATGTTGTTTTTTTAATCCCCTCCTAAATAAAGCCATACGTGTGTGTGCCTACAAGGGATGGGCAAAAGTAGGTAAAAGAACTCTGTGACAAAACATGCTTGAATATAGCAAGTAGACTACAAGAGTCTGTAAATACTGAAGGCTTGCAATTTGAGCACTTGCAAGATTGTACCTAAGTGCACTGTGCCTTTGTGACATTCTTTTGAGTTAATAAAGCTATTGTAATATTCATAACCTGCATATCTTTTTCCATATGATCAACCATAAACCTACTTTTTCCTACCCTTGTACATTCTGGAAGTCAGATATTAGTAACTGGGAGTAGCCTGAACAAGATGTAAAGAAAAGCAGACTAACAATTCAGAATGATATGTAATCAGTCTATAAACAAGTGAGCAGGCCAGGAGATCTAAGGCCTCTCTCCACTCTGCTTAGAACACTGTTCTTTCCATCTTTATTTGTTTCCCTGGGCAGAAACACCTTCTTCTCCTGGGGGAAAAAAAGAATAATAATTTTGTCTGGACCTATGTGATATTCCCCCTGGGAATAGTCAGTTACATAATGACTTGAGTTGTTTAACATGGTATTGCTGTGCCTGAGGGTTTGAGAAATTCCACTCTTCCAACCTTCCAGGTTGGGGATCCTTATTGGGATATTGTCTCATTCATTTCCTATTATATGTAGGTTCAGGTTCAGAAGACGAAAGACCTGCTCAATAACGTGGCCTCTGATGAAGCTAATTTAGAAGCCAAAATTGAAAAGCGGAAATTAGAACTGGAAAGAAACCGGAAGCGACTCCAGACTCTGCAGAGTGTCAGGTAGATATGAACACCCAAAGAATGAGTAGAAAGCTGTCTTTGAAAGTTCAAACAGATTGAGAGAATGTATTTTCAGTGATATTAACCCTCCAGGCAGTGAAAGAAGCCTTGAATAAGGCTATCTGTACTGCAGAATGTACTTGGTTTGCTTGTTCAAATAAGCACACCACTAAATTCATTCTCTTTGCTGCTTTCAGTATGTCTGGAAAACTGCTTAATTCTTGAACTTCCATTCAATTTTTATAGCTTCTTGGAATTTAAAGGCGAAGTAAGTAAATCCAGATGGTAAAAGTCTTGGTCTCCTAAGATCTATTTCTTGCCATAAATTAGGTGGAAACCAGCATACTTTCATTTATTTGTTTAAGTAGATTTAGACTTTTATTTCCTCACCAGTAATTCACCTTTCTTCCCACTTTCCCTCACAGAAAGTATCTTTTCCAGGGAATGTAGATAGATGATAGTGCTGCAAAACACCTTCTAAGTCATTGGAGCCTTTCAAGCATGTTCCTCATATTTTTTGGAATTTCTCTTTCTATCTCATTACCTTCCCTCCTCCCTTTCATTTTGTATCCTCCTTCCCTTGCTGTTTATTGTTGTTGTTCTTCCTCCCATGTCACTACTTTTTCTCCCTTTTCAATCTCCTTTTGTTTTTCTTTCTTCACTCCTTCCTCCATTTAGCAGTACCTGTTCTAAATATGTCTTGCTCTTTTGAGATACTGGTGACTGGCCACAGTCTAGCTACCCTCCTAGGTCTGTGGGGAGGCAGCACCTGGGGAGAGCGGCCAGTTACTCAGAGAACATCAAAGGCTTCCTCCCAGCCCAGTTACCTCTCCCCTGTTCTGCCTCTAGAATCAAGACCACCAGCTAGACTTGTCTCACTAAAAAGGTCTGCCTTTCAAGTGTCAATTTATTTTTGTTAAGCCTCATAATCCCTTCTAATAGAAAGGTTTCTGTATTTTGCTTTAGTACAAAAGATTATAAATTTGTTTTTTAGCTTATCTGTTTACATTTTTAAAAGAACAGATTTTCCCTTTAATAAGAAAAAAGAAATTCAGCAAACCAATTTAAATAGCTTTTTATGTTATGGTTTTAGTTTGCAATTTTATATTATTTATAAACTTTATAGCAACCTATATTTCCCTCTTTAGGGGACTGGTTAAATTTTGGCACAGCAAAGTATTATGCCTAACTAAGATAATGCATATATTTAATTTATTGATTTTGAGATATGTGTATGCTATATGCTAATTTTTAAACTCTTTATTGAAACCTGTGGCCTATTGAGTGAGAAAAAAGACTGCAGAGCTTCATTTAAGACAGCAATTTTCAACTTTTTTCATCTCATGGCACAAATAAACTAATTACTAAAATTCTGTGGCATACCAAAAAATATTACTGTATTTTCCGGTGTATAAGATGACTGGGCATATAAGACGACCCTCAACATTTCCAGTTAAAATATAGAGTTTGGGATATACCCACACTATAAGATGACACCCGGCGTATAAGACGACCCCCGACTTTTGAGAAAATTTTCCTGGGTTAAAAAGTCGTCATAAATGCTGGAAAATATGATATATTTTTTGCTAATCTGACAAAAATAGGTATAATTTTTTTAATTTAGTAAATCTTTATTGTTCAGATTATTACATTTCTTCCTCTTTTTCCCCACCATAGCTCCCCTCCACCCGGTTCCCACCCCACTTTCTGCCCTTACCTCCCCCAACATTGTCCTCATCCATAGGTGTATGATTTTTGTCCAGTCTCTCCCTGTACCCCTCTTATCTCTTCCCCCCTGAGAATTGTCAGTCCACTCGTTTTCTGTGCCCCTGATTCTATTATATTTATTCTGTTCATCAGATTTTTAATTCACTTGATTTTTAGATTCACTTGTTGATAAATATATATTTGTTGTCCATAATTTTTATCTTTACCTTTTTCTTCTTCTTCCTCTTCTTAAAGAGTACCTTTCAGCATTTCATATAATACTGATTTGGTGCTGATGAAATCCTTTATTTTTTTCTTATCTGTGAAGCTCTTTATCTGACATTCAATTCTGAATGATAGCTTTGCTGGATAATCTTGGTTGTAGGTTCTTGCTATTCATCACTTTGAATATTTCTTGCCACTCCCTTCTGCTTGCATAGTTTCTGTTGCCAAATCAGCCGACAGTCATATGGGTGCTCCCTTGTAGATAATTAACTGTTTTTCTCTTGCTGCTTTTATTATTCTCTCTTTGTCTTTTGCTCTTGGTATTTTAATGATGATGTGTCTTGGTGTAGTCCTCTTTGGATTTTGGGGTTCTGTGCGCTTCCTGGGCTTGTAAGTCTATTTCTCTCACCAGGTGTGGGAAGTTTTCAGTCATTATTTATTCAAATAGGTTTTTAGTATCTTGCTCTCTCTCTTCTTCTGGCATCCCCATAATTCTGATGTTGGTATGCTTGAAGTTGTCCCAGAGGCTCCTTACACTATCTTCCAATTTTGGGATTCTTTTTTCTTTTTGCCTTTCCAATGGAGTGTTTTCTGCTTCTTGTATTTCAAATCTTTGACTTGATTCTTGCCTTCCTCTAGTCTGCTGTTGGTTCTCTGCATAATATTTTTTATTTCAGTCCATGTATGTTTAATATCTAGTTGGTCCTTTTTCATCTCCTCTTGGGTCTCGCTAAATGTATCCATTTTTTCTAGAAAATTCTTGAAAAAACCGTATAGCCATGATTTTGAACTCTATATTTAGTCCTTTGTTTTCCTCCATTTCTTTCGTTTGTGATCTGTTCCTTTGTCTTCGCATTTTCGCTGCTTTCCTGAGTTGGTAGAGTAGCTTTGTGTGCTAGGTGTCCTATATGGCCCTGTAGCTCCACCTCCCAAGTGTCCTGAGGTAAACATTCCTGGTGCACCCCTTTGTGGAGTGTGTGTCTAGCCTTGTTGTTAAGTCTTGATTGTTGTTGGTATCACTGGGGGGAATTGATCTCCAAGCCAATTGGTTGTGAGGAACAGCTGTGTCTACATGGGAGAACTTCTGTGTTGGACTCCGCCTTAAGACTTGCAAGATGGCAAAAGCCTCTGTGCTGGGCTTGCATGGGTGGAGTCTCAGGGCTGAGCAGACAGCCTTGGCTTCCTGTCAGCCCTGCCCTATGAGGCCCCTGGGTCTCAGAGTCCCTCAGTAATCGCTGAAGCCCTCTCTGTGCACAGTTACACTCGCGTGTCTCCTGACCTCTGCCTTTCTGGCTCCCCTGAGTTTCCTTGTGCTCCAGGGACCTTTATGAGTCTGGATCCCCAGGATCTTGCCTGAAACTGGGGTTCAGTGCAGTCCGACCTGGATTTCAGTGCAGTTGGGAGGTTTTGTCTTCCTCCCGCTAGAGAAAGCCAGCAGTCAGTTCTCTCTGCGCCACTTTTGCACACATCTCCAGATCTCTGTCTTTCACTCCTAAATTTCCTTGCACTCCTCTCTTTTCACAACAGTTCAGACTCACCCATATGAATCTCGCCCAGATCTGGGGTTCAGTGCAGTCAGAAGAGGGGTTCAGTGCAGTTGGGAGTTTCTGTCTCTCTCCCGCTAGAGGAAGCCAGCCTGTCACTCCACCATCCGTCCTCTCTATGTGTGTGTGTCTGTATATCAGCTTTTTGCAGCTCCTCTGAGTCTCCGTGAGCCCCTCTCTTTCCTTCTAGTTGTAGAATTTCCAGTCAGCCAGCTTTCCTGTGGTTCTGGATGCTGTCCGTTCTGTCTTTTAGCTGTAGTTTTGAAATTTTTGTGCGAGGCAGCAGTTTAGGTGTTCACCTATGCCGCCATCTTGGTTTCTCAAAAATAGGTATAAATTTTGATTAATTCATACCAGATAGCTCTTATTGTGTTGGCTGTTGTCAATTTTTTTTTTATTTGACAATCTAAGGGAAAAGCAGTCAGTGCCTCTGACTAAATAGTCAAGTATTGAATGTCTTAGAAATTCTTGTGGCACAACAGTGAAATCACTGATTTAAGGTAATATATTTAATGTTTATTAAAAATTTGTCAACATAAGAAAGATTCAAACCTGTGAAGAATTTTTGTGAGTTTATTTGAGCCATAGTCTCCACAAATGCTAGGAAGTAGAATCTCAACAGACTGAGATAATGCTCCAGAGAATGGCAGTTTTGTACCTTGTTTTATACATTATAATCAAAAGAGGAGATGTCTGTGGGTTACATGAAATCCATTGGTGATAGATTAGGGAGACAAGCGAAAGCAAAGCAGGGAAACCTCTGGGATTGGATAGAAAATAAAATGTTAGACACACACTTCTTTTACTTAGGTGGGTGCGGGATAGTTAACAGTCAACAATTAATTCAATAATGAGGGGATTTATGGTTTCCGCAGAGTGGACCTATGCTTTGAAGGGTCTGGAAAAAGGAAAATTACTTAGACATTCCAACCATATGTTATCATAGATACAAAAAGATAATAGACAGTCTCAGTTAAGGTAAAGATTGACCTTTGTCAGGGAAGATACTGGCCACCATAAATTGCTTTTAGTTTAAAAATTTTAATTTCAGACCCTGCTTTGTGATTGCTTTAGGAGTTTGCAAGGCTGCCACACAGGCCTTCCCTGAACTAATTAGGTTAGCATGTGGCCCTTTCTCATACATAAATGCATTCCTATATATATCTACTAGAGGCCTGGTGCATGAATTTGTGCATGGATAGGGAGGTCGGCCGGCAAGGGGGAGGGACCTTGGGAGGTTGGCTGGCTGATCCCCACCCCCATCAGGGCCGATGAGAAGGCTGTATGGGAGGAGGGACTTTGGGAAGTTAGCCAGCTGGCAAGGAAGGTAGAGGGGCCATGGGAGATTGGCTGTGGGAGCATATTGACTAGCAGGAGGCAGCTCCTACATTGAGTGTCTGCCCCTTGGTGGTCATTGTGTGTCAAGAGAGACTGGTTGAATGGTTGTACCAATCATTCTGGTCATTCTGTTGTAACAGTCGCTTAGGCGACTGTTTGTGTGTGTGTGTGTGTGTGTATTTCATTATATATATATATATGTATAGAAAAGTCTGGAGGAACATATGTCAAATATTAAGTGCTTATACCGGGTGATGGGATTATGAGTAATTTTTTACTTTATATTTCTAGCATTATTTCAAGGTTTTATAAAATTCTTATTATTTAAAAAAATTTTTTTAATTAATGTTTTACATGTATACATATCTTGCCATTACCCCCCAACATTCCCATGCATACCCTAACCCCCCAGAATCTTGTGTCCATTGGTTATGCTTACATGCATGCATGTAAGTCCTTCAGTTGGTCGCTTATCTACCCCACCTCTCCCTAACCTCCCATTGTAATTTGATAGTCTGTTTGATGCTTTACTGCCTCTGTCTCTCTTTTTGTTCATTAGTTTATAATGTTCTTTATTATCCATAAATGAGTGAGATCATGTGGTATTTTGAAAAAAGTATGTTCATTTTTGAGGGAGGAAAAAGAAAAGGGGAAATTAGCTTTAAGCTGTTGGAGAATTGTGAAGCTTTTCCTCCAATTAATTCAAGGCTTTTTAAAGAAAGCCATGACAGAATATGAAACTCTGAGTACCAATTTCAAACTACTGTATATTGATTAATATTTCACTTGATCATTCTAGGCCAGCCTTTATGGATGAGTATGAGAAGATTGAGGAAGAATTGCAAAAGCAGTATGACATTTATCTGGAGAAATTTCGAAATCTAGCTTATCTGGAACAGCAACTCGAGGATCATCATAGGATGGAGCAAGAGAGGTTTGAAGTAAGTGCTTAGCCCAGTGGTCGGCAAACTCATTAGTCAACAGAGCCAAATGTCAACAGTACAAAGATAGAAATTTCTTTTGAGAACTGAAAACCGACTTCTGTGCATGGGCCATGAAGTTTCAATCGCACTGTACGTGTGCGCCCTCAGGTGGGATTTTGTGGAAGAGGGGCCAAAGAGCTACATGTGGCTCCTGAGCCGCGGTTTGCCGACCACTGGCTTAGCCCATTCTTCTGCACAGACCATTCCTCTGGTGTGTTACTTTGTACTATCATTGTTTGTAAATATCATTGTGAAAAAAATGCCAGCGAATGTTTGATATTAGTTTATTAAACTAATTTTTGACATTAGTTTTTCATCAGGGTTTGGTCAATTAGAACTACAGACAGGGCTAGCATGTGACCTGTGTAGTCACATAAGACAGCTTAGAAGAGCCTGTGCTTGCTTTAATGCTCTGCTGTTGCCATCTTGAATAAATTTTTTTTAACAGCATTCTTTTTTTTTTTTTTTCTTTTCCTTTTTGGTTTATTTAAAAAAAGAAAGGGAGAAAGAGAAAGAAATAGAAACATCAATGATGAGAGAGAATCATTGATCGGCTGCCTCCTACATGCCCCCTACTGGGGATTGAGACTGCAATCTGGGCATGTGCCCTGAACAGGAATCAAACCGTGACCTCCTCTTTCATAGATTGACCTTCAACTATTGAGCCACACTGGCCAGGCTCCTTAATAATTTTTAAGTACATTTTATTTTGCACTGAGTTCTACAAATTATGTAACTTCTCTAACTTAAAGGTTTTCAAGCCCTGGTTAATTGAATCACCTGAACTAGTTTATCAAAGACTGCTTTATACAGAGGAATCACAGTTTATTATTCTATGTCAGATATCTTTCATCTCAGTATTTAAGGCCATTTAGGAAGGAGTATTTCAAATCCTCCTTCAGTTTGTATTAATAAATACAGAATTCAAAGCAAAGGAAGTTAGACCAAGTTGCTCTCCCTTTTTGAATATCCTTAGGGATATTTCTGTTTAACTCAAGAATAGTCATTTCAAATCTGTGTTCATGGTAAAACTAGTCTACAATCTCCCTTTCTTACACTGGTATAAAAGTTATGCTAATCTTCTTACAAACCTGGGTGTTTGAATTAGTTGGAACTATTTTGCGGTTCAGGAGGGCTGGTTGGGAGTAACTACCACATTCACATGGACATGTTTATCTTGACCAGGATCCTGTTGCTGACATTACAGTCTGGCAGAGGCAGGTAGTGGAGAGAGCCTGGAGTCCACGATATTTTAAACATTGGTGCCTGGGAAAAAACAATAAAGGGCCATGAAAATAAACTGACCATTGACCATTTTGTACTATCTCTTGGGGCCACCCCTCGTTTCAGAGAGTGTACTATATAGAACATGCCTCAGTCTGCATGTTCTTCCTTTCAGCAAGCACTTACCCTCTTTTTCTCCTATGGTTACATCTACCTCTGTGCTTATAATACCTGGTTTCTCAAAATATCTTATACATGAAATGCAGTTCTTTTTTTTTTAATGTTTATAGATAGCAATTTTAAAGGCTGATTTCCTCTCCCATTATTTGTTTTGACAATAATCAGGGCCACATTTGTGACCCATCTGAAATACTAGCTTTCTTTTAATCCTCTAGGAATTAAAACTATATTTAAAAAAAAAATATATATATTTTTTAATATATTTTTATTGATTTCAGAGAGGAATGAAGAGGGAGAGAGAGATAGAAACATCCAGGATGAGAGAAAATCAAGGATCAGCTGCCTCTTGCAAGTCCCCCACTAGGGATCGAGCCCACAACCTGGGCATGTGCCCTTGACCAGAATTGAACCGGGACCTTTCAGTTCACAGGCCAATGCTCTATCCACTGAGCCAAACTGGCTAGGGCTAGTATTTATTTATTTTCCCATCCTGATCACTCCCACCATTTAGCATCTTTCAGGACTTGAATTGTGCAGAGCATAAAAACAATAAAATTATGCTTTATTCTTTCCAGAGTAAGAGGCCTGTAGGGCCCATATATATATGATGGGTATTTAATTATGTCATTCAGTTTTCTTCAGAGTTATTGAGGTGTAGTGGGAGAAGCACAGGTTTGGGTCCAGTCAAGCCCATCTTAGATCCGTTGTGACCTGTGTGGGAGCCTCCCTTTCCATAGGACTGCTGGATGATTATAGAGAGAAAGGGTATCAGATTTCCCAACTGTGATAGTATCTCAGGCAATGTTAGTTCTCTTTTCTTTCTTTTTTATTTTATTTTTTATTTTGTTAATCCTTACCCGAGGATATTTTTTCATTGATTTTTAGAGAGACAGAGAGAAACATCGATGTGAAAGAGACACATCGATTTGTTGCCTCCCACATGCACCCTGACTAGGACCATGGATCAAGCCTGCAACCTAGGTTACATGTTGTGTCCTTGACCAGAGTCGAACTCAGGATCCATCAGTCTGCAAGCCCATGCTCTGTCCACTGAGTCAAACTGGGTAGGGCTCTTCCCCTTCTTTTGGTTTAGATTTTTTTCTGGTTCTGTATCAAAAACTTAGCAGTACTTATTCAAATGGTAAAAAAAATAATAAAATATCCAAAAAGGGTCATCTCTTCTGTATTTTATTTTTTCTGTTCCATAGGAAGCCGAAAATACTCTCCGTCTGATGCAGAACAAGCTGAAGGAAGAAGAAAAGCGACTACTCAAGAGTGGAAGTAAGTCTATACACTTTTTAAAAAAATTCTGGAGTAGCATTTTTTGAAAATTTATATGTATATTTTATTTCTTTTCGAAAGGCAATTTTTTCACAACTTTTATATCTGGGACCATTTATTTCAGTCAAGAGCTCAAGAGACTGATTTAAATTACATAACATTTAAAGCACATTTGTTTTTTTGTGTGCCAACTAAAATAGTGTTTTCCTCTTTCTAAGTGATAGTTTGAATATATATAATATATAATTATAAAAGAAAAATTTGTCTTGGAGGTCTGTAGAGTTCCTTATTTTAGAGCAGATTGATGGAAACCAAGCAACATACTGAAGTGCAAGTGAATAGATCATTTGCTTAACCACCCAACCTACACACCCATCGTCAGCAGAGCTATCATCTATAGAGAAATGGGAGTTACCTCTATATAAGATCTAGATTCTGGGAAGGAATGTCCTCCATGTCTGGTTAGTATGAACTAACTTCATCAAGGTGTCAACTCAGCCTCGGGAGCTATAGCAGCACATGATCTTCCTGCTGAATTGATGGCTTTGTCTCGTAGTGTTACTTCCTGCCCTTTTTTCATGATGATATATTTTATTTTCCCATGCTTGAAGAAAGTATACCTGGGGCAGCAGGCATGGTCTTTCTCTCTCT
The DNA here is from genome assembly GCA_011751065.1 of Lasiurus cinereus. NCBI lineage: Eukaryota > Metazoa > Chordata > Mammalia > Chiroptera > Vespertilionidae > Lasiurus > Lasiurus cinereus. The sequence goes on from JAAGEH010002525.1 coordinate 4,743,115, forward strand.
CTTTTCTTGTCTCTCTCTTATTTTGCATTCGGTCTGTGCCTCTCCAGAATCTCAGGGAACTCTGGAAGGAGAATAGGAACTGCTGGGAAATCCTCTTGGGGTAAGGTTAGGAAATTCCAAGGGCCTCTCTAGCCAAAGCAGCCCCTTGCCTTTATGGTTCCAGGTCAGCCAGGAGAGCCAGAAGCTGCCCTAAGTGATAAGACCGCATGGAATTTATCCCCTCCTGGGAGGCCTGGCACAGGTAAGAGCTCTGGTTGGTTGACTGTATCCTGCTCTGCCCCAGGCCAGCACATTAAGACCTTTCTCACTGAACTTGGTTTGTTCTTCTGAACTCAACTTTCATTTTATAACCCATAGGTTTGGGTTCTCTTGAAGGACAAAGATTCTTAGAAGCATGTATGATTTAATTATTTCAGAAAAAATTCCAATTTAAGCCAACTTAATGAAGAATAGCACTTAGCTTGGAGTGGACCAAGAAGTTAGAAAAATACTTAATGAAGGACCATTCTCATTTCTACTCACCCTAAGGTTCTTTGCTTTCCTTGCATATGTGGGAATATTGCCCAGAGTATTGGGATCAGAGAAGAAATATATAAAGGCAGACTCTATGAATTTTTCTACATCTGTGAGAGATTCCTCCAAACAGAAAAATATAATAGTACATAGAAATGAATTAGGAGCAAGAATTAGTAAAATCTAAGAATTGCATGAGATCATCTTGTTTAGGCCACTCTTCAGGGAGCCAATTCAACCTAGCAAAGCATTATTAAGTATCTGGGTGCTAAGGATACATACAGGGATTCTTGCTCTAACTGATCTCACATGTTAGCAGTATGCTAGCAGGCTAGGAGACAAATAGTAAGCATGATGTATGGAGAAGGTGAAAAGTGTCATGAGGGAAATGCAGAGCAGGGTAAGAGGGATAGGAAAGGTGACAGAATTGCTGCTTTAAATAGGGAGTTAGGGTAGGCCTCACTGAGGGGATGCTATTTCAGTAAAGACTAAATCAGTAGAGCTGGGGAGATACCAGATGAGGAGAGTCTGGGAGCCAGAGCCCAGGTGAAGGGATGACTTTCAGTGAGTGAGAAAATGTGTGAATCTGCAGGACTTGTGTTCAGTAGGTTAGATGAGCTGGAAGGTGTAATTTGCTTGAGGGGCTCATATCTGATTGAAACCATCCTTCCTGAGCAGGAGGTAAAGTCATCTTAGATTTGATTTTGGTGGTTTAGAGTAAGGGACTTTAGGAAGAGAATGATTGAGTGATGAGAGATAGGAGAATGCCATTGGGGCCCAGAGATTAAAAGTGCAAAGTACTTTGTTTAGATAACCCTGTAATAGAAGTTTTTCATTTTCCCACCATCCTTTTAAACCTTGTTGCTAGAGGTAGATTTGTAACTCTATCTTCAGTAGGATTCTTCGCTATAGCACTAGAAACTTAGAGTCCTCTGAATTTATAAAATGATCCAGAAATTTCTAGAAAGCACTTGAGTAATTGAATGGGGTTTCTGGTCCCAATTCCTGTGTGTGTGTGTGTGTGTGTGTGTGTGTGTGTGTGTGTGTGTGTAGGCTTCCCCACACTGAGCAATTTTTGGATGCCAGCATGATGTCCAAAAATTCAACTGAATTCTACCTGGAGGTAGAATCAGATTCCACAGTTTAAAGGGCTCAGTCCCACAAGATAGCCCTCTATTTCAGATGCCAGGTTGTTACCTGTACTTCTAACTGGCTATAAATCAGAAGTTCCTACAATCCCCTCTCAGGAAAACTTATTTACTCACTAAATTACTGATGCTTTATAAAGGTTATCAAAGGATACAAATCAGTAGTCAGTTGAAGAGATACACAGGGCAAAGTCTTCAACAGGAGGTCCTGTCCTTGCGTGGCACATGGAAGCTTTCTAGAAAAGACACTTTTGGGTTCATTACTTCATCTTTTCTTTTTTTCTGCAGAAAGCTTTATTGTTTCATTTGGTCCAATGCATGGGAGAGGGTTTCAGGGTGGTTAAAAGAATGGCTAGTAGTTTCAGGAAGAGGCTAAGATAAAAGCCAGAGATACCAGGGGAATGCAGGGGAGGGCCTCTGAAAGGTTTCTGGGCTCCAAATGCTCCTAGTCGTGCTTGAGGGTGAGCCTTTCAAAGAGATACTCGCCTAGCCCAGCCTGGGGGCCGGCCAGCCTACGGATGTTAGTCAGGTGGTCGCCCATCTTCTTGATCAGTTTCACCTCCTCATCCAGGAAGTGGTTCTTCAGGAAGTCGCAGACATGAGGATCTGCACAGATAGAAGCTAGGGCATGCATCTCCAAAAGGGCCTGGTTCAGGCTCTTCTCCAAGGCTAGGGCAGCTTCCATGGCGTCCTGAGTTTTGGCCCAGTCATCCTGGGAAGGTTTCTGCACATCCTGGAAAAGAATGCGGCCGCCTTGCTTGTTTTGCAACTTTAAGAAATGTTCCGCGCCCTCGTGCTTCTTCGCCAACTCATGGAAGAAGTGGCCCATACCTTCCAGAGCCACATCGTTGCGGCCAAAATAGTAGCCCAGAGAGAGGTAGATGTAGGAGGCCCACAGATGCAGGTTGGCCAGGTGATTGACCATAGCTTCCACCTCGATGGAATAATTCTGACGAATTTGGGAGCTCGTGGTCAGCAATGAGGAGTTAAGGAAGAAGAAGAAAAAAAAAAACTGGTGTGTTGGCTGGTCCTGGAGGTGGTTCTGAAGGTAATGACCGAAGAGATGCTGGAGAGTGGCTGGAGGCTGGAAGAACGGGCGTCCCTGCGTATGTTCCATCTAAACACTGTTGAAGCAAGAGACAGATCTGGGACCTCTGAGTACGCTCCATTACTTCGTCTTGATTGGCCATTGGAGTTTGATTTAACCTCAAGCCCCTCTCCTTTCCCCCAAAATCATTCTCTAATCACATGGTTGGCTCCTACTGGCAAGCAGACTCCACTTTTGGGGTGAGATCCAAAAGTCACCTCATTTACTTAACTAGAGACACCATTGTTACTCTCATCATTTAAGAAAGTCCTTGCTTGGGATTTGGGAGTTCTATGTCAGGAACACGGAGGAAGGCCAAATCTATATTTCTTACTATAAATCACAATATCACAATAACCTTGCTGTGATTCCTTTTTTATGATATAGTGGAAAGCAGGTGTTCATATATTTAACACATACATGGTGGAACAAATGTAGGTTTACAGCTGTTTGTATGGAAAGTAATATAATAAAAAAAGAAAATAATACAATAATTAGTAAAAAATAATACAAGAATAATCTTCATGTTTTGAGTACTCCCAACTGTAAACCTTCTTTTGCCCTGCCCTCTATTTACTGTATGCCTACTGTGTCAGGCATTGTGCCAGCCCACAGGGAGCTCCAAGTCTAGAACAGTATTATCCAGTACTTAACCACTAGCTATATGTGGTCTTGAGCACTTGAAATGTGGCTAGTCCAAACTGAGGTGTGCTCTTTTTGGAGAATATGTAACCATATTCTGCCTGTCACTGCTTGAGCCAATTAAGCAGAGACAGGGTTGAATCATATATGAGTGTTTATTCCATTAATGCTGGAAGTATGGGAAAACAGCAAGTCATCCACAAAAATCTGCTCTGCAACCCCCCCATAAGCCAGCTGCTTACACTGAGAGGCCAGATTATTATGATCTCTGAATGCATAATAATATGGTCACTCAGTGTATATCCTATATAATAAAAGGCTAATATGCAAATTGTCCCCTCAACCAGGAGTTTGACAGCAGGCAGGTCAGCCAACCACCCATGTTCCCTTCCCCTGGCCAGGCTGGCTGGACCCCACCCATGTACAAATTTATACACCAGGCCTCATATGTATATATATGTACACACACACACACACACACACACACACACACACACTGAGTGGCCAGATTATTATGCGTTCAGAGATCATAATAATCTGGCCACTCTGTGTATATTGAGTAGGACAAAGATTACATGGGGAAGTAGGCAATGTGGATTGGGGTGGGACTCCATTGTTTGGGCAACAAGGTTGTTAATCTTTCCACTATAATAGGCAGTACTTGAATGAGAATTAACTACATTTCAAGTTTGACTTCCAGGTCCAAGGTTGACTGCCAGGTTTAAGGTTGATTCCCAGATCCCTGGGGCCTACCATTCCCAGCCAGCTTAGAAGGCCTTTTCTTTAATCAGAACAAGGCAATCACAATTAATAGAGCATGATTAATATTCCTTATGACTATAACTAATCTCCAATATTCTATTTTTTGCCCCTAACAAATATATACCAGATTTTGAAAGAAAAGTAAAATTACTCAATAATTTTTTACATTGGTTACTTGTTGAAATGACATTTTAGATATGTTGGTTAAATAAAACATTAAAAGTAGCTTACCAGTTTCTTTTTACTTTAATATAGTCACTAGAAATGGTAAAATTACACCTGTCACTGGCATATTTCTATTGGATAGTGCTGATGTAAAAGGAGAAACTTAAAAACAAACTGCCTATAGTTTAAGTGGGTATGAAGTATTATCTCATTGTGGTTTTCATTTTAATTTCTCTGATGGCTAATGAAGTGGAGCATCTTTTCATGTGCTTATTGCTGTTTTTATATCTTCTTTGGAGAGATACCTATTCAAGTCGTTGGCACATTTTTTAATTGGCTTATTTATCATTTTATTGGGTTGTAAGAGTTTTTTATATATTCTGGGTACTAGAATATATGAAATATTTCATAAATGATTTAAGTGATTTGTGATTTGCAAATAATTTCTCATTCTTTAGGGTGTGTTTTCACTTTTTTGATGATGTCCTTTTCTGTACAAAGTTTCAATGAAATCCAGTTTGTCAGTTTCTTCTTTGTTGCTTGTGCTTTTAGTGTCATATCTAAGTAGAAACCTCTGTTTAATTCAAGGTCACCAAGATTGATGCCTGTGTTTTCTTCTCGGAGTTTTATAGTTTTAACTCTTACATTTAGGTCTGATCCATTTTTAATTTTTGTAAATGATGTGAGACCAGGATCCAACTTCATTCTTTTGCATGTGCCAAGCCAGTTGTCCCAGCACCATTTGTTGGAAAGACTATCCCTATTGAATTATACCAGCACTGTCTGCTGTACCTAATTTTAACATATCACTGACAACTCGGTGATTTCAGTGTCAGCATGCTTTAGTTTAGTTTACCTGCTTAGTCCTTAGTGAAATGTTTTGAGTTGTCAGAAGAAATCATGATGAGCCTGAAATATCTGTATTGTTGTTTTAAAATTCATGATGATATTTGGTTTATGTTGCATTGGGTACTGATTTAATGTCATAATTTTCCTGGATGAAATAAAAAGTGAATGAAAATGAACAATGATTTCACTTTATAATCATTGATTTGAGTTAATATTTAATCATATTATCTGGTAAGGGCTTTTGGAAGGTGGTAGTTTTCAGATAGATTGTATTGAAATCTTGCAGGATGCTATTATTGACACTCTCTGGCTCCCAGGTTTGCTCCTCTGTGCTGCAGAGCTCTGCTCTTCCCTCCATGGCTAAATAAAGCAGAAAACATTTACTCTGTGCTTAGCTAGATATAGCCACCACTTCATTTCCCTCTTAGATCAGGACCCAAGCAAAGCTTCTTTGTAGATGAACACTTCCTATACTTCCAAACTGACTATGAGTCAGTGATCAGAGCAGCAATTGCAGATGCCTTCAGTGCCATTCTTTCTTTCTTTTCTTTTCTTTTTTTTTTTTAATTTTTATTGATTTTTTTTACAGAGAGGAAGGGACAGAGAGCTAGAAAAACATCAATCAGCCGCCTCCCGGACATCCCCCACTGGGGATGTTCCAGCAACCAAGGTACATGCCCTTGACCAGAATTAAACCCATGACCCTTCAGTTTTCAGACCAACGCTCTATCCACTGAGCCAAACTGGTCTTGGCCAGTATCATTCTTAAAACCTATGTCTGTTCCTGGGTGCGAGTAGTCAGGTGCTGGGTGGTAAAAGCTTTTTCTCCCTACTGTGGAATAAGGAAATGTTTAACATGTACCAAACTCCAGGAGAGTATTTAAGAAATTAATGTAAAAGGCCATGATGTTCTGAATGACCTTTCTTTATATATCTTTACTAAAGGCCCAGTGCACAAAATTTGTGCATGGGGGGGGTGTCTCTCAGCCCAACCTGCATCCTCTCCAATCTGGGGACCCCTTGGGGGATGTCCAACTGCCTCATTAGGCTTGATCCCTGTGGTATCGGGCCTGAACAGGCAGTCAGACATCCCTTTCACAATCCAGGACTGCTGGCTCCCAACTGCTCACCTGCCTGCCTAATTGCCCCTAACCACTTCTGCCTGCCAGCTTGATCACCCCATAACCACTCCCTTGCCAGCCTGATCATCCCCATTTGTCCTCTCCTGCATATTCCGTCTTTATTAGATGGGTTTTTTTCTTTAACATATTGGACAGCCCTAACTGGTTTGGCTAGGTCAGTGGTCAGCAAACTCATTAGTCGACAGAGCCAAATATCAACAGTACAATGATTGAAATTTCTTTTGAGAGCTGAAAACCAATTTCTGCCTTGGGCCACGAAGTTTCAATCACACTGTACATGCGCACTCACATGTGGTATTTTGTGGAAGAGCCACACTCAAGGGACCAAAGAGCTGTATGTGGCTCATGAGCTGCGGTTTGCCAAACACTGGGCTAGGTGGATGGAACATCAGCCTGCAGACTCAAAGGTCACAAGGTTCGATTCTGGTCAAGGGCATGTACCTTGGTTGGGGGCACATACTCAGAGGGGAGTGTGCAGGAGGAAGCTGATCGATGTTTCTCTGTCATAGATATTTCTAGCTCTCTACCCTTTTCCCTTCCTCTCTGTAAAAAAATCAAGAAAATATATATTTTTAAAAAAGAAACATTTAAGATTCCTCCATATCTGCCTGGCTGGTGTGACTTAGTGGTTGAGAACCCAGGCTGCTGCTGCTGGGAGGGGATCACACTGGGGGGATGCACATCCCTGCCGGGCTGAGACTCCAACCCAGGCTGCCACTGCTGGGAGGAGAATTACACCTTGGGGAGTGAATTTGTTTGTTTTTTATAAAGGGTCAGGAGGGCCTCTGGGCAGCATTCTACCAGGCCACTTACTCTGTAGGTTCTCAGCAGCAGCCCTCCCTGAGACTGCGGGACTCCGTGTGGCTGAGAGGACTTGGCGCCGCAAAATTGTGGCTATGGGCCCTACCATTTTGTTGTGGAGTGACAGTTAATTTGCATATTACTCTTTCATTAGCTAAGATAATGGAATTTTCTCTAGTGAAGAATGTCATGAGCACCAGTTTTCATTGCCAATCAGTAGGTCACCATCTTTTTCATGCCAGCCCTATTCAGGCCATTCCTATCCTGGTCTTCTTCTTGCTTCCAGTCTTGTTTTGGTGCAGTCACTGACCTTTTCAGTGGGGTATTCTTCATCTTTGTTATCCTCAAGGATCTTGAGTTTTGATGACATAGCCTAAGGCAGAACAAGGACATTTTTTTTTTCTTCCTTCCAACTAACCAAGAACTCCTAGCTATCTTGACAGCTGGCTAGTGAATTGTTTAATTTCACATACTGGAGTAGTGTTTCTAGCTATGTATCAGACCCACTTTTTTCTAGCTTTGGAAAAAAAACCTGCCTATTATTAATTCTTCACTAAGTATCTAGTAGCAAATCCTGAAGTTCTCATAAAGTCTAATGCATCAAAAGTCATAATGAGAAGTGCACATGACTTGCGAAGAGCCTTACTGGTCAGAGGCTGGTTTAGAAGTAATGATGGATCCACCCCTCTTCCCCCTTTTTTTCCTTATTTGTGTTCCTGCCAGGTAATGATGACTCCGATATCGATATCCAGGAGGATGATGAATCTGACAGTGAACTGGAAGAGCGACGGCTGTCCAAGCCACGGACAGCCATGGAGGTGCTCATGCAAGGTACCAGGGCTTCTTTCATTGCCCTCCTCCCTGTGCCTGTCATAGAACACTATGGCCAGAACTGGGTCAGGGCTGCTTGGTATTAAGGCCCATAAGCACACTGTGAGTGGCCCTGCTTTAGGTTTTTTCCTGCCCTGTTGTTTATCAGGATTTGGCTTTTAAACTGCTCAGTGATCATCTGTGTCACGAATGCTCTTATCTGGCGTCCCAAGAATGGTCAATTCTTATTTGTGGCTTGGTGTTTCTCACAGTTTACAGGAACACACTGCCTCTGCCACTGAGCTATATTCTGCCCCTTTTGGGTCCAAACTGTTCTTAGTGCAGTTAATACCTTATAGTCAGATAATGTCCAAAGAAGAGACTTACAGAAACATCTCTGCCTTTAAAAAAATGTTCTTCTGATTTCTACTTTCTCACTGTAACAGATTCAAGCAATAAAATGCGTGGAGCAAATCTGGGTGAGAAGTCTTCCTCATGTTTCACTCCTACCTTAGGCCAGGGTGCGTCCTTCCAAACTGCCTTCACACATATACATACTGAAAGATGGACACAAAGAGCATTTGAAATGTTTTTTAATCGGAGTAGGACCAGACTATGTGTATGGTTTGCAATCTGCTTTTATTTTTTAATATATTTTATTGATTTTTTACAGAGAGGAAGGGAGAGGGATAGAAAGTTAGAAACATCTATGAGAGAGAGACATCAATCAGCCGCCTCCTGCACGCCCCCTACTGGGGATGTGCCCTCAACCAAGATACATGCCCTTGACCTGAATTGAACCTGGGACCTTTCAGTCCGCAGGCTGATGCTCTATCCACTGAGCCAAACCGATTTTGGTGGTTTGCAATCTGCTTTTAAAAAAATTTAAATATATTGAACTCTTCCCATGTCAGAAAAATATAGATCTCCTTCTTTCTTTTTGATAGCTGCATATTAGTCCATAATATGTCCGTACCTGTATTTACTTAGCATTCCTATGTTAACAAGTACTTAAGTATCTATCAGTACTTAAGATACTCTTTTCCTTGTAGATTTTTCTGCACATATGCAAGTATTTCTTTAGGCTATGTCATTAAAAGTGGAATTCTTTTTTTAAAAAAGTATATTTTATTGATTTTTTACAGAGAGGAAGGGAGAGAGATAGAAAGTCAGAAACATCGACGAGAGAGAGACATCGATCAGCCACCTCCTGCACGCCCCCTACTGGAGTTGTGCCCGCAAGCAAGGTACATGCCCCCGACCAGAATCGAACCCGGGACCTTTCAGTCCGCAGGCCAAGGCTCTATCCACTGAGCCAAACCGGTATCGGCTAAAAGTGGAATTCTTAAGTCAAAGGTTATGTAAATTAAATTCTGATAGATACTACTAAATTGCCCTATTTTGCCTTTAAAAACATTTCTTATCTACCACTTATTAATTTTTGGAGCACAATTGCATTTTGATATAGATAATAAATTTAAATGGTAAGTAATCTTCCATTTGTCATTTCATATTAACTTCTTAAAAAATATTTTTATTAAAAAAACACTCCACTGGAAAAGCAAAGAGAAAAAAGAAATAAAAAATGTGAAAAACAATAAAAATATTTTTACTGCCGAAGCCGGTTTGACTCAGTGGATAGAGCCTTGGCCTGCGTACTGAAAGGTCCCAGGTTCGATTCCGGTCAAGGGCATGTATCTTGGTTTCGGACACATCCCCAGTAGGAGGCTTGCAGGAGGCAGCTAATCAATGTTTCTAGCTCTCTATCCCTCTCCCTTCCTCTCTGTAAAAAATCAATAAAAAATATTAAAAAAAATTTTTTTATTGATTTTTTTTACCGAGAGGAAGGGAGAGAGATAGAGAACCAGAAACATCAATGAGAGAGAAATATCAATCAGCTGCCTTCTGCACGCCCCCTCCCCTCCCACACACACACACACTGGGGATGTGCCCGCAACTATGGTATGTGCCCTTGACCAGAATCGAACCTGGGACCTTTCAGTCCACTGGCCAACGCTCTATCCACTGAGCCAAACCGGTTTTGGCTCATATTAACTTTTGTTGTTAACTGTTTTCTTTTAGTTTAGGTCTACCTGTCTTTACTTATTACATTTTGCTTTGTTCATAGGATAGTTAGATGCTCTGATTTCTTTTCTCTTCCTTTAATTTTTTGACAGCTTCATGACATCAATAGAGGTTAGAGGTTATGACTCCTACCATATGGGAGCCAGGGCTCTAAAATGATATATGATTAGTTCAGCAGAACCTCATAAAGGAACTGGTGCTCCTAAATTCTACTTCTGACAATTCACTGCAGAAGTGAAACAACACAAGATCTGCCTTTTACCTGAGCCAAGGAACAGTATCTGTAAACAGATCCTGGTGGTTACTCCAGGCCTGTCCTGACTGAACTCTCCTCTGAGCTGCCCTCACTGCCTTTCTCTGGAGGCCTGGACCTGGAGTCTTGGGTGTTGATTTCTCAACCTTCAGGTATGAGAGTAGCTCTCTGTCTCCACCCAGTGAAGGATGCCTCCTGAGTCTTTGCATAATCACATCTAGACTTGCACAGAAAGAATGGAGAATCAAATAATGATGATGCTTTCAAAGATGAACTTCTAAAAATATATATTTTTGTGATTTTAGAGAGGAAGGGAGAGGGAGAGAGAGAGAAACATCAATGATGAGAATCATTGATTGGCTGCCTCCCTAAATCACTTTAAGGAAAGTGATTTTCCCCTAAAACATTTACAGAAAACATCTTTATTTTTCTGACTTATGATTCATGCCTTTATTTCACTGCCCTTTTCCTTGTGTTAATGTGGAAATGCAGAAAATCTGTTACCATTTGTTGGCAGTTCTGATTAGTTGGGTTGCTACTTGAGTAAATTTTTCTGATTCTTCTTTTTTCTAATGTTCTAAAGGAAGGCAAATCTTAAATGCCATTTTAAGCTTTATTTTACAAGGTTTTTTCAATTTCTTCATGCTTTTATTCTCCCCAGGAAGACCTAGCAAACACATCGTGGGCACAATGCAAGGTGGAGACTCCGATGATGATGTGAGTCCCGACCAGCCCCCTTTAGCAGTTGTATGCTTTCTAGTCTTGGGCTGGCCTCCGTGACTGGATTAGCCAGGAACTAAGCACGTTTGACCAGCTTAGCATCAGGTGTGGTTTTTCAGCGCATCACTGGGTTTGTGGCAGTTTGGCCTCCCAACGGGCTGGATGCTCTTCTTTGATTGTTGATGGCTCATTTCTTTTCAAATGAACCTGCTTCCCCTACTTTTTTTCTCTCATGTTCTGTTTGCTCTCACTTTCCAAAGATGGAAGGAGCACCAGCTCTGTTAGGTAAATGCAAGACTTCCAGCTCCAAGAAACAGGTTGGTTTTCTTTTTCACCCCATCCATCCGTGTGTGTGTGTGTATGTGTGTGTGTGTGTGTGTCAGCTTGCTCAGGGCCAGCAGAGAACCTTCCCCAAGAATGATGTTTCTGTATTATGGGGAAAAAAGCCACTCAAAATGGATCCCACAGTGAATGATGAAGTTACCTAGAGGTGCCTGTTCTAAGAAGGAGCAGTAAGTGCTGAGCCAAGGACAAGAAAGGTTGTGGTTTGGGAGTCATCTGGCCCTTGAACCATAACCTAGAAAGGAAGGGATGCTGCTGAAGGCCTGGAGTCATCACTCTCTCTTCAGCTCGTTTCTGGGGAGAGAACATGATAAGGAGGCTCTCTGAGAGATTGGGTAAGGAGTTGCAGCACCTTGAATATTATTAAGTGGATAACTGACTGGGAAATGAACCAGAATGGGGAAACAAGGGGTCCCTGCTGGGGCCCTGTGTTGGAGCTCTTTTGTTCATCACTCTGAGCCTCCCTTCTTTATTGCAGTCCCTGGCAATACCGTCAATTCCAAGTGGCAAAGGGTGACTGGATTGACACCAATCACAGATCTCCCCATCAGGTTGAATGCCACACGTGTCTAGAATGTGGCACTAGTGACTACACAGAGACAGAGCATGAGTCTTATGTTCTTTTAAAAAAAAACATTTTTTTATTGATTTCAGAGAGGAAAGGAGAGAGAGAGATAGAAACATTAATGATGAGAAAGAATCATTGATTTGCTGCCTCCCGCAATGTCTCCCCCTCCCCCCATTGGGGAACTAGCCCATAATGCAGGCATGTGCCATTGACCTGAATTGAACCTGGGACCCTTCAGTCTGCAGGTTGACGCTCTATCCACTGAGCCAAACCAATGATGGCGAGTCTTATATTCTTATACAAAAGTTCCATTTATTTAGTATCAGCAGTGTGTACTATCACAGAAATTCACAGGAGGGAGATGTTACTTAGGTATGTTGGGCAAGATGCACAGAAATAGAACCTTGAATATATAGAAAATGATCTTTAGAGAAGGAGAGAAACTACCTAAAATTTTTTTAAAAGGCAGGGGATGGATCGTTAAATAGCTTCTTATTCATCCAAAATAGAAATAAGGAAAGTCTGATGATACCTAGTGAGCGCTGGCTGGCCTCTTGTGATTTGCTTGATCATTTATATAGCTTTCTACTTTTCAGAACAAATGCATTATTGTACCTTAAATATCCTCTGTGCCTGTTGTCAGTTGTTTATTTCAGGGAGGCTGTTTTCATGCACCACCCCCTAAGCATAGGAATTTGTCCTTCATGTGTTTATTCAGTCACTGGACAGATATTTTTTGAGTTATGTGCCTGGCACTATTATGGATTGTGAGGAATACAGCCATGAATGGAAATAAGGTCTTTGCCTTTATGAAGCTTACAGTCGAATGGTAGTGAAGCAGACCCATCAGGACTCATAGTGGTTAAGAAAAAATAAATAAAGTAGATTTTGGAACAGAGTGACAGGAATAAGGAATGCCTTTTGATTGCTCATGAAAAATCTCTCTGATAAGGGGACATTTGGGGAGAGGCGTGGATGGAAGGAGATGCTGGGGAGGGGCATCCTGATCACAGGAAATAGGGTTTCTGCATTTGAGGACCAGAGGCTATGGCGTGACTGGAATGAAATGAGCTTGGGGCAGGAGCAGCAGTGGATGTGCAGAGCTTTGCAGGGTGTGATGAGGACTTAGCACTTTCTCTGAGTACAGTGGGAAGGTGTAGAGAATCCTGAGCCCACAAATGCCAAGAACTGACTCACATTTAAGAGAGCCCCATGAGGAGGCATTTGCAAGAGTCTAGTTCAGAGGTGATGATGGTAGTGGCTTAGCCTTGGGTTGTAGCAGCAGAGGTGTTGAAAAGTAGTCATGTTCTGGACATGTTTCTAAGATAAGAACCATTAGGTTTTATTAATTAAAATGAAGGATCCCTGGGTTGTAGCAAAATTGGCTAAAAGCACAAAACTGTGAGGCAGACCTAAGGAAGGAGCTTGGCTAGCAGGTGGAGAGTTTGGATTTTGGACTTTCTAAGTGTGAATTGCCTGCTAGATGTCCACATACTGATGCTGACTTAAAATTCAAGCCTGGAGTTCAAAATCAGATCTGGGCTAGAGATTGAATTGGGGGAAACATCCATATCTGGGTGGTCTTTAAGCACAAGGGTACATGTGATTGTTTGGAAGAGAGAGAAGGAGAAGAGAGGAGGCTCAAGGTCCTGAGCCTTCCCCATATTGTGCAGGTCAGAAAGATGTAGAGGGTTGGGCAAGTAAGACAAGACACAGGAGAGAGGTGGGGTGAGAATCCAGAAAAAAAGGGTGCCCTGGAAGACAGAATAGAGGATGCCAGGGAAGAAGGAACCTGTAGGTCAAATGGAGGTTGGAGAATTACCCCATTGGATTTGAACCCACTGAATATGTATTGACAAGAGAAGTTTGGGGAATTGGTAGGGTGAGAGCCTGACTAGAGTGTGCTTAAGAGGCAGTGAGAGCCCTGGCCGGTTTGGCTCAGTGGATAGAGCATTAGCCTGTGGACTGTAGAGTGCCAGGTGTGATTCCGGTCATGGGCACATGCCTGACTTGCATGCTCTGCCCCCAGTAGCGGTTGTGCAATAGGAAGCCAATCAATGATTCTCTCTCATCATTGATGTTTCTATCTCTCCCTCTTCCTTCCTCTCTGAAATCAATAAAAAATATATATTAATTTTTTTTATTTTTAAAAAGAGGCAGTGAGATGGTAACAGGTGAGGACAGTGAGTTCAAAACTCTTTCAAGGAGTTTGTTGTGAGGGGAACAGAACTGCAACTGAGGTATGTGCCTGTGACTGGGAATCATACCCATGACCCTTCAGTCCACAGGCTGAAGTTCTAACTACTGAGTCAAACCAGCCAGGGTGACAGTGTTTCTTTAAAAAAAAAAATTATTGATTTCAGAGAGGAGGGGAGGGGGGGAGAGAGGGAGAGAGAGAGAGGGAGAGAGAGAGAGAGAGAGAGAGAAACATCAGTGATGAGATTGATTGGCTGTCTCCTGCATGCCCCACACTGGGAATCAAGCCCACAACATAGGCATGTCTCTGACTGGGAATTGAACTGTGACTCTCTGGTTCATAGGTCTATGACCCTGAACCACAGCCATGTCAGCAATGCGAGAGTGTTTCTTTTATTTTTCTCCCTACAACATTTGCCTTTGTGGCTCTCCATCCCCAATCTGTCAAAAGTCAAAATAAACTTTCCTTTCCTCTCTCCTACCCACTGATGGGACTCTGAGCCACCAGGAGCAAAGCAGCATCCAGTGAGCCTTGGGCAGGTCTCATGTTCCTGAGTCATCAGTGGGAAAACCAGTCCCTGTGGCACCTACCTTGGATTATTGCATCTTGGTATTTGAAGGTTACCGCTTAGGGCAGTGGTCGGCAAACTCATTAATCAACAGAGCCAATTATCAACAGTACGATTGAAATTTCTTTTGAGAGACAAATTTTTTAAACTTCTTCTAATACCACTTCTTCAAAATAGACTTGCCCAGGCTGTGGTATTTTGTGGAAGAGCTGCACTCAAGGAGCCAAAGATCCTCATGTGGCTCGTGAACCCCAGTTAGCCAACCACTGGCTTAGAGGATACATTGATCTCTGTATTCCAGCCAGCAATATCTAAATGTTGATCCATTTTTATGCCCCCACAACCTGACCGCTTCTCTGCCAAGCTCCTCCTTCACATGGAGGTGTTGCTAATTATTGAATTACTAGTAAAAGGGTGAGGTAGGGTTTTGGTGACAAGATGTCAGGAGCAAAGAGGGACCTCAGTTGTATTTGCTGTCTTTTTCCTATAGGAAGACTCAGAGGATAGTGAAATTGACATGGAAGATGATGAAGAAGATGATGATTTGGAAGATGAAAGCATTGCTCTCTCTCCAGCTAAGTCTAGTCGAAGGATCCGGAAACCTGAGCCCCTGGAAGAGAGTGACAATGACTTCTGACTTCCTTGTCAAAGGACCCATGCAGATTAAAACCCTCAAATTTGTAGGTAAATAAGAATTTAGAAGGTTAGAAAGGAAACGTATTTTGTTTACTAAGTCAGTTGGACTTATTGTTACTGTTTTGTTTTTTTTTGTTTTTTGTGTTAGCCTCCTATGTGTTACTCCATGAAACTTAAACAAGAACCAGAACAAACTCCAAAGATGTTTTTTTTTTTTTTTGCCTTATCTCCTAAAAAATAGGAAATATGTGTGTGCTTAGTGATTCAGATCCACAGGACAAAAACTTGAGGAGAAATAAGTTTCTATGTAAGTTGTAAGTTTTGATTATTGTTGTTGTCATCATATATATCCTCTAAGAGTCAGTGGGACAAACCTGAGGCTGGCACTGCACATAAGGACTCATTTTAGGAATCAGTGTCTGACTATTAGTAACTTGTACAATTTAGAAGCTTTTAATTCTAGCTTTTATTTCATTTTATAGTCTTTTTTCCCCCTTTGGCATGCTCATAATACCAAGCTTTAAATGTATTTTACTAAAATTTTCTGAATGAAACTTAGCTAAGTCAGATGAAAGTCAATGTTTTTTGAAAATTTGACAACAGAAGATCCTCCAGATTATAAATACTCCATTTTCTCTCAGAAGGCCAGCATTCCTTCTTAGGAAAGTTGACTTAAAAAAATAAACCAGAATTGAAATAGGTAGAGTAATAGTAGAATTTCCCTATTGTGAAGACAAATGACAGGTGGCATTTTTTGTTTGTTTGTTCGTGGGTTTTTTTTTGGAAAGCACAGAGCAATTTTCATTGTTTTTCATTTATAAAGTCAAAAGATTTCTGAAGTTCTCTTAATAAATGTTTTTAATACCATATTTTATATTATTAAATAAATTTTACTTGAAAATGTAATTATTTTATTTGCACTGATAAATACTCAAGAAAAGTTCATAGTAACGCTACTGTGGTACATGTAAACTTTAGGAGACTGTGACAATTAGTGCTATCACCTTTACTTTCTACCTATCTTTTTCTAAATTTTATGTATGAGATTACTCCCTTTTTTAAACATTCAGCATTCAGTTAATTCATCAGTAATTTGAGATGTGCTATCTTTTTTAAATTAAATATATTTTTATTGATTTTCCCCTAAAGTGGAGGGAAAAGGAAAGAAAGATAGAAACATCAATGATGAGAGAGAATTATTGATTGGCTGCCTCCTGCACGCCTCCTATTGGTGATTGAGCCACAACCTGGGCATGTGCTCTGACCAGGAATTGAACCTTGACCTCCTGGTTTTATAGGTCGATGCTCAGCCACTAAACTATGCCAACTGGGTGAAATGTGCCATTTTTGAAACAATAAGCTAAATGGGAAATAGTTGTGTTGGGAGCCTTGCTAACCAATTCAGATGCCATGGCTTCTAAGGTGCAAAAGAGTCACTGCATCTTTTTTTTTTTTTAATTGATATCAGAGAGGAAGGAAGAGGGAGAGAGAGGTAGAAATATCAATGATGAGAGAGAAACATTGATCGGCTGCCTCCTGCATGCCCCCTGTAGGGGGCTGAGCCTCCAACCCGGGCTTGTATCCTTGATCAGAATCGAACCTGGGACCTTTCAGTCCACAAGCTGACGCTCTATCCATTGAGTCAAACCAGCTAGGGCAAGTCACTGCATCTTCTTGGATATTATAGCTTTGGTTCATCTGAGTCTGATCTGACTTATATTTTGAAAAAAATAAAAATAAAAATGTGTGACTATTTTTTTGTATGTGATGCTTTCTTCTAATGGGCATTAGTTTGGGAGTCCTACCCAAGGTGCTGATAAAATGTCCACAGATAGAGGTAACGGCTGTAATGGGTGATTCATTCTTTCACCTGCTTCTTGGTCATCCTTCATTCCTTGGTTAATTGAATTTGTGCAGGCTCTCACTGTGGTATGTCACTTTCTTCAGTGGCTTCTGTCAACAAAGGAGGCACAAGTACTCAATCATGTTATCAATGCATTTCTGTCATTGTTATGGATCCGGGAGTCAAATATGTGCAAGTGCCTATGGCCTGATGTCATTTGGGTTTAGTTACACAGCAGAGCAGACTCAGGCCCTACAGAAGCTTTAGTGATTAGTTCTGTGAAAAACTAACACTTAGGTCATTGTTGACAGTGGTGGGTTTTTGTTTTTTTTTACTATATAATTAAAGGCTCTCTTAAAATACTTTAAAATATGTATATTGACAAAATATAAAGGAATTTTTTAAGTTTTCAATTTTTATTGGTGGTAGCCATCAAGAACAAAGTACAAAGACTTCCTCTAGGAAATCAGAAGAACTGTTTCCCTTTTAGATGGGACAGAAAAATAAATGGAAGGTATCTTTCAGTAGGATTTTAAACGGTAATATCAGTACCAAACATCTGAAGGGAAGATGTATCTCTTTGGTTAGCAACATACTACATAAATATCAGAGCTGTTAGATTGATCCAGGGGAGCTCTTGGATGCTGGACTCCAGGACTGGTTGAATTGAAAGGGAATGAAAAGGTTCTGCCTCCTACCCAGAATAGAAATCCTTTCAATAAAGATGTGACTGGAGCAGGAAGACAAAGGGTTCAAGAAATTGTGTCATTAGGGGAAAACAGAACTGATAGCATGACCAGTGTATCTATGAGAGATAGTATTCAGATTTTACACTTCTTTTGGACAGTTTGGAAAAGAATTAAGCAATAGTGACATAGGAAATTCATTAAATTAAAAAAATAATACAACTGTTCATTCTAGAAAGAACAATGACATAGAAAGAAAATGGCTTAGCAGTGATCCATACTAATAAAGTCATAGATAAAAACTGACGATTCAACCCCAAATTATACTATAACTATGTTGGAAGGAGGAAGAAAAAAAAGTGGGGACATAAGGTGATGTATGTACAAGTGCCATTTCCCATAATAGAAAGTCAATAGATACTCTAAAACGATTAAGCAACGAATAGTGGACTTTGGAAATTAGGAAATTGGGGACTTACCCAAAAGAAGTGAGATAGCAGGAGAGATTGGAATTTAAAGCTAACACAGTGAGTATTGATCACTGTTCAGAAAGGGATGGTCATAGTGAAAAGGGAGTTCAGAGTTGGGGGAGAAAAGCAAGGTCAAAGAACATTTTGGAAGACTGCGCACAAGGAATTGTTTTAGGAATCATTGTCAGACTATTAATCATTTGTACAATTTAGAGGCTTTTGATTCTAGACTTAATTTTGTTTTATGTATGTGAGGGAAACTTTTTTTTAACTGAAAGAAATTAGCTTGTGAAATGGGATGGGTTGAATGAGAGAGAAAATAAAATGTATGCAGCAAAGTCTGCATTAGGAGCCATTCTGCTTAAATTCGTACTTTATATTGAAAATATATATACCAGAAAGCCAGTTGGGTAGGAGCTACTAGTTGGGGTAAGAAGGCTAAGATTGATTTCACAATTTTTACACCTCGATTTCTATGGTGTCTGTTAGAATCTATTTTCTTGACTTGGGCAATAGGTGGAGTACCCATAACATTGAGGCATTTCCTCAGAAGAGCCAAAGCAACCCTAGAGTGGAGGATGGCTGACTCTGGCTAACAAAGCTTAAAAGCAAATTTTGAAAGGATCCAAGTATTTCTAAGTAATTGTGTACCAGAACAAAGATCAAGAATATTGACATATTGACATATCAAGACCAGTTTGGCTCAGTGGATAGAGCGTCGGCCTGCGGACTAAGAGGTCGCAGGTTCGATTCCGGTTGGGGGCATGTACCTTGCTTGCAGGCACATCTCCAGTAGGGATGTGCAGGAGGCAGCTGATCTATGTCTCTCTCTCATCGATATTTTTGACTTTCTATCCTTCTCCCTTCCTCTCTGTGAAAAATCAATAAAAAATATATATAAAAAAAAGAGAAAGAAATATAAAAGCAGCACCCGGAAAGGTAAAACTCCCAATTTCTGGTGTTCAATAAAAAATTACCAGGCATGAAGACACTGTGGCTCCAAAGGCAGCCCAAATATCCTCAGAGGAGCACCCTGAGGAGAAATAAGCTTGACCACTATGTCATCATCAAGTTCTGTCTTACTATGGAGCCAATCATGAAGAAGATAGAAGACAACAATACACTTTTATTCATTGTGGACATCAATGTCAGCAAGTACCAGATCAAACAGGCTGTGAAGAAGCTTTATGACATTGACATGGCCAAGGTCAACACCTGATCGGGCCTGATGGAGGGAAGAAGCCATATGTTTGGCTTCTAACTTTAGGTGTTGCCAAAAAAATTGAGATCATATAAACTGAGTCCAGCTTCCTAATCTTATATAATAAAAGCTTAATATGCAAATCTGATCGTGAAGACATAGCAATAGAAACTGTTCAGAATGAAAAACAAGACATCCCACTGTGCTGGTATCAATTTATTGCTTCAGCTCCAAATTTACCTTTTGGCCTGCTCTGTTGTAATGGTACTATTTTTTTGTAATCTCTTTATCAGCCAGCAAGATGTTAAGTGTTGCCAGTAGTGGGTGCTTGAGAGACTTTGGAGAAAGTCATGGCTTTCCTTCCAATTATAGTATGGCTTGCTCTTGAAAGAGCACTCTTTTTGTCCACTGCTTTGGCCCCTGAAGTTTCTCCAGTGCTAGGTTCCTGCATGGCACAGTTTGCTTCAACATTTAGCTACTGCAACTCTTGTTCTGATGAGTTCTCAATTTAGCCAGAAACAGTGTAAACCAAAAGACAGTATATAACATCTTGAAAGTACCGAAAGAAAAAAACTGTCAGTACCCAGCAAAAAATATCTTTTAAAGTAATCCAATAAATACTACACATGACCCATGTTCAAATGTCCCCAGTTACCAAGTAATGTTCTTTATAGCTGATTTCCTATCCTCCAGTCTAGGATCCAGTCAAAGATCTTAAGTTATGTCTCTTGAATTTCCTTCAATTTTTAATGGTTCCAAGTCTTTGATTTTTCTTTTTTTTAATTAAATCTTTATTATCCAGGATATTACATTTGTTTCTCTTTTTTCCCCTCCATAGCTCCCCTCCACCTGGCTCCCAACCCTCCCGCTAACCTTACCTCCCTCCCATTGACCTCATCCATAGGTGTATGATTTTTGTCCAGTCTCTCCCTGTACACCCTTCACCCCTTTCCCCCTGAGAATTATCAGTCCACTCCCTTTCTGTGTTGTTCCTGATTCTATTATATTCACCAGTTTATTCTGTTGATCAAATTTTTAATTCACTTAATTTTTAGATTCACTTCTTGATAGGTATTTGTTGTTCATAATTTTTTTTCTTTTACCTTTTTCTTCTTCCTCTTCTAAAAGAGCACCTTTCAGCATTTCATATAATACTGGTTTGGCAGTGATGAACTCCTTTAGCTTTTTCTTCTCTGTGAAGCTCTTTATCTGCCCTTCAATTCTGAATGATAGATTTGCTGGATAGAGTATTCTTGGTTGTAGGTTCTTGCTATTCATCACGTTGAATATTTCTTGTCACTCCCGTCTGGCCTGCATCCTTTCTGTTTAGAAACCAGCTGACAGTCATATGGGTGCTCCCTTGTAGGTAATGAACTGTTTTTCTCTTGCTGCTTTTAATATTCTCTGTCTTTTGCTCTTGGTATTTTAATGATGATGTGTCTTGGTGTAGTCCTCTTTGGATTCCTTTTATATGGAGTTCTGTGTGCTTCCTGGACTTGTAAATCTATTTCTTTTACCAGATGTGGGAAGTTTTCAGTCATTATTTCTTTAAGTAGGTTTTCAGTATCTTGCTCTGTCTCTTCTTCTGGCACCCCCACAATTCTGATGTTGGTACACTTGAAGCTGTCCCAGAGGCTCCTTACATTATCTTCACATTTTTTGATTCATTTTTCTTCTTGCTTTTCCAGTTGAGTGTTTTTTGATTCTTTATATTTCAAATTTTTGACTTGATTCTTGCCTTCCTCTAGTCTGCTGTTAGGTCTCTGTACAATATTTTTTATTTCAGTCAGTTTAGTTTAATTTCTAGTTGGTCCTTTTCCATCTCTAGTTGGTTCTTTTTCATCTCCAGTTGGTTCTTTTTCATCTCCTCTTGGGTCTCGCTAACTTTATCCAACTTTTCTAGCATATTCTTGAAAGACCTTATAAGCATGGTTTTGAACTCTATATCCAGTCGTTTGTTTTCCTCCATTTCTTTTGTTTGTGATCTCTTGTCTCAGCATTTTCACTATGCTGGGAGAACTTCTGTGTTGGATTCAGCCTTATGATACCAGACTTGCAAAACTGCAAAAACCTCTCTGTTGAGCGTGGGATGGGTGGAGTCTTGCCTTCCAGTTGGCCCCGCCCTCCACGGCCCCAAGTCTCACATGACTGGGTAATGGCTGGAGTGCTCCGTGTGCACGCTCTCTCGCAGTGTGTCTAGATTGCGGCCTCTCCAGCTCCCCTGCACTCTGGGACCATATGAATCTGGGTCTCCAGGGTTTCGCCCGAATCTGGGGTTTAGTGGAGTTAGAAGTGACACAGTTCCGATACTTTGTCTCCCGCCCTCTTGTGAAAGCCAGCAGCACAATCAGCAGTTGGTCTTCTGCCCTTCTGCGACTCCCCTAAATTTCTGTGCACTTCTCCCTTTTCACAGTCTAAACTCCCCCCATATGAGTTTCGGCTTGACCTGGGGTTTAGTGTCGGAGGATAAGGGGTTCAATGCCGTTAGGAGTCTCCATTTCCCTCCTGCCAGAGAAAGCCAGCCAGGTACTCCGGCAACTCCTATCTCCATGCCCACATCTCCGTACCTCAGCTTTTTGCAGCTCCTCTGGGTCTCTGTGAGCCCCTCTCTTTCCTTCTAGTTCAGTGGTTCTAAACCTGTGGGTCGCGACCCCTTTGGGGGTCGAACAACCCTTTCACAGGGGTCGCCTAAGACCATCTGAAAATGCAGATATTTACATCACGATGCATAACAGTAGCAAAATTTCATGGTTGGGGGTCACCACCACATGAGGAACTGTATGCAAGGGTCGCGGCCTTAGGAAGGTTGAGAACCACTGTTCTAGTTGTAGAATTTCCACTCAGTCAGCTTTCCTGTGGTTCTGATGTCCATTCTGTCTTTTAGTTGTAGTTTTGAAATTGTTGTGTGAGGCAGCAGTGTGGGTGTTTACCTATGCTGCCATCTTGGTTCGACCCCCAAAGTGTTTGATTTTTCATGGCATTGACATTTTTCCTTTTTTTGCAGAATGCTCTCAATTCTGATTTTGTCAGATTTTTCCTTCGTGATTAGATTCAGGTAAACTTTTTTTGACAAAAATACTACATCAGAGATAGGTCCTTCTCGGTACATCATGTCTGGCGCCCTGATGTCCATTTGTTCCATTATTGGTGACATTAAATTTAATCACTTTGTTAAGATAACATTTGTAAAATTTCTGTAATGTACCTTTTAGATACCTTTTGTGGGGTGATGTTTTGAGACTATGTGAATATCTTCTTCCTCAATTGGCTTTCATCCAGGGTTTTAATATCCATTGATTCTTGCCTGGATACTCATTTTTAAAGAAACATTAGGAACAACAGGGCTTCCTGTACAAATTTTAAAACGATAATTACTTTATAATCTTTGTAAGCATTTCCTTTGGTTATTTAATTGATGAGAACTATGGTGTCCATTTAGGATCTTTTCCCTTTCAGCACAGACATCTGAGGGACTGGAAACTGAGCTTGCCTTGACTTAAGAGGGAAGTTGTAGTCAGAGTAATAATAATTATTGGAAGCCCAATAACAACAATATTATTATTAAGAATAACATTATTGAACATGCTATTGATAACTAGTGTGCCAAACTCCAAATAACATATGCCAGACATAATCCATGCCTGTAAGAGATTTTGTGATGGATTTAGAAAATGGCAAAAATTTTGGGAAAGTTTTTTCCCCCTCTGTCTCCAGAATTCTATAATTAAAACATTTATTTCTCTTTTTAAAATCCCACATTTTTTCATATATCTCTAAGGATCATACCCCTAAAACTTTCTTCTTGAGAAAAGAAAGGTCCTGTCTGTCAACAATGCCAAACATACTCAGTTCACTGGAATATGTCAACTCATTTCAGAGGGAGGGGGATGATTTTTAACCAGATGAGTGGAAAAGTAATTTTTAAAATGTTGGGGTTGGGGAGTGGCACAAGGACCTCAAGGCCAGCTTCTTACTTGCTGAGCTTTAAGGTGTAAGTTCTGGGTCCTTCAGTGGAAGACCCTTTTCTCTGTTTCAGACCATTGTGTCCATCTCACCCCTGCCTAGATTGACCCTGGACCAGAAGAGGAGCTTGCGACCTTTCCTGCCTCTGCAGTATACCAGCTCTCGTGCAGGTCAGCGTCATTCCCAAATAATAGAAAATCACCCTGGAAAATGGTCTTTTTGTTTGAAGGCTTCCAGCTGCATCTCTGCCCATTATCCTGCCCAGTCCACAGGAATTTGCTTTGTTCACATTTCAACAGTGCATGAGGGAGCATTTGTCTTGATAGTTTCTGAGATCATTCTGGCACCTGATTCCCCAATGTGATTTCCCTGGAGACTAGAAAAAAAGAATAGGACAAATTGAGAAATTGGCTGAAGGGCTAGAGGCTACAGTTTCTCTTTAGTAAAGAGCAAAAGGTCACTACATAAGATGCAGAACTCTGGGTGAAACCCTTGTGCTTCCAGGATCTCTCCCATGGACAAGGCTCTGAATGGCTTTCTTTTATATTGAGTTTTTCCCCAGAGCTGCTGAGGGGACTGGGAGTCCACTGGCTCTGAAAATCAGGCAGAAGATAGGGCCTGACCTGGGAGCAGTTCTAAGGGTGAGAATGGCAGGAAAGGGCAGAGACTGCCGAACCCCACTCACTTGATATGCTGGATCCCGTGGTTTCCAGACAGTGCAGTGGCAATGCATATCATCCCATCCATCCCCAAGGAATTCTCTTGAAGACTAGGTAGAGAAAAGATGGAGACACCAGCGAGAGCCAGTCAGGGCCGAACACACTTCTGAAAGCAACATTGCATTATCTTGTGGGATAGTTCTGGAACTGATTGTTTACAGGTGCCATAGCAACAGCAAGGTGGGCATTTAATACTGAGACAAGTTTATGAGGAACCAGGTTGTACCATCTTAGTGCCACGTATATTATAAGACCAAAAATGCTGATGTTAAGTGATTTACCTTTGACCTATACTAGGCAAAATGAACAAACTCATCCATAATATAGACTATAGTAACCAGAGGAGTCTGAATGATTTCTATTCAGAGGGAAGCAGCTACAGAGGAAATCAAGAGCATCTTATCTCCTGAGGAGGTTCCAGCACAGCAGTCCTTGCTCTGGGGGTGCAGATAGAGCTCTACAACCACTCACTTGAGTCTTCGGAGGCTTGAGTTGACCTTCAGAGCATTTGCTAGGGCTTTGGCTCCAGCCACCCCAATGGTGTTTCCTCTTAAGCTGTAAAAAAAGACAGGCAATGGCCCTGGCCAGTGTTCTCAGTGTTTAGAGCATTGGCCTGTGCACTGAAAGGTTGTAGGTTTGATTTGTGTCTCTCACATCAATGTTTCTCCCTTTCTCTCACCTCCCTTTTCCCACTCCCTTCCACTTTCTAAAAATCAATGGGTGTGGCGGGGAGATATCCTTGGGTGAGGATAAAATTTTCTTTAAAAATAAAGAAAAGGAAATGTAAGGCACAGTGATAGCTGAGAGGTGAAAATGATATTTCTTCAGATGAGTATGGGCTACTGGTTAGAGGCAGTGTGGGCTCAGCAACCATGGGAAGTTAAGTTGCTCCTTCCTTACTCTCAAGCCAAAATGGAGTTTGGCTTTGGGGAGCAAGCAGGACATGCAGGAGGAATGAGTGAGCCCAACCTGGGTGATTTGTTGGTGCCTTCATTCTCCTTTTACATTCCAAAGGAAGAGTTGGGCTGAGGCAGGAGAGGCAACACTCCATGCAGCAATCCCTGTATGCTCAGCATCACAGAACCACGGGAGCAGGGGTGACCTGGACATGCCTGAAAGCCCCACAGAGCTTGAGGCTGCAAACTCCTGGATCTCAAAGACCAAGATCAGTGGACACAGACCACCCCAGGAACCCTTAAACAAGATCTTGGGACATGTTCAGCCCAGGCAAGATCAAGAAAAGCAGGTACTCAAGAAAAGGAGGTCCAACAGTAGTGACTCCCAGGGAAAAGGGGTGAAGTAGGAATGGGGAAGCAGGGGCATGCTTGATACTTAATTGCTTTGTGAATTTCTTATAAATTGATATATTTTTCTCCTCCATATCTATCCATTTGAATCAACAGTTTGGTTTCTTTGGGCAAGAGACTTTAGCCAGAGGCTAGAATACTTACTCGAGAATCTCCAAGGTTCTGTTCACAGCCAGGGCCTCCCCCAATGCCTGAGCCCCCAGTACACCAATGGAGGCCACCTGGAGACTAAGAGGAGATGCTATCAGTGTAGTCAGGCCAGACAGGCTGGGCTCTCCAGCCCTCATACCTGCCCTGGGCCCAGCTTCCATTCACAGTCACCCTTCATTTTCACCACCCTTGACTTGGTTGAAAGTGACAAAATAGCACTGAAAATGAGCTGTGATCTATCCAAAGGATACTGCATATTCTACCTTCACTGCTTGTGCTTGGGACATATCTAGATACTATGGATATAGGAAATAGATGTAGTCTTCTGGAAAATTTGGAGGAGAACACTGCCTGTACCCCTAAATCATATTGAAACTGCAGGAGCAAGAATGCTCTGGGCATCCCTTTTTCTGCCTGGTTGCTAATATTAGGAAAATCAAACACAGCTTCCTAGACTGGGAAACAAAAATGGTTTTTCATATGAAAGGATGGTGAAGGGATGGCATCCTGGACTGCTGCGCGTGTCAGGACTTACTAGAGAGCAGTGAGGGTTGTGTTTGCCTTCAGCGCACTGGCCACTGCACAGGCGCCTTCATCCCCAATGGCGTTCTCCTGTAAACTGAACACAGAGAGTGAGCCTGGGCCAGCTCTCGAGCATGACATGCTGAGCTTGGACCTTCTATCTAATTCAGACCACACACATCATACACTATACTCCCAGGGTCTCCCCATGGCCTCCTAATTAACATGCATAGGGACCTGAGATCTGGACCATCAAAAGCAAACAAGAAAAGGGACACATGGAAGCATTGTCAAAAAATGTGTGAGACAAAAGGTATGCTTTTCGAAGCCAATTAGAACACTGAAAGCCCTCTGACCCCAGGCCATTCTTGCTAGCTTGTAGTAATAATTTAACAGAGTTTGAGTGTATATTGTGCACTAGCAAGGCCAATTCCACCTTTTTGGAACTTAGGTGAGGAGACATGATTAAATGAGCAGTCACTATAGGCTAAGAGCAGACTGCAGTGTGGTTCTAGAGGCTGCCCAGAGAAATAGGTCTAAACCAAAACCCAAAGGATAAGAGATGGGGAGGGGGCCTAGCACATCTAAAGAACCCAAAGACATTGAGTCAAGTCTCTTGAGAGTGAAATGAGGCTGAGGAAACATCAAGGAAGCAGATGTTTAGGGGCCCTAGAAGCTGTGCTAAAGGTTGGACTTCACTCGGCAGGCCCTGGGCAGCCATTGAAACATCTCACCAGGACAGGGACATTTGCATTTAGAAAAGATCCTGGCTAGTTGTGGATGGACTGGATATGGAGGCTTCTGCAGTGGTGCAGGTGAGTGATGCTGTTGCCAGGACAGTGGCTATGGGGGTGGGACACTGAGAAGAGAATCAACAGGACTTGGAAATGAACAGTAGGACTTGGAAAAGAGCAAGGATATTTCTACTTTTCACGGTTGGTTGTCTGGGTCTAGTCATAAGGTGGGGAACCAAGAAGCAGGTTTGTTGGGGGCCATCATTCAGGCAATCTGAAGTACCATTGAGACACCCAAAGGGAGGTGCAGAATGAGGAGTAGACACACGGTTCTGGAGCTCAGGAGAGAGGTCTGGGATATAGCTGTGGGGCCATAAGGACTTCAAAGCTTGGGAGAGGAGGAGAGCTTACAGAAGAGAGATTGCACCTTCAAGGGAAGGTGGCCTGGGATAGAACCCTGAGGAACACAAGTATTTCAGAGTCAAACAAAACTAGCCATAGATGGGATACCCTGGAAGCTGAGAGAGAAGTAGCGTCAAAAGGAGATGAAACTCAAAAGGTTACCATTTGACCCACAATTCCAT
The DNA here is from genome assembly GCA_011751065.1 of Lasiurus cinereus. Taxonomy (NCBI): domain Eukaryota; kingdom Metazoa; phylum Chordata; class Mammalia; order Chiroptera; family Vespertilionidae; genus Lasiurus; species Lasiurus cinereus. The sequence continues at coordinate 4,770,582 of JAAGEH010002525.1, forward strand.
TCCTAGATGTATACATACAGAAGAGGACTGAAAGCATACACAGAAACATGTACATGGATGTTCATAGCAGCATTGTTCATAATAACCAAAAAGTGGAAACAAGCCCTATCTGGTTGGGCTCAATGGATACCATGTCAGCCTGCAAACTGAAGGGTCCTGGGTTCAATTCCAGTCAAGGGGTTTTAGGCTCAATCCCCAGCAAGGAGGGCGTGCCGGAGGCAACCAATCAATGATTCTCATCATTGATATTTCAATCTCTCTCTCCCTCTCCCTTCCTCTCTCTGAAATTAAAATATTTTTTTTTAAAAAAGTGGAAACAACACAAATATCCAACAACAGATGAAAGACTTATCCAGACAGTGGAACACTATTCAGCCATGAAAAGGAATGAAGTACTGACTCATGCCACAATGTGGATGAACCTTGAAAACATATTAAATGAAAGTTGCCAGTCACAAAAGACAACATATTGTATCATTTCGCTTATAGAAATGTCAAGAATAGTAAATCCGTAGAGATAATTAGTGATTGCTCGGTATAGGGCAGAAGGAGGAGTGACCACTGATGGATCTGAGTTTTCTTAGAGAGTGATAGAAACGTTGTGGTTTATTAGTTGCACAACTGTGAATATACTAGAAACCAGTGAATTATATACCTCAATAAAGCTGTTATATATATTTTTAAAGCAGATGAGGACAGAGGAGGCTGTGTGCTGAGGTCATGAGCCTGCGCTTGGTGGACACTGAGGTTTCAGATGCCCCCACCCCCATGCAGTCCCCACTTACTCAAGGCTAGTCAGGCTCTTGTTGAACTGTAGTGCTTGTCCCAGGGCCTTGGCGGCGCCGGCCTGGATGAAGTTCCACTGCAGGCTAGGTAGACACGAACCACATGACTATGTGGCCCAAAGGGAGTCCAGGAAGTCCTGGGCTCTAGAAAGAGGGGGCTTCTCCCAGGAGAATCTGACACCAGGGGATGGAGTCCCTGCGGGGAGTGTTCTAGAGGGACCACTGATGGGCAGAGCTCCTGCAACCCTCCTCAGCTTTAGTCCCAAGGAGTCAATGTTTACTCCCTGGTTAGGGGTGGGTACAGGGACAGACTCAAAGACTCCAGATGGTCCCTGCATAAAGCACATGGCACAGAGGCACAGCTATGGTTATCCACCTCTCAGCCCATTGGTCTCTCTGTCGATCAACCTCAGGAAGTAGAACAGGGGGAAACCTGCTGGAGGCCCCAGAGACCATGTGGGACATGTCCAGAGCTGGACTTGGTCTCCAGCATCAACCCCCCAAGGAGGGCTTGGTTTAGGGGAGCCCTGCAGCTCTGGGCAGGGGATGAGAGGTAGGTGGTACCCTGAGAACTCACTGAAGGGACATGAGGGTGTGGTTTTCTCTCACTGCCATTGCGATGGCCTGGGCACCCTGGTCATGGAGGAGGTTGGCTGTCAGGCTGGAAGGAGAGGAACAGGGGCAAGTAAGCAGAGCTGACGATGACGTCCTCTGTCTTGTCCCCAGGGAATCCAGACCACCCTCCTCCAACTCAAGGACTGCATCGGGGCCCACTAGGATAGCTTAGCTCATGCTATGGTGCACTTGCATGTGCCAGGTATGTGCCCTGGACTATTGTAACAAATCTGACACCCCCAAGCCCAGCTCAGTGAGGTTCCATGACAGGTCGCCCACCAGAAGGTGGCAGAGGACTCACTCGTGATTCCTGTACTGTGCTACCCCCACGATGTGGCCCCTTCCACATACTCGTCCCTAGCAAAGGGCTGAGGGCACGGGGAGCAGGCAGAGAGTTGCCACTACTTCATCCTCATGTAATTTATGACATGACAGTGGGAGACTTGTGTCAGAGTCGCCACCAGAGGCCATGTCTCCTGGCTACCTCCTCCCAGCCAGGTTCTTCTTCAGCCTTTTATAATGGCAAGAGTGACCAGGGCCTGGCCCATCAGTCTCTGGGCATGAAGCCCTGACATAAAGGAGCCTGAGAAAGCACAGCCCCCCTTTCTTTCCCCCTCACGTACTCCAGGTTCTTCAAGGTGCTGTTGGTACAGAGAGCTCGAGCCAGATCCTGGGCTCCCTTTGAGCTGATGGAGTTTTCTCGAAGGCTGAAGAAAGAGAAGACCCTGAGCTGCTGACCAGGCAGATGAGGCTTCTGGGGGAGACAAGCCTAGTTGTTCAGGCTTTTAGAACCAGAGAAACCCAATGTGGGACCTGGACTTCCTGAGCAATCATGTGGTGTGTGCCCACAGTGAGCCCAGGTTCTGGTGGCTAGGCAGCCAAGTATCTACCTTTAGGACCTATCAGTAGGACAGTCTAGGAGGAAGAGGATAGACAGTGGGACCTCAGAGCTGTGAGGGGCAGGCATGGGTGCTTAGGTGCCTAAGGGATGTGTATATGGGCAGGGAGCAGCAGAACTGGCCAGCTGAGGGCCACAGCTGCCCTGCCCTCCCAAGAGCAAGGTAAAGTGCAGGATGTCAGCTCCAGAACCACGCTGCCCAAGGTCGTCACAGGGATAATGTGGACTTCCCAGCTCCAGCCTTTCCTTCCAAGTCTCCAAGTCCTTTTGGACACCCTGACCAAAGGGATATCTGGTTGGAGAGGGAGTCTGGGACTTACTTGAGGTTGAGGAGGGTTCGGTTGGTGCAGAGGGCTCCCGTCAGCGCTGCCACTCCGCTGTCACTGATGGAATTGCTCTGCAGACTGAAGACAGAAGAGAGGGCACATTTGGCGTGGCTGTCTCAGAATTCAGAGGGAGCCATCAGTCCAGCTGAAACACTAAGCTTGACAGGGAGCTGGGGGATACCTGAGGCAGATGCCAGGCCACATTGTGTTTTTTTCATCATCCCTCTTTCCTCTCTCATCCCCCACAGTCCAGCCCCTGCTAGGTCAGGGCAGGTGGGTATAGCACAACCAGTCCCAGAGTTTGACTCTACTTTGGTTTGGGTGGCTTCAAATGGCCTCAGAGAGGGGCCATGCACTGTGTCTGCAGCCCCCAGCGAAAGTGGCATAGCTGAGTCTCCCCAGTGTGGGAGCAGTGCCAAGCTCCACCACCCCTCACCAAGGCCACTGCTACCTGCACTAACTTCTAAAGGGCTTTCAGTGCCTGTTGTCACCCTGAAAACACCAACCCCTACTGTCCAGGGAAATGGAACTGGTGAGGTAGGATGAAACATGTAGGGTAGGCATGGAGGGAGAGACACTGAGATCATAGTATGCCCAGGGTTGGGGGTTGGTTGGGTTCTGGCAGGGAAGTGGCCCTGACTGACAGCCTCCTTCCAGGACCCATCCACCTACTGGATAGGAAACCTGAGGGGGACCCGGGAGGAAGGGAGTTACCCTCTGCCCACAGCCACCCCTGGAGGGTGGTCAGGCAGACTCACTCCAGACTCTCCAGGCCCTGGTTCACCTTCAGGGCCTCAGCCAGGGCCTTTGCACCTCCATCTCCAATGCTATTACTGGAGAACCTGTAAGAGATGAGACATTGGTGAGCCGTCCTACTGGAACAGCTGGGCAGGGTAGGGTTGTCTCTGTTGTTGCAAGGGTGCCAGCACATAGTCTCTCCTGCTTGAGACTGGTTGGCCAGTGACCTCTGTAAGTGACCTTATGCTTCCTATAAGAGATGAATGTAGCAAAGTCCTTGGCTCTCTGGCAGGGGAGTAGGGGCCAGGAGGCAAGACTAACGCTTAATGAGAGGTATTTGTGATAGGTTATGTGAAGCTGGCTAGGAAATGCTATTTTCTTCTGCTAGCTGAGAAGGTAGTAAATGTGAGCCTAAAACAGTTATCGCTCATTCAATCCTGTGAATTTGGATCTCCATTCTCCTCGTCCATTGCTTTGGGGTCCAAAGCCAGTTTTTCTGCACCTATACTTTTTTTTCCCCCCTCTTGAACTCTCTCTTCAAAGTTCTTTTCAACTTTCCCTTACAGTACTTGTTGGCTATTGGTCTCGTGCCAGTATTTAGCCTTAGATGGAGTTTGCCACCCACTTTGGGCTGCATTCCCAAGCAACCCGACTCCAGGAAGACCCGAACCCGGCGTGCCAGGGGCCACTACTGGCCTCACACCGTCCATGGGCTGGGCCTCAATCAGAAGGACTTGAGCCCCCCACGAGCAGCGCCGGGGGTGCACCTATACATTTATTCATCCATCCACTCACACACTTACCCATTCATCCCCCAACCCCCCATCCATCCACTCAAATCCATCCATCCATCCATCCATCCATCCCCATGCTCACAAATATTTATTATATGCTGGGCATTGTGGTAGACACTGAGAATACCAATTTGGCCTTTCTGAATTTCTCACATGAGCTCCTTCAGACTCCTGTTCTGCTTCAGGGTATCTGCCATGTGCTGGGCTCCCATGGGCCCGATGGTGTTCTTCTGAAGGCTGTGAGAGAGGAGAGGGGACCTTTAGCAAAGCTGGTCACAGCCATTCTAGACCAAGAATACTCTGATTCAAGGGGAGAGGCCAGAGACAACAGAGTGCTGAGTGCCAGCTCCGTGTATCACAGCATGAGGGGAGGGGTCTCCAGGAAAGGTCTGCTGATTATTGCTTAAGTGGTGCCAAGAGACTGACATTATGTAGAGATGAAGAGGAAAGGGCAGCCAGGCCCTCTTTTGTCAGAAACTAGAAAGCAGTGACCAGTAGACACTTATAATATCCAGCAACCTCCTGTGGGAACTTCCACATACAATTACCACCGACCCCCCTACCCGTCCAGCCCTCTCAATCCTCAACAGTCTACTTCCATGTAGACCAACCAGCAGCCTTCCTCCCAACCATACAGTCTTCCCTGGGGCAGACCTTCCTCCACTTAGGTTCCTCTTCTCCAAAAGCTACTTCCTCTTTTATTAAACCTGGAGGAGGGAATGTTACAGGAGAGCCCCTGTGTTCATCCCAGAGGGCAGACAGGGCAGGACCTTTTCTGTGTGAGGCTAAATGCAATCTAAAAAGAGAATTTCCTCTGGTTCCAAAGGTAAAGAAACAACTCCCTCCCGTTTCTTGTAATTGTAAATCCTTTCCCTGTTCCTTTGAGAAATATGTAAATCTTTTTATTGTTGTTTTTTGTTAATCCTCATCAGAGGATGTTTTTGCTATTACTTTTCAAAGAGAGTGGAAGGGAGGGAGAGAGGAAGACTGAGAGAGAGAGAGGGGGGGGGAACATTGATGTGAGAGAGACACATCAACTGGTTGCCTCCTGCACATGCCCCTGACCAGAGACAACTCAGACACGTGCCCTTGACAGGGAATCTAACCTGTGACCCTTTGGTGTGTGGGCCGACACTCCAACCACTGACCAACACCAGCCAGGGCGAGAAGTATATAAATCTTTTAAAAAGCTAAATAAAAACTTCTTGTCAGATTTACAGCTTTGGAATGTCTTTTGTAAGGGCCTTTGAAATGTACACATCATAGAAGATAGCATAGGCCCCAAGTTGTAAGGCCGCCTTGTCATGAAGATATAAAGTTTTAACTTTCCTTTGGCTAAAGGCAGTTAACAAACACAGATGGCTATCCCCACTACCAGGCTAATTTAGGATAAACTATGTGTGACAAACGCTGCTGTCCAATTCTCTTACTTGAGGACAAGTTGTTTATCTTGGAAACATGTATGTAATGGGTTGTATCTGTTGGCTATGGAAAAGGGTGTGATTTATTTCTGTCTTTGCAATATCATCAGCAGATTGCCTATGATGTACATTACAGTCTAGTTGAGTGTTTATTCAAATAATAAAGCTGTTTTTTTGTGGAGAGAGTTTTCTGGATTGGCAGGGGGCTTTATTTTTAATTTTTTCCCAACACCTTCTCTGGGAAAGCAATGGACATCAAGTTTTCCAGGGGTCATCGACAGGTCAGAAAGCCTCAGGACCTTGCCCATCCATCCCTCCTTGCAAAACACAGGCAGAGAGGTCCTTGGAGGACAAGATGAGAGAGTACAAAGGAGACTTTCTGATGGCCAGCATGTCCACTCACTGCATCACGGAGAGGGTCCGGTTGGCTGCCAAAGCTTCAGCCATAAACTTGGCACCATCATCCCTGATCCTGTTACTCTGGAGGCTGTGGAGGCAAGGAAGAGACATGTCACCAATGGAGCACATAAGGGCACCCAATGATGGCCTGAATCCCACCACAGTGTCACCAATGTTTAAGCGAGGGCAGCAACTAAACTCAGTGACAGGGGCTTTAACCACTATATGCCTCAATGCACACCACACAGGAACTGGGGAACAACTGGCCTTTCCCTCTGCTGCTCTGGACTTAGGTTTCCCTCTGGGTCTCTAAGCACTTGCCTGCTGACTGGTAACAAGGTGCCCATGGTATCTGGATAACAATAGCTAGGTCATCCATAACCCCAGTTACAGCTAAAAGTCATAGCACTCAAGTGTTATCAAGGATGTAGAGAAATCAGAAATCATCCACTGCTGGTGGGAATGTAAGATAGTGTGGCCATTGTAGAAAACAGACTGGTAGTTCCTCAAAAGGTTAAACATAGAGTTACCATGTGACCAGTAAATTCTACTCCTAAGCATCTAACCAAAAGAATTAAAAACAGTTATTCAAATACTGTATACAAATGTGTACAGCACCATTATTTACATTGCCAACAGTTGAAAACAACCCAAATGTCCATTCACTGATGAATATTATTTAGCCATAAAATGGAATGAACTAATACATGCTAAAATGTGGATGAACCTTGAAAACATGTTAGGTGAAAGAAGACAGACATAAAAGGGCTTATTGTATGCTTCCATGTATATGAAATGTCCAGAATAGGCAAATGCATTGAGCAGAAAGCAGATTGGTGGTTGTTGGAGGGGAGAATGGGAAGTGACTGCTAATGGGCACAGGGTCTTCTTTTAGGGTGCTGAAAACATTTTAGAACTAGATATAGGAGACAGTTGCATAATTGTGAATGTATTATGGGCCATTGAACTGCACACTTCAAAATGGTGAATTTTGTAAGCATTTCACCTCAATATAAAAAAATGAAAAGAGGGAGAAGTAGCTGCCATGGTGAGGAGAGACATGGGTCAGGCGACCACGTAGCCAGAATAAAGATAAATGGAGAATTCAAAAGTAAAGAAAATGAAGCTCCTCCTAAGAAAATAGAAGAGACATCAAGTTTCCTGGTCAAAAGAACATGGATTAGCCATGGTCAAAACAAGAGCAGCTGAATCAATTCAGATACCAACCGAAATGCTATCTTCATTAAGCTAATAAAAAATAGGTTCTTCCCTGGCCAATGTTGCTAAGTGGTTGCATCGGGCTGCACTCCAAAGGGGTACTGGTTTGATTCTGGGTCAAGGGCATGTACCTGGGATGCAGATTAGCTTCCTGTCCCAAGTTGGGGCACATGCAGGAAGCAACTGGTTGATGGGTCTCACTCACATCGATGTTTCTCTCCCTTCCTCTCTCCCTCCCTCCCTTCTGCTTTCTCTGAAAAGCAATGAGAAAAAATATCCTCAGGTGAAGATTAACAACAACAAAAAAGTTTCCAATGTGGAATTGTTACTCAGAACATCTACTATACAAGGTGTTTACACAGACCACAATACACTGAAATTGGTCCCTAGGAAAGATGTTCTTATAGAAAATAAGATATTGTGATGCACCAACTCAGAAGCAATGAATTTCTGGGATAAAATCAAGGCTTGTAATTTTTAACTTTAGAATATATAACTGAAGCATAAACAAACAAATAAATACATAAAAACAAAATAAAATGGTGGTACATATTCAACTTAGGATGGATATAACCACTAGCTCCTAAAAGGAGCATAGCAAACCATACCAAACTAGAAGAATCTTCTGGAAGATGGGCTTTTAATATCTTGGAAAACATCTCAGGGGAACATTCTGACACTATGGTCTTGGGAATTTCTCGTTTAATGGAGGACGAGAGGTTTTCCTCATAGATTATTTTGCTCCTCTACATACCTTTACCCTTCTCTATTCCTTATTTAGGCCATAATCACAAGCACAATAACCAGGGAAGAGCTGGAACTTGGAAACTTGCTTAGGATTCACGATCCTGAGGTATCCACTGGGTGGAAGCTGGTGTCTGATGCCCACATTTTTAGTCACTTCCTACTCCATAGGTGGCCCCTGAAGGGAAGGTTTTTCAGGGAGAAGCAGGAGACACGTACCTCAGAGAGGCCAGGGTGCGGTTAATCTTCAGAGCATCTGCCAACGCCTTGGCCCCTTGAGGTCCAATAGAGTTACAGCGAAGGCTGGCGGAAGGAAGAGAGAAATAACCATTCTCTTTCATGCAGTGTGCAGAGAGGGAAGGAGGAGCAGAAGTTATACTGACCTTTAAATCTATGCTTCTTGAACAGAATGTATCAGGGTTTAGGATTTCATGTTTGGTGCAAGTAGGACAGAGATTTTTATGTAGGCAAACTAGGAAGGAGTTTCTGAAGGTACCCGCATGTGATGGGAAGAAGAAAATAGGAACTGATGAACTATTGGACCTAAGCCAAGGACAGAGAGGAGAATGATAACTCCCAAGTTCAGGCCTGAAATTCTGGTGCTTCTTGGGAAATTCTGAATAGCTAAGCAGGAACTGTGACATTATTTGCTCAGCTATTCTTCCAATCCATCTATGGGAGAGGGTGGTCAAGGGGACTTCACAGCATGTCTCACAAGTGCTCCCTGTCCCTATAGTAAAAGACTGGCCTTTGGTGTTGTACTTACTCTAGAGAAGTCAAACTTCTGTTCACAAGGAGGGATCTGGCCAGAGCTTTGGCCCCTTTATTACTTATCTGGTTCTCAGCCAAGCTGCCCAAGGAGAGGAAAAGGTGTGGTTATGACAAGTCTATAAATATCAGCTCCAGGCTTATGATCTAAACCTTTCAGTCTCACCAGCATCATTAGGGCCAGGACAGAGGCAGAACCAGTGAGCCCTGGAACAGAATGCCAGGCCCACAAAAGCCTCTGAGCCATGCAAGGTAGGACTAGAGTAGGCAAGCAGACCTGCACACTGGCAAAGGGTCCCAGGGAATTTGGTCAGAATTCAGCACAACAACTGCTACATAGCACAGTAATGAGGTCAGGCGGTTACAGAAGTCTACACATGGACCCCAGGCAGTGGTGTGCTAGAAAACCGGCTCTCAGGAAACACCAAAATACAAAAACCCGGATTTGTAACATTGGCCAATTTCCATGGTGTAATACTCCCACCATGGCCAATTTTAAGCACTCACAGCTCTGATGAACTGATTTTACCCTACTTAGGCACAGAGGTGTCTGTACAAGATCACATGGAGCCTACTACTCTAACCACTGTCCTCAATAATTGTTTTGCTCTGACTCATTCCACATTTTTATTTTCTCAGCTATAGATTATTTCAGAACCCAAAGCCTTGTGTGAGAATAAAAAATTATTCTTGGGTCCTGTTCTCCAAACACACCTCCCTAATTCTCTGAAAGCTGCCCTTAGGTCATGGAATCATTTCAAGTACCAACAAGAGTGTTCCTCTAACTTGGAAATTATTACAGGAGATATTTTATAAGCACATAGATCTGCCCTGCGGTCAGCATATAAACTTTAATTTAATTACATTAAAGATGCAATGTTTAAATTTAAAAAACTTTTTTTATTGATTTGTAAGAAAGAGAAGAAGAGGGAGATAGATAGATGATAGGTAGATAGACAGATAGAGGCATCGATTTGTTGTTCCACTTATTTATGCATTCATTGGTTGATTATTTGTATGTACCCTGACTGTGGATTGAACCCACAACCTTGGCATATGAGGACAACCAGGCACAACGTTTTTAATTTAAAATTTTTTTAAATTATATTTTATTTAAAGATAGAATCCTGTGCCCAGAACACTATATGAGGGCAAACTGAGAAAATTGGGCCTAGTGCCATATCGGTACATATAGTGTTTGGAGAAATAGCCTCTGCTCCTCACCATATCCTTCCTCTCTTCTTACAGATTAGTGCCTGAGCCCCTAGAACTTTCTGGAATGGGGGAAAACAAGCTGCTGCATGCTTCAGACACTTCTCTTTGAAAGTACCATCAGCTAAAAGGAGCAGAAAGGAGCCCTCAGACCCAGAGAGACAGGTAGATGCCCCGGGCAGAATCTCCTGGGTAGTGTTACCTAATTCTCTGAATGCGACAGTCCTTTCCACTCAGCATACTGCCCAGCAGCTCCATCACAGGGTCCTGGAACTGGTTGGTATCCAGCCTGGTCGGGAAGAACAGCAATAGTGAGTGATACCACCTCCCACAGGCAGGGTGGATGAAATCCCTGGCTGGCACAGAAAGGCAAGAGGGTGCACTAAGCTCAGACACCCAGGCTAGGATCCTCTCCCTCTCTCCGTTCCAATATAGCTCCCACCATACAGCCCAGAGATCTAGGATAGCACACCCACCATGCTCACAGTTTCCCTACAAAGGTGAATTGGGAGGCTCAGTGGCATGAGCCCTGGGGTTTCTATCCGTGTGCATCTGGGAGATGCTTGCTGCTAGTTCTCCTCCTTCTGAGAATATGGAAGCTGCTCTCAGGTCCTGAATGGCCCTGGTCCTGGTGCCCTTCCCTATTAAGGTCTGGAGTAGTGGACAGAAGATGTGCTGAGAGTGGAGAGTGTGGGTGTGGCTTCTGTCAGCACTGGGATGGTTCACAGGGTGTGATGGGTTGAATAGTGTCTCCCCAAAAGATATGTTGGCATTCTAACCCCCCAGTGGCTCAAGAGTGTGTCCTGATTTGGAAATAGGGTTGTGGCAGGTATAATTAGACAAGATGAGGTCATATTGGAGTGAGGTGAGCCTGTCATCCCATACGACTAATGTCCTTACAAGCGAGGAAAGCTCTATGTCAGTGGTCAGCAAACTCATTAGTCAACAGCGGCAAACCGCGGCTTGCAAGCTGCATGTGGCTCACAAGCCGCACACTGCTCTATGTGAAGACAGAGGCACGGAGAATGTAGCTATGTGACCACAGAGGCAGAGATTGGAGTGATGTATTTATAAGCCAAAGGTTACCAGCAACAACACAAACTAGAGAGGCTGGAAGGATCCTCCCCTAAAGGTGTTAGGGGGAGCACAGCCCTGCCAACACCTTGAATTTGTACTCTGCCTCCAGAACTGTGAGAGAATATGTTTCTTTTGCTTTAAGCCACCCAGTCTGTGGACCTTTGTTACAGCAGCCCCAAACATGGGTGCAGAGGCTGCTGATGGAGGGGAAGTACTTCCCAGGTCCTCTCATCTCTCCTCTCCAACACCCCTGCACACAACCACCCTAGTGCCCACCTCAAACTCCCGCAGTAGAGCAGCTGGGGCAACAGGCTCTGGAGGACACCCTGACTGAGGCTCAAGGACAGGTTGGCCTCCTGGGCGCAGGCATCTGACACCTGCAGAAGGTAGGCCAGGGCAGCTCGGTGCTGGGGGCCGGTCAGCCTGGCCAGGCTCCCGCTCTCCATGGCCTCCTCCACACTGCGGGCCAGCTCTGTGTGCTGCAGCTCATGCAAGCAGTGCAGCACATTGACTGCCCGGGCACAGACTACCGAGTTGGGCTGTAGGCAGCCCTGCAGGAGCTGGGCCACCTGTAGCCGGGAGCCCTGCTGCTCTCCTGGGGCCAACAGTGAGCCCGCCAATAGGTCATTGACCCTTGGAGATAAGAGGCCGGAGAGGAAGCGAAGGAACACATCCAGCCGTCCATCCTCAGCCTGCATGGCCCGCTGGGCCGCACTCCTGAAATGTGTGAGGAAGCCCAGCCGGGGCCAGGACACACTGCTCTCCGTGAAGAGGTCGAAAATGGCCCTCTTGGATGCGCTGTAGTAGTACGCAGCCCCCAGGAACTCCTGCAGAGACAAGTGGGTGAAGCAGTAGGCTGTTGAAGAGGCCAGGGTCTCCTCCCGCTGCAGGAAGTAGCTACACATAGTGCTCTGCAGCAGAGCAAGGTCCACACCAAACGCCTTCAGGTCCAGCTCATAGAACACGTACTTCTTCTTGACCAATCCATGGAAGGCCAGCCGGCCCAGCGTCCCCACCATCTTGCGGCCACTGTGGGCCAGCTGCTCAATCCGAGGGCTCACTTTGCCCTTCTCCTGCCTCTCCCCGCTGAGGGCCATCTGGAAGTACCAAGAGTAGAGCTCGCACAGGGTCCTTGGAGGCCACAGCTCTGTGTCCTGGGGCCCCTGCCTGTGGCGCCACAAGTGGCCCAGTGCTAATCCCACCAGTCGGCAGAAGGCTGGGATGGTGCACATCAGGTACAGGGTCCTGTGGGCCTGAACCTGGCTCATGACCCAGTCCAAGAGGTCCTGGTCCTCAGGGAACATCTGCTCCAGACACATTTTGATCTCCTCTTCATTGAAGCCCCGGATCTCAGTCATCCGGTCCACCAGGCCCCCTGGGATCTGGCCAGCTGCGCTGGGACGGGAGGTGACCCAGACAGAAAATTCCGGGAAAAGGTTGCCCCGGATGATGTTGGTGATCAGATGGTCCACCTGTATCTCCTTCTTGGGGTCAGTGCAGGCCACGGTGTTGGAGAAGTCCAGCGGCGTCTTACACTCATCCAGGCCGTCCAGGATAAGGAGCACTCTGGCCAGGGCTGCCACTTCCAGGCCAGACTCCCCAACGTGTGGAAAGATGGAGCAAATGAGTCTGTCTGCAGACAGCTTTTCATGGGTGTTGAGGTCCCGGAACGTCAAAGGCAGCACCAGGGAGAAGTCCTTGCCAACCTGCCCCCGGGCCCAGAGGCAGACAAAGTGCCTCACCAGGGTGGTCTTGCCCACACCAGCCAGCCCAATGGTGATGGAGATGCGGGGTGGGATGGACACCCTCGACAGAGGCAGGAAGAGCCTGTTCAGGGCGATGGTCCTGGCCAAGCGCCAGGCCCCACGTGTGGCCTCCACCTGGGTGAAGTCGTGTTCCCTCAGTTGTAAGTCCATCAGGCCTTCTACTAGCAGGAGGTTGGTTAGCCTGGGTGAGGGATCACCCAGCTCCAGGCTGCCGCCTGCCCTGCTCAGAAGGGCCTCTTGATGTCTCTGTATCCGTGAGTCTGTGGATGGAGATCAGAGGGGAGGGTTGGGGAAGGCAGGTGTAAAGAAGGAAAGTGGGGAGGCAGATGAAAGGCAGGGGCAGGAGGTAGAATCAGGGGGATGAAAGGAGAGGAGGGGGGAAAGGATTGGGGACACCCCTCTATCTGCCTACCATTGCCACGAGGCCCTCGTGGAGAGTTGGGTGTCCTGTCAGGGATCTGTGGGGCCTGGGAGCCCTGATAACCTTTCCCAGCCAGCAGGTCCATGAGGGCTTTCACCTGCTCGGCCGGGGAGCCAGTTCCATGGCCCTGGCCAGCCTCCCCGCCCATCCCCATCTCCTGCTTCCTCATGGAGTCCAGGATCGCTGCCAGGAGCTGTGAAGAGAAAGCCTGAATCTGCTGCCTGCTGTCTCCCTGCCCAGTGGCCTGGAACAGGTAAGGAGCCTTCAAGAATGTGTAGGGACTCACCCTTTGGGGACCCACCCTATCTCCTCTCCCAGCTAGTGGCCCACAGTGTGACCTCGAGGAAGAGGTTGGGGGGCTGGTTGTGCCTGGATGCTGAGAATAGTTCCCAATGCCACAAGCATTGATCAGATGCAGGGACCAAATGCCTAAGAGCCCAGGCCCAAGCTTGAGCATGAGCTCTGCCACTTACTGGTTGTGTGACACTGGGCTGGCTTCCTGAGCCCTCTGTGCTGGGGTGTCATTTGTACCTGGAAATGGCAGTGCAGTTATGAGTAGGTTCACTCACAAGAAGGGAAGAATGAAAGGCTACATGCTGTATGACTCCAACTCTGTGCTATTCTAGGAAAAGGCAAAACTAAGGAAACTGAAAAGATCAATGGTTGCCAGGGGCTTGGGTGAGGAGGTAGGAATGAATTGGTGGAGCACAGAAAATTTTTAGGGCAGAGAATCTACTCTCTGTGATATACTACAGTGGTGGATTCATCTCATTATACATTTGTCTAAGTGCATGGAATGCACAGCACCAGGAGTGGATCCTTGACATGATAATGACATGTCAGTGTAGGTTCATCTGTTGTAACAAAAGTGTCACTCTGGTGGTGATGTCCACAGTGGGGGAGGGTGCATGTAGGGCGTAGAGGGTATATGGAAATCTCTGTACTTAATTTTTCTCTCAATTTGTCTGTAAACCTAAAACTACCTTAATAATGAAAGTCTAGTGATTAAAAAATAAACAAGCAAATAAGTAAAGAAATTTTAAAAAATACAAAAAACAAAATAACAAAATAAACAAAGAATAAATGGAGGAGTCTAAAGAGAAGGGTAAGTTGGTTCTCAGAGCAGTTGTATAGCTACGTGTCTTACTCTGTTTCCTGGGGTCTCCCCACAGGCAGCACTGTTACTGCTGGGGATAGTGATGCAGAGGTGCTAAGAGGCAAACCATGTCTGAGTCCCACCCACCCACATTCCTTTTCCTCTGTGTATTGTCCCCTGCCACCCATCCCCCTATGTATCCCTCCCTCAGCTAATGTAGATACTTAAGAACCCAGAGCCACCTCCATCTCACCCCTCTTCTCACCTGTAGTGGGCAGGATGTCCAGCCCATAGCCCACCCACAGCAGCTCCTCCAGCAGGGCCTTAGGAACTCAGCAGCTGCGGATTGGCCATCCCCCCTCCATGGGTCTAGAAGAAAAAACAAAACTCAGGGCTGGGCAGAAGCCACACCTACTGCTTTGAGTGTAGCAGCTCATTAAACCAGGTCCAACTATGCCTTCCAGATCTGTGTTTCCTGGGTCTCAATGTTATTCACTTAAAGGGAGGTTTTGTTGCCTACAGCCCCAAGACCCCAACACACTCCCTAACCTTGAATTTGCATTGGGGTTCTAGGCATTTTAACTCAGGATGAACCTTTTCACCTGGAATATGCTAAACAAAGGTTAGCACCAAGTAAAATAGCATTTCCCAGCCCTTTGGTTCATAGTGGTGTTGGAGAGTTGAGTGTAACGAATTTGAGGTAGGTGCACCGATCTGGGAACATTAGAAATAGGCCAGAACTAGGCCACTTACTTCTGAGTCCTTCTGGCTGTCCTCACTCTTTTATTCTTCTAAATGTCAAAACTAAAGAGGGGGGGAGATAGATGAGATTTTGATTGAAAGTATTGTTGAGGGCTTTCTTTAGATCCTCTAGTAAAACTATATTTTTTCTTATCTAAATATTGCCACATCAATTGGTTGCCCTCCACATGTGGGGCAGGAATTAAGCCTTGACCAGAATCATACCTGGGACCCTTCAGGCTGAGGGCTGACACTCTATCCACTGAGCCAAACCAGCTAGGGCCCTTATAAACATTTGTAAACTCTTTTGATTTAAAATCTATTTTGATGTCAGTGTAGTTACCCCTGCTCTCTTTTGGTTACTTTTTTCATAGAAGATCTTTTCCCATCCTTTCACTTCCAACCTATTTTGTGCATTGGATCTCAAGTGAGACTCTTGTAGACAGCATATCATTGGTTCACGTGTTTGTATCCATTCTGCCAATTTCTGTCTTTTGATTGGAGAGTTTGATTTATTGACATTTAAAGTAACTCCTGATAGAAGGAATTCTTACCATTTGCATTATGCTAAGCGAAATAAGCCAGTCAGAGAAAAATATCACATGATCTCACTCATTTGTGGAATATAATGAACAACATAAACTGATGAACAAAAACAGATCCAGAGACAGAGAAGCATCGATCAGACCATCAAATCTCAGAGGAAAGGTAAGGGTTGGCAGGGGTAAGGGGGAAAGATCAACCAAAGGACTTGTATGCATACATATAAGCCTAACCAATGGACACAGACACCAGGCAGTATGAGGGCATGAGTGTGTGTGTGTGGGGGGGGGGGGAAGAGGGGGTAAGGACATATACGTAATGCCTTAATCAATAAAGAAAATAAAAATAAAAATAAAGTATTGGTAAGGAGACACATTTCTGTTATTGTGCTATTTGTTTATTTATGCTTTATAGCTTAACCCACATCATTTTTTGCAATACCATTTTTTTGTGTTTAGTTGATTTTTTGAAGTGAAATATTTTCATTTCTTTCTTATTTCCTTTTTTGAAAAAATTAATCTTTATTGTTGAGATTATTACAGCAGTCTCTCTTCTTTCCCCCCTTAGCTCTCCTCCACCCGGTTCCCACTGTGCCTCGGGCCCTCACCATCTATGTCCATAGGTAATGCATAAATACATATAAGATCTTTAATCTCTCTGGCACCCTCACACACCCCCTTCCCTCTGAGAATCGTGAGTCTGTTCCATTTCCATGTCCCTCATTCTATTTCATTTATCAGTTTATTCTGTTCATCAGATTTTTTAAATCATTTGATTTTTTAGATTCAATTGTTGATAGATATGTATTTGTTACCACTTTGTTGTTCATATTTCTTATCTTTACCTTTTTCTTCTTCTTTTTCTTCTTAAAGAATACCCTTCAGCATTCCTTATAATACTGGTTTGGTGATGATGAACTTGTTTTGCTTTTTCTTGTCTATGAAGTTCTTTATCTGACCTTCAATTCTAAACAAGAGCTTTGTTGGGTAAAGTAATCTTGGTTGTAGGTTCTTGCTGTTTATCACTTTGACTATTTCTTGCCACTCCTTTCTGGCCTACATAGTTTCTGTTTAGAAATCAGCTGACAGTCATATGGACACTCTCTTGTAGGTAACTAACTGCTTTTCTCTTGCTGCTTTTAATATTCTCTCTTTGTTTTGTGCCCTTGGCATTTTAATTATGATGTGTTTTTGTGTGGTTCTCTTTGATTGGGGTTCTCTGTGCTTCCTAGACTTGGAAGTCTATTTCTTTCACCAGGTAGGAAAAGTTTTCAGTTATTATTTCTTCAAATAAGTTTTCAGTATCTTGCTCTCTCTCTTCTTCTGGCACCCCCATAATTCTGATGTTAGTACACTTGAAATTATCCCAGAGGCTCCTTATACTATCTTCACATTTTTGGACTCTTTTTTTCTTTTTGTTTTTCTGTTAAGGTGTTTTTTTGCTTTCACATATTTCAGATCTTTGATTTAATTCTTGGGATCCTCTAGTGTACTGTTGAATCCCTGTATATTATTCTTTATTTCAGTCAATGTATGCTGAATTTCTGACTGGTCCTTTTCCATGTTTTTGGCATTCTCACTAAGATCCTTGAAGGTCTCACTAAGTTCATTGGAGGTTTCTAGAAAATTCTTGAGTAATCTTATAACTGTGGAGTTTTGTTTTGTTTTTTTAAATATATTTTATTGATTTTTCACAGAGAGAAAGGGAGAAGGATAGAGAGTTAGAAACATCAATGAGTGGAGTTTTTTTAAATTTAATAAATCTTTATTGTTCAGATTATTACAGTTGTTCTTCTTTTTTCCCCCCATAGCTCCCCTCCACCCGGTTCCCACCCTACCCTCTGCTCTTACATCCCTGCCATTGACCTCATTCATAGGTGTACGATTTTGTCCAGTCTTTTCCTGCACCCCCCACATCTCTTCCCCCCTGAGAATTGTCAGTCCACTCCTTTTCTATGCCCCTGATTCTATTCACCAGTTTATTCTGTTCATCAGATTTTTTATTCACTTGATTTTTAGATCCACTTGTTGATAGACATGTATTTGTTATTTATAATTTTTATATTTACCTTCTTCTTCTTCTTCCTCTTAAAGAATACCTTTCAGCATTTCATATAATACTGGTCTGGTGGTGATGAACTCCTTTAGCTTTTTCTTATCTGTGAAGCTCTTTATCAGACCTTTAATTCTAAATGATAGCTTTGCTGGATGGAATAATCTTGATTGTAGGTTCTTGCTATTCATCACTTTGAATATTTCTTGCCACTCCTGTCTGGCCTGCATAGTTTCTGTTGAGAAATCAGCTGACAATCCTGGGTTCTCCCTTGTAGGTAATTAACTGTTTTTCTCTTGCTGCTTTTAATATTCTCTCTTTGTCTTTTGCTCTTGGTATTTTAATTACAATGTGTCTTGGTGTGGTCCTCTTTGGATTTCTTTTATTTGGGGTTCTGTGTGCTTCCTGGACTTGTAAGTCTATTTCTTTCACCAGGTGTGGGAAGTTTTCAGGTGCAGCTCAGTTGGGAGGATCTGTCTTCCTCCTGCTAATTCTTCAAATAGGTTTTCAGTATCTTGCTCTCTTTCTTCTTCTGGCAACCCCATAATTCTGATGTTGGTATGCCTGAAATTGTCCCAGAGGCTCCTTACACTATCTTCCAATTTTTGGATTCTTTTTTCTTTTTTCTTTTCCTGTTGAGTGTTTTCTACTTCTTTGTATTTCAAATTTTTTATTTGATTCTTGCATTCCTCTAGTCTGCTGTTAGGCCTCTGTATAATATTTTTTATTTCAGTCAGTGTATGTTTAATTTCTAGTTGGTCCTTTTTCATCTCTGCTTGGGTCTTGCTAAATTTATCCATCTTTTCTAGGAAATTCTTGAAAAACCTTATAACTGTGGTTTTGAACTCTATATCCACTCGTCGGTTTTCCTCCATTTCTTTTGTTTCTTTGTTTCCACATTTTCACTGCTTCCCTGAGTTTGTAGAGTAGCTTTGTGTGCTAGGTGTCCTATAAGGCCCAGTAGCTCCACCTCCCCAATTACTTGAGGTGGACTCCCTTGGTGCACCCTTTTGT
Source organism: Lasiurus cinereus (assembly GCA_011751065.1). Taxonomy (NCBI): domain Eukaryota; kingdom Metazoa; phylum Chordata; class Mammalia; order Chiroptera; family Vespertilionidae; genus Lasiurus; species Lasiurus cinereus. Next base: position 4,789,210 of record JAAGEH010002525.1, read on the forward strand.
GGACTGTGTGTACAGCCTTGTTGTAGTTAAGTCTTGATTGTTGTTGGTATCACTGGGGGGAATTGACCTTCAAGCCAATTGGTTGTGAGGATCAGTTGTATCTACGTAGGGAGAACTTCTGTGCTGGAGTCAGTCTTATAATATAAGACTTTCAAGATTGCACAAGCCTCTGTGTTCAGCTTGGATGGGATAAAGTATCAGAGCTGAGCTGACAGCCTTGTCTTCCCATCACCCTGCCCTATGTGACCCCTGGGTTTCAGTGTCCCTTGGTAATTGCTGCAGCCCTCTCTGCACACACTCGCACTAGCACACCTCCAGACCTCTGCCTTCTGCGCCTCCCCTGAGTTTCCATATGCTCCGGGGACCCATATGAGTCTGGGTCCCAGGGTCTCGCCTGTGAAACTGGGGTTCAGTGCAGTCGGAAGTGGAGTGCAACTCAGTTGGGAGGATCTGTCTTCCTCCTGCTAGAGAAACTCTGTGGTACAATCAGCAGTCAGCCCTCTGTGTGCACACTCACGCTTGCTTGCCTCCAGACCTCTGCCTTTCACGGCTTCTCTAACTTTCTGTGCACTCCTCCCTTTTCATGACAGTCCAGACTCCCCCCATATGAGTCTCGCCTGGAACTGGGGTTCAGTACAGTTGGAACTGGGGTTCAGTGTAGTTGGGAGTTTCTGTCTCTCTCCCACTAGGGGAAGCCAGCCAGGCACTTTGCTGTCCATCCTCTCTACGCGTGTGTCTTCATACCTCAGCTTTTTGCAGCTCCTCTGGGTCTCTGTGAGCCCCTCTTTTCCTTCTAGTTGTAGAATTTCCACTCAGCCAGCTTTCCTGTGGTTCTGAATGATGTCTGTTCTGTCTTTTAGTTGTAGTTTTGAAATTGTGGGAGGCAGCAATTTAGGTGTTCACCTATGCCGCCATCTTGGTTTCTCTGAATATTTCTTGCCACTCCCGTTTGGTCTGCATAGTTTTTGTTGAGAAATTAGCTGACAGTTGTATGGGTTTTCCCTTGTAGGTAATTAACTGTTTTGCTCTTGCTGCTTTTAATATTCTTTCTTTGTCTTTTGCTCTTGGTATTTTAATTATGGTGTGTCCTGGTGTGGTCCTCTTTGGATTCCTTTTGTTTGGGGTTCTGTACACTTGTAAGTCTATTTCTTTCATGAGGTGTGGGAAGTTTTCAGTCATTAATTCTTCAAATAGGTTTTCAGTATCTTGCTCACTCTCTTCTTCTGGTACCCCCATAATTTGGATGTTGGTCTGCTTTAGGTTGTCCCAGAGACTCCTTACACTATCTTCAAATTTTTGGATTCTTTTTGCTTTTTGCTTTTCCGGTTTAGTGTTTTTTACTTCTTTGTATTTCAAATGTTTGACTTGATTCTTGAGGTCCTCTAGTCTGCTGTTAGGTCTCTGTATAATATTTTTTATTTCAGTCAGTGTATGTTTAATTCCTAGTTGGTCTTTTTTCATATCCTCAAGGGTCTCATTAAATTTACCAGCCTTTTCTAGGAAATTCTTGAAAAACCTTATATCCCTGGTATTGAACTCTATATCCAGTCATTTGCTTTCCTCCATTTCTTTCATTTGTGACAATGTTTCTTTGTCTCCACATTTATTGCTTCCCTATGTTTATTTCTATGTATGGGGTGGAGGTGCTAAGTCTCTGAGTTGATAGAGTTGCCTTGTGTAGTAGGTGTCCCCTATAGGGCCCAGTGAATCAGCCTCCCAAATCACCTGAGCCGGGACCTCTAGGTGCAACCCTTTGTGGGCTGTGAGCACAGTCTTGTTGTAGCTGAGACTGGATTGCTGTTGGTGTCACTGGGTGGAACTGACCTCTAGGCCAAAAGTCTGGAGGGACCAGCTGAGACTACAGTGGGAGAGCTGCTGTGTAGGAGACACCCTTATTGTGTAGGGCTTGCTTCAGTGGGGCTTTGATGCTCACTGAGTCTGCCCCTTGAGTGTGTCACTTGTGGATGTGAAGAGTTGTAATCTGGTATGGTCTGACACTGACCACTGTGTATACTGGCTCTTGGGTCTCCAAGGACGTGCAAAGTCAGCCACTGCCTCAGGCCACCCAGTAAGAGCTACAGAGAGATCTGCAGATTCCTCCTCTTTGTATGGGATTTGGAAGTGCCCAGATGAGGTCCAGCTGTGAAGCAAGGCAGGCTGGTACCGGGTCTTAGGCCTTTCATTGATTGCTTTGGGACTCCCTGACCCAGCTGCACTTTGTTTGACAGGTTTTTATCCTAAAAAAGGACAGGCTTTTCATATGTAAATCTGCTGCCCACAGATTGGGTGGGGTTGTAAATTGGATGGGGCAGGATCTCAGGAAATAACCAGGGTGGAGCAAATAGAAATGGCTGCCAGTCAGCCCTGCGACCGACCAGGCAGGTCCCAGCATAGGAACAATGACTGCTGTGACCACCTCCGTCTGGAAAAAAGCCATCCCCGAATTCCTGCCCTGGTGCCAGACAGTCCAGTTTTTCCTCGTATGTGTCTGGGTAACCCAGAGTCTCACTGGGAACTGGAGCTCAGAGGCAGTGGGAGCTTGTAAGCCAGCCTTTCAAGAGCAGCAGTTGGGTCTAGCAGCCTGTGTGTCACTCAGCCCCAATCTGCACTGGTTTTTACAGCCCATAGTTCTTACTGCCTGTAGGGACCTCTTGTCCCAGCTCTGGGACACTGGGCTGGGCATCTGGTGTGGGGTTGGGACCCTTGCTCCTCTGGGCAGCCTCTGTAGAGAAGATCACCCTCCCGATGGAAAAAACGGCACACATGGGGGTGCCAGACTAGCTTTTCAGCACCTTCACACCTCCTACCAGTCTCAGTGTGCTTTCTTTTCTTCTCTAGTTGTAGGACTTCCATTCAGGCAGTTCTGGATGATGGCTGCTCTGTATTTTAGTTGTAATTTTTATATGGATATGGGAGGCAGTGAGTACAGGCATTTGCCTACACTGCCATCTTGGTTCTCCTCTCTTATTTCCTTTTGTGGTTACCATGAGGTTACATTTAACATCCTAAACTGATACATTCTAGTTCGAATTTATATCAGCTTAGCTTCAATAACATACAAAACTTTGTTCCTTTGCATCCCTGTCCTTACACCTTTTGGTTGTTAATGTCACTGAATTACATCTGGCCTGATCCTAGACACATTGTGTGCTTCAAAACATAAACTAATAATTCTTTTAAATTTGTTAGTCTCTTAAATTATGTAGAAAAAAAATTAGAGTTACAAACCAACATTATAGTAACACTAGTGGCCCCATGCATGAAATTTGTGCACAGGGGTTGAGGGTTGTCCCTCAGCCCAGCCTGGACCCTCTCCAATCTGGGACTCCTTGGGGGATGTCCGACTGCCAGTTTAGGCCCACAGGTATCAAGCCTAAACTGGCAGTCGGATATCCCTCTCACTATCTGGGACTGCTGCCTCTTAACCGCTCACCTGCCTGCCTGCCTGATCGCCCCTAACCACTCCACCTGCCAGCCTGATTACCCCCAAATGCCCCCCCTGCTGCCCTGCTCGCCCCCAACTGCCTCTCCTCCCCCACTGGCTTGCTCACCCTCAACTATCCCACCTGCTGGTCTGATCACGCCAACTTCACCCTCTGCCCGCCTCCTCGCCCCCAACTGCCCCCCCTGCCAGCCTGCTCACCTCCAACTGTTCCCCTCCCCCTGCTGGTATGATCACCTCTAACCGCCTCTGCCTTAGTCCTGCCACCATGGATTTGTCCAGAAGGATGTCCTGAAGGTCTCCCCAGTCTAATTAGCATATTACTCTTTTATTAGTATAAATTAGTTTGAACTAATAATCAGGGTTATTTTTTAAAAATGTAATAATCTCTTAAACCATGTAGAAAAAAAAGTACAGCTAAAAACCACTGATACAACTAGTTTTAATAAGGTTGGCAATGTAGCAGGATACAAAATCAATATCTAAAAATCAATTGCTTTTTTATACACCAATAATGAATTCACAGAGAAACTAAACAAACAATCCTATTTATTATTGAACAAAAAAAGTTAAGATACTTAGGAATAAACATAACCAAGTAGGTAAAAGACTTGTACTTGGAAAACTACAGAGCGTTGAAAAGCGAGATAGAGGAAGACATAAACAAGTGGAAGAATAGACTGCGTTCATGGATTGGTAGAATTAACATTATTAAAATGTCCACACTACCTATTCAATGCAATCCCTATTGAAATACCAACAGCGTATTTCACAGATCTAGAACAAACTCTCCAAAAATGTATATAGAACCAAAATAAATAAATAAATAAATAAATAAATAAATAACAAATATCTGTAGCAATCTTGAAAAAGAAAAACAAAGTTGGAGGAATCACAATACCAGATATCATGTTATACTACAAAGCCACCATAATCAAAACAGCCTGGTACTGGCACAAGTACAGGCTTATAGATCAATGAAACAGAACGAAGAACCCAGAAATCAATCCAAGCCATTACACTCAATTAATATTTGATAAAGGAGGCAAGAGCATAAAATGAAGTTGGAAAAATTGAACAAATACATGCAAAAAAAAAAAACTAGATCACTAACTTACATCAAACATAAAAATAAACTCAAAATGGATAAAAGACTTAAACATAAGATAGGAAACCATAAAAATCTTAGAAGAATCCATAGGCAGCAAAATATCAGACATATCTTATAGCAATATGTTTACAGATACATCTTCTAGGGCAGTGGTCAGCAAACTGTGACTCGAGAGCCACATGCGGCTCTTTGACCCCTTAAGTGTGGCTTTTCCACAAAATACCATGTGCAGGCGTGCACGTACAATGTGATTGAAACTTTGTGGCCCATGCACAGAAGTCGGTTTTTGGCTCTCAAAAGAAATTTAAATCATTGTACTGTTGATATTTGGCTCTGTTGACTAATGAGTTTGCTGACCACTGTCCTAGGGCAGTGAATTCATATTATTGGTGTATAAAAAAGCAATTGATTTTTAGATATTGATTTTGTATCCTGCTACATTGCCAACCTTATTAAATGAGACTACATCAAAATAAAATGCTTCTGCACGTCTAGGGAATCCAAGATGGCGGCATAGGTAAACACCTACACTGCTGCCTCGCAAAACAATTTCAAAACTACAACTAAAAGACAGAACGGACATCATCCAGAACCACAGGAAAGCTGGCTGAGTGGAAGTTTTACAGCTAGAAGGAAAGAGAGGGGCTCACAGAGACCCAGAGGAGCTGCAAAAACAAAAAGCCGAGGTACTGAGACATGCGCGCTGAGAGAGCGGGTGCCGGAGTACCTGGCTGGCTTTCTCTGGCGGGAGGGAAACGGAGACTCCCAAAGGCATTGAACCCCTTATTTTACAACACTAAACCCCAGATCCAGCGAAACTCATACGGGGGGAGTTTGGACTGTGAAAAGGGAGAGGTGCACGGAAATTTAGGGGAGTCGCAAGTCTCGCACGCGGACGGTGCTGCGCGCAGGACAGATTGCTGATTGTGCCACTGGCTTTCGCGAGTGGGCAGGAGACAGACCCTCCGAACTGTGCCACTTCTGACTTCACTAAGCCCCTGTTTCGGGTGAAACCCTGGGGACCTAGACTCGTGTGGTCTTAGTGCTCAGGGGAGCTGGAAAGGCAGCGGTTAGAGGCACTGCGGTACTCGCGCGCACAAGGACCGCTCCAGGGATTACCCAGTCACGTGAGACTCAGGGGCCGTGGAGGGCGGGGCCGACTGGAAGGCAAGGCGGTCCCTTAAGCCTTGAGACTCCACCCCTCCCAAGCTCAACAGAGGCTTCTGCGGCTTTGCCTCTGGCATCATAAAGCTGAATCCAACACAGAAGTTTCCCCGGCATAGTGAAAATGCCAAAACAAGGGAAGGGATCACAAACAAAAGAAATGGAGAAAAAACAAAACGACTGGATATAGAGTTCAAAACCACGCTTGTAAGGTTTTTCAAGAATACGCTAGAAAAATTCGATAAATTTAGTGAGACCCAAGAGGAGATGAAAAAGGACCAACTAGCGATACAAAAGAGCCAACTAGAGATGGAAAAGGTCCTACTAAAGATGATAAAGGACCAAATAGAAATTAAACATACACTGACTGAAATAAAAAATATTATACAGAGTCCTAACAGCAGACTAGAGAAAGGCAAGAATCAAGTAAAAAATTTGAAATATAAAGAAGCAGACAACATTCAACTGGAAAAGCAAGAAGAGAAAAGAATCCAAAAATGTGAACATAATGTAAGGAGACTCTGGGTCAGCTTTCAGCGTACCAACATCAGAATTGTGGGGGTGCCAAAAGAAGAGAGAGAGCAAGATACTGAAAACCTGTTTAAAGAACTAATGACTGAAAACTTCCCACATCTGGTAAAAGAAATAGACTTACAAGTCCAGGAAGCACACAGAACCCCATATAAAAGGAATCCAAAGAGGACTACACCAAGACACATCATAATTAAAATACCAAGAGCAAAAGACAAAGAGAGAATATTAAAAGCAGCAAGAGAAAAACAGTTCATTACCTACAAGGGAGCACCCATAAAACTGTCAGCTGATTTCTCAACAGAAACGATGCAGGCCAGACAGGCGTGGCCAGAAATATTCAACGTGATGAATAGCAAGAACCTACAACCAAGAATAATCTATCCAGCAAAGCTATCATTCAGAATTTGAAGGGCAGATAAAGAGCTTCACAGAGAAGAAAAAGCTAAAGGAGTGATGAATAGCAAGAACTTACAACCAAGAATAATCTATCCAGCAAAGCTATCATTCAGAATTTGAAGGGCAGATAAAGAGCTTCACAGAGAAGAAAAAGCTAAAGGAGTTCATCAACTCCAAACCAGTATTATATGAAATGCTGAAAGGTACTCTTTTAGAAGAAGAAGAAGAAAAAGGTAAAAGCCAAAAAATTATGAACAACAAATACATATTTATCAACAAGTGAATCTAAAAATTAAGTGAATTAAAAATTTGATCAACAGAATAAACTGGTGAATATAATAGAATCAGGAGCACAGAAAGGGAGTGGACTGATAATTCTCAGGGGGGAAGGGGTGAGGGGTGTACAGGGAGAGACTGGACAAAAATCATACACCTATGGATGAGATCAATGGGAGGGAGCTAAGGGCAGAGGGAGGGATGGGAGCTGGGTGGAGGGGTGCTATGGAGGGGAAAAAAGAGAAACAAATGTAATAATCTGAATAATAAAGATTTAATTTTTTAAAAAATGCTTCTGCACAGTAAAAGAAGTCAACAAAATGAAAAGGGAGCTCATATATTTGCCAATGATATATCTGATAAGGTGTTCGTTTCCAAAATATATAGGGAATTCATACAACTTAACAAAAAGAAGACAAGTAATCCAATTAAAATAGGCAAAGGACCTAACTAGATACTTCTTCAAAGTAGACATATACTAGTAGATGGCCAAGAGACATGAAAAAATGCTCAAAGTCACTGATCATTAGAGAAATGCAAATTAAAATGACACTGAGGCTGAAACTGGTTTGGCTCAGTGGATAGAGTGTCAGCCCGCAGACTAAAGGGTCCCAAGTTCGATTCCGGTCAAGGACATGTATCTTAGCTGTGGGCTCATTCCCAGTGGGGGGCGTGCAGGAGGCGGCTGCTCCATGTCTCTCTCTCATCAGTGTTTCTCTCTGTCCCTCTCCCTTCCTCTCTGTAAAAAATCAATAAAATATATATTTAAAAAAATAAAAAATAAATAAAATGAAAATGAGGTATCACCTCACACTTGTCAAAACGGCTATCATCAGCAAATCAACAAATGACAAGTGCTGGTGAGGATTGGAGAAAAGGGAACCCTACTACATTGCTGGTGGAAATGCAGACTGGTGCAGCCATTATATAGAACAGTATGGAGTTTCCTGAAAAAATTAAAAATGGAACTCCCATTTGACCCAGTGATCCCACTTATAGGAATGTATCCTAAGAAACCCGAAACACCAATCAGAAAGAATATATGCACCCCTATGTTCATAGCAGCACAGTTTACAATAGCTAAGATCTGGAAACAGTCCAAATGCCCATCAGTATAGGAGTGGATAGAAAAGCAGTCGTACAGCCCAACTGGCATGGCTTAGTGGTTGAGTGTTGACCTTATGAACCAGGATGTCAAGGCACATGCCCAGGTTGTGGTCTTGATCCCCAGTAGTGGGTATGCAGGAAGCAGCCAATAAATTATTCTCTTTCATCATTAATGTTTCTATTTCTCCCTCTCCCTTCCTCTCTGAAATCAATAAAAAAAAATTTTTTTTTTAGAAACACAGTAGTACATTTAATACAAAGCAGCAGTAAAAAAAAGAAGGATCTCTTACTCTTTGAGACAGCATGGAGAGATCTGGAGAGTATTATGCTAAGTGAAATAAGCCAGTTAGAGAAAAAATAAGTACCACATGATCTCACTCATATGTGGAGTCTAATGAACAAAATAAACCGATGAACAGAGTGGATCCAGAGACATGGAAGCATGCAACAGAGTATAGAATCTCAGAGGGAAGGAGTGCGGTGGGTGGGTAGGAGGTGATCAATAAATACACACACACACACACAAATTGTTACAATAATCCTAGTGTTTACAGATGCCCATGTATTTACCTTTTTCAAAATCTTCATTTCTCCATATGGCTTAGAGTTATTACTATGTAGTGTCCTTTTATTTCTTCCTGCAGGATTCTCATGCATATTTCCTGTAGGGCAAGTCTAGTGGTCATGAACTCCCTCTGCTTTTGTTTATCTGAGAATGTCTTCATTTCTCCTTTACTTTAAAAGACATTTTTCCTGGATATGGGAATCTTAGTTGGCAGGTCCTCTCCCCACCCCCAACCCCGCCCCGCACCCCGCACCCACCTCACCCCTTTTGAGTGCTTTAAATATATCAGCCTACTATTTTTTGGCCTCCAAAGTTTCTGATGAGAAGACTGTTGACAATCTTATTGAGGACACATTTGTATGATGATTTGCTTTTATCTTCCTGATTGCAAGATTTTATCTTCATATTTTTCTTTTGAAAGTTTGATTATAACTTATCTCAGTGTGGGTCTCTTTGAATTAATCTTACTTTGAGATTATTGAGCTTCCTTGATGTTTTATAATGTATTTTTATTTATTTATTTATTGTTTTTAAAATATATTTTATTGATTTTTTACAGAGAGGAAGGGACAGGGATAGAGAGTTAGAAACATTGATGAGAAATCGGTCAGCTGCCTCTTGCACATCCACTACTGGGCATGTGCCTACAATCAAGGTACATGCCCTTGACCAGAATTGAACCTGGGACCCTTGAGTTTGCAGGTCAATGCTCTATTCACTGAGCCAAACCTGTTAGGGTATATAATGTATTTTTAAATGTATTTTTTATTGATTTCACAGAGAAGGGGAGAGAGAGAAAAATCATTGATTGGCTGCCTCCTGCATTCCCCTTTCTGGGGATCAATCCCATAACCCAGGCATGTGCCCTGAAACTGAACCATGACCCTCTGGTTCACAGGTCAACACTCAACCTCTGAGCCACAAAATCAATACACAAAAAAGCCAGTTATATTTTTACTTATAATGAAATTAAAAGTAACAATTTAAAATACCACTTAAAAATCCAATATATAGGAATAAATATAAGTAAAAACTGTGTAAGACCTCCACACTGAAAACTATAAAACAATACAGTACTAAGAAGTTAAAGAAGATCTAAAAGAGGGATTTACCATGTTCATGGATTGGAAGACTCCATATTATGAAAATGTCAGTTCTTTCCAAATTGATCTATAGGTTGAATAACACCTCAATAAAAATCCCAGAAGGCTGTTTGGGAGGGAAGGAAAGGGGGAAAATTGGCAAGCTAATTTTAAAACATATAGGTAAATGCAAAAGACCCTAGAATAGCCAAAATAATTTTGAAAAAAAAAAAGAACAAAGCTGGAAGACTTACACTAAACATTATTAAGACTTAGTTTGTGTTATAGGTATTGGCATAAGAACAGACAAATAGGTCATTGCAATAAAGCAGAAGGTCTAGAAGCAGACCCACACATATATGGTCACCTGATTTACACCAAGGCTCCACTGCCAATTCAGTGGGGAAAGGATGGTTTTGCATTAAATTATGCTAGCTAATAAGATATTCATATAGGCCCTAACCGGTTTGGCTCAGTGGATAGAGTGTCAGCCTGTGGACTGAGGGGTCTCAGGTTTGATTCCGGTCAAGGGCATATACCTTGGCTGGGGGCAATCCCCAGTATAGGGTGTGCAGGAGGCAGTTGGTCAATGTTTCTCTCTCATCGATGTTTCTAACTCTCTATTCCTTTCCCTTTCTCTCTGTAAAAAAAATCAATAACATTTATTTTTTTTAAAAAGATATTCATATGGGAAAAGTGAATCTTGACCCATACCTTACACCATACACAAAAATTCATTCAAGCTGGCTCAAAGATCTCAATGTAAATGCTAACACAATTAGGGCTTTAGAAAAAATACAAGAGAATATCTTTACGAACTTGGGCTAGGTAAAGACTAAATTGAAGACAAAAAGTAATAATCATGAAAAGAAAGAATGATATATTGGGATGCATTAAAATTAGGAGTGTCTTTCATTAGATGACAGTCTTTAAGGGGAAAAAGCAAGCCATGAATTAGAAGCTGTCCCAAACACATTTTATTTTTTAAAAATATATTTTATTGATTTTTTACAGAGAGGAAGGGAGAGGGAGAGGGAGTTAGCAACATCAGTGAGAGAGAAACATCCATCAGCTGCCTCCTGCACAACCCCCACTGGGGATGAGCCCGCAACCAAGGTACATGCCCTAGACCGGAATCAAACCTGGGATCCTTGAGTCTGCAGACTGTCACTATATCCACTGAGCTAAACATGTTTTAAAAATCAGTAAGAAACACAGCCCAATTAAAAATGAGCTAAAATTTTGAAGACATGTCACAAAGGAGAAAATCACTAATCATCAATGAAATGCAAATTAAAATCACTTTAGAAAAATTTTTGGTAGTAATAAAGCTAAATGTGCATATTTCTGTGACCTAGCAATTCTTCTTCTGAGTATATACCCCACAGAAACAAGTGTTTATCTCTACCAAACACAGTACCAGAATGCTCATAGTAGCTTTATTCATAATGTCCAAAAGTAGAAACAATCAAATGTCTATCAACAGTAGAATGGATTTTTTTTTGGTACAGTATTTTCATACAATCAAATTCTACATAGTAATGAAAAAGAATGAAGTACTGACACACTCAACAATATGGCTGACTCTCACAGACATGTTGAATGAGAGAAGGCTGATACCAAAGAGAACATATTCTGCAATCCCATTTATGGGGAGTTTAAAGTCAGGCCCAAACAATCTGAAAAGATAGAGGTCAAAATAGGGATTACTCTTGAGGGTGATTCTGACTGGACAGGGGCAAAAGGGAGCCCCTGTGCTCATCAAACACTAACCCATTCATTTCCCCTTTCCCAGCCCCTGGCGCCTACCATTCTACTTTCTTACATGAATTTGACGACTCTAGGGAGTAATACAGTATTTGTCCTTTCTTTTCCTTTCTTAAATCCTCACCGAGGATATTTTTTCCATTGATTGCTAGAGCGAGTGGAAAGTAAGGAGAGGGGGGGGCAGGGCAGAAGGAGGGAGGAAGAGAGAGAGAGAGAGAGAGAGAGAGAGAGAGAGAGAGAAACAACATGAGAGAAACACATCGTTTAGTTGCCTCCTTCATGTACCCCTACCGGAGCTGGGGAATCTGCAGCTGAGGTATATGCCCTTGACCAGGCATAGGGGACAATGCTTTAACCATTGAGAACACTGACCAAGGCAGTATTTGTCCTTTTGCATCTAACTTCTTTCACTGGGCATTATGTTTTTCAGGTTCATCTATGTTGTAACATGTATCAGAATTTCATTTCTTTTATGAATGACCATGTTTTGTTTATTCATTCATCTGTTGATGGTCACTTGGATTGTTTCCACTTTTTAAAGCATGTGAATAAGGCATGGGTGTAAAAATATCTGTTCAAATCCCTGCTTTCAAGTCTTTGGGGTACATATACCCAGAAGTGGATTTGCTGGATCACATGGGCTTTTTTTTTTTTTTAATGGAGTGGTATTTTTAAAATGCCACTGCTTAGCCCAACCACCCAGAGATTTAATTGGTTTATGGCAGAGCCCCAACACTGAAATATTTTAAATCTACCCAGGTGATTCTAATGAGCAGCCTGAGTTGAGAACCACTGGACCAGAGAGAGGCTGAGAAAGTGATAAAGGAAGGACAACAGGCAGGGGTGACAGTGGGAGGGGCAAGCTCCCCCTCCTCTGAGGTCCCATTAGCTTCCCAGTGTTGGGGTCAACACTCCATCCTCAGCAGACATCCATCTTTCTTGTCTTGATGACCTCGGGCCTAGGTTGCCAGATTTAACAAAGATGCAGGACACCCAGTGAAATTGGAATTTCAGATAAATAGCAAATTATTTTTTTAGTATAAGTATGTCCCATCTAATACTTGGGACACCTTATGTGTTGTTTTTCTTTAGTTTATTTTTTATTGTTGATAGTGGAGAGGAGAAGTGGGGGAAATAGATGTCCCCTATTTCCCCCACTTCTCCCCTCCACCCAGCCCTTGCTTCACTTCAGGCCTTCATCACCCTATTGTCCATGAGTCCGCATACATGCATATCAGTTCTTTAATTAATCTCTTTCTATATTTTTAAATAAATCTCATTGTTTATCTGACATTCAAATTTAACAAGGTGTCCTGTATTTTATCTGGCACCCACACGAAGGCTCCAATCAAATAAGACCTATTCTCCCCAGCCAGGCCTTTACCTTTGGGCATATTGTCTCAAATAAGATGGGGGAGGAGACTCCAGCAGGCGGGCCTGGAAGCAGCACCCCAGCACCATCATCTCCCAGGGTGAGCATCAGAGGATAATGAGGAATCTCCCTCAGTGGGACAGTTACCTGGCCCCAGATGCCACTCCTGCAGGTTGGAACCTACCACATGTCTCTGAGTGGGAGGAGGGCCAGTGGCAGTCAGGTAGACCCTGTCCAGTGCAGACAGCCTCCAGTGAGAATAGCGGCTTAGAGAGGGGAGACTGAGGGCAAGTGGGCCTCAGGCCACCTTTGGGGATCTCAAGGCCTTCAGTCTGCAGAAGGTCTGAGCTGGAGGATGCAGAGCAAGGCCAGACAGACAATTTTGGGACCACTGCCGCTTCCATGAAGCTGGGCTTTGTCATTCCCACACATTCCCCCAGAACTTCATCCATGGGGCAGGGATCAGCTAAGGACCTGTGCTCCTACCGTTGGTGTCGCTCAGACCCCATTCCTCAGGCTGACAACTGGGCTTCTGCCTTATCCCTAAGAAGACCCAGGTCCCAATTTTCTCATTGACTTTGCCAGTGGGTCTCCTCTTGTCCTGTGCTCTCCTCCCAGGGACCTCCGTTCTAGCTGTCTGCTTGGCCCATGTGTGAACTGTAGCGTCTGCATTGCCCACCTGCAGTGCTGACCTCCTGCCCAGGTTGCATATCTCAGGCCACAGCTTCTTGGATGCTTCGCTCTCCTGACTTGAGACCAAACAGCTTTTTGTCCCAGCAACCCTGGGTCAGAGGAGGGAACACCAAATCTGTACCCTCATCTGAAAGTTGGCCACAGGGTGGCCTGTGATGGCCAAAGTAAGCCCCCGGGTGTAGAGAAAGCATGTGCCTCCACGAGGGCAGTGGTTGGCAAACCGCAGTTCGAGAGCCACATGTGGCTCTTTGGCCCCTTGAGTGTGGCTCTTCCACAAAATACCACGGCCTGGGTGAGTCTATTTTGAAGAAGTGGTGTTAGAAGAAGTTTAAGTTTAAAAAATTTGGCTCTCAAAAGAAATTTTACTCGTTGTCCTGTTGATATTTGGCTCTGTTGACTAATGAGTTTGCCAACTACTGCCCTAGGGGAACCCTGGGGCCTGGCCATAGGGGAGGACCCTACACAACAGCCATCCCTGCTCAACGATGCCTTTCTGAGAAGGCCTCCATCATTACTGTTCCTCTCAGCATGTTGAGCCTCATCTCCAACCAAAAGTGGAGCTGGGAGAGGGTGCTGACAGCTGCTGAGGGCCCTAGGGTAGGTCTAGTACTGTCACCTGCATGTTACAGTGGAAGGGGGTATAAGAATGGTGCCTAGGTCTACTGATTCCAGATTTAACTCGTGGGCTACCCTGCTCAGCATCCCGTTGGCTGCCTACAGCACTTTCCAGCCATTTCCTGCTCCTCCTGTCGCATCACTGGTACCTGGGGAGCTGGGCTTTGTCCCCTTTGCTGTCCTTGGGTACATCTGTTTATTTCACACCATGAACTAGCTCTGCTTGCAGCTCCCGCACCATGGGGACACCTTCTTGGAGTTACCCCAGCCACCCTGTCCCAGAGCAACTCAGCCTCAAAAGTCATGGCCCCTCCTGCCGGCCGTCTCTTCCTCCCCCATCTTGCTCTGAGGCAGCCTGAATTCTACTTACCTCCTAGGCCTTGTTGCTTGCCTCTTGGATGCCAAGACTAGGGAGCCAGGGGTTGCTCCATCCCAGTGCTCCCAGGCTTAGCCCTGCTCCCGTGGGGACAGCTGGGCAGTGGTGGGGATGTTTTGGGTCTCTCCGTGGCCAGTTGGCTGGGCCCTGAGCCTTCAGGATTTGTCCAGGGAAGGAGTAAGGCCCTGCTCAGGGCAGCAGGGACCCAGCCCACCAGCTCCTGCAGTCCCCGAGCCCACCGGCTGTCACAGCAGCAAGGCTCTTCACCTCTTCCTGTGCAGGCTCCACCTCAACCCTCCTTCCTGTCTGATTTCAAAAGCTAACAGCCTCTCAGAAAAATCGATGAACCACAGCTGCCTTGCCGGTTCTCTGGCTTTGTCAGCACCCCATAAATCAGAGAGGCAGGGGTGCCAACAGGATCTTAATTCTAGGACCCAGCACCCCTGCTCAGCACCTGATGCTCAGGAGACAGTGGTCCACTCTAAGCCACAAAGGAAAACAAACTTACCATCAGCAGACCTTTGCTTTTGGGGGGCTGCTGGGAAAGCAGGTGAGTGGTGAGGATATTCAGTGACTTGCCGAAGGCTACCCAGAGGGAAGCTGACCTCTCTGGAGCTAAACCTGTCCTCTCACTTCCAAGCTGGCATGATATGCTGTAGCCCTGTCGCCCTTTCAACCCCCTTGCTGTTCTTCTCTCTACCACCCAAAGGCACCTCAACTCAGCTGTACCCCACAATGTCTTCCTATGAGTCAAGGCAGGTCACCTCCATCCTAAAACAGAATGTGGCAGTTCACTCAGACACCTGGAGTTGGACCTCAGCATGTGGGCTGTACTGATTGACAGGTGGGCATGAGGGGGAAGGACATGGTCCAGAGTAAAAAACACAAGAAAAGTTACAATGGAGGAAAGGTACAGGACATCCTCCAGTGACAGGGAGCAAACTACTGAGAGAAGCAGATGACAGGTGGGAGCCAAGTGAGAGAGGCCCTGGTTTCCCTCAGCAAGCAAGTGGGAGCCAGTGATGGTTGTAGAGCAGAAGAGTAGTGGGTTTGGATGCATGTAGCAACCTGCATATAAGGGGACGTGGAAGGAGGTGTGTATTAGTCTTTCTCAAAAGCTGTGTCTGGGTGATAGAAGGGAGGTATGGAGGGAAAGGGAGGACACAGGGGCAGCAGATTAGAAGTGCTCTTTATGATGGCATACTTCTGTACCCTCTCATCAGTGCTTTTTGAATACCCAGAAACTTGTCAGAGGCTGAGGGACACACAGGACTGCCCTGGGGAAGCCTGCTGAGGCCCCAGGCAGGCAGAGGGGAGACTGGCTGCTGCAGACTCAGCCTCTAGTGCAGTGAAGGCGGCTGAAACCGGGCCACCACAGGATGTTGGAAACCGCAGGGGCCTGGAGGTATCTGTCACCTGATAGAGGCCAAGAGGCACCCTCTGTTCCTCCGTTCACAACTCAGAGTGGATGGGCCCTGAGCACAAGAGGAGACAGCCTTTTCCGTGGGGATCTCAGGGAATGTCCAGAACACCTTTCCTCTCCACCTCCAAGGGATGTCCGACCACCAGACAGGGCTGGTCCATGGGCTCCCTCTGCTGGCTCCTCTGTGAGAAGCTGGGGGGCTTTCTCCTGACTCCTGAGGTGCTTGTATGTGTGGGACAGAGCCTCCCTGGTTGTTCTTACTCGGGGGCTTTCTGTCCACCCAGAGCTGTGGTTAGCCTGACAGGCAGTAGCCTGGGTCCTTCCCAACTCAGTAAAGGTTTGAGACTTCCTGCCGGTAAGGGCGGGGCCTTGCTGGTGTTATGCAGGTCCCTGGGGCCCTCTTGCCTGGGCCCTGCTGGAGCTGGGTGATGGTTCTCTTTTTTAATTTTTTGTTAATCCTCACCAGAGGATATCGTTTCCATTGCTTTTTCAGAGAGAATGGAGGGGAGAGAAAGAGAAACATCAATGTGAGACACACATTGGCTCCCGCCCCCACCACCCTCCTACACACACGCCTCCCAGAGGCAGGGAGCAAATCTGTAACCTGACCAGGAGGGAATGGAACTCGTGACCCTTCAGTTTGCAGGCCAATGCTCTAACTGCTGAGAAAACTGGCTGGGGCTCACTTTTTTAAAAACATTTTTTTATTGATTTTAAAGAGGAATGGAGAGGGATAGATAAAAACATTTATGAGAGTTATCGATAGGCTGCCTCCTGCATGCCCCCATGGGAGATTGAGCCCACAGGAATCGAATCGGGGACTTCTTGGTTCATGGGTTGATGCTCAACTACTAAGCCACAATGGCTTGCTGGTGTTTCTCTTTTACTTATTTTTTATGTTATGATTCTTTTTAAAAAAATCTTTGTTGTATCTTCCCCCGCCCCCGACTGACCACTTCTATCCTGCCTCCACCCCCAGTCCCCTACCCTAAGCCTTCACCACCTTATTGTCTGTGTCCATGGGTTGTGCATATATATATATATATATATATATATATATATATATATACACACACACACAAGTTCTTTGGTTGATCTCTTCCCACCCTGGTGGTTCTCTTATAATTGCCTTGAGTGATGATGCCCAGGCCATGGCTGGGCCACAGGAAGTAGGACAGGCTCAGATCATCTCATCACAGCAAAGTGTGAGTGTCGCAGTTTCAGAGTAGTGAACATTCTACTACTTCAGGCTCCGTATGCTTTCTTCATGGCAGGGCAGAGCTTCTGGAAGGGAACCCCTGTACCCACCGTCCACCACAAGGCTCATCACTGGTCTGGCTCCTCCAGCCTTGCTGCAGGTGCTGGGAGGGCAGCTCTCGCCACTGCTTTCCTTTCCAAACTAGCTGGCCCTAATTCCGGCGTGCCTGAGTCAGGTCTGATTTCTATGGAAGGGTCAAGGTTCTTTTCCTGGATACCGCTGCTTTTTCTCTGATTGTGGAGGTTTCTGTATTACAGTGGCTGTTATTTTTTGTTTTGTTTTTTTAAATATATTTTATTGAGTTTTCACAGAGAGGAAGGGAGAGGGACAGAAAGTTAGAAACATCGATGAGAGAGACATCGATCAGCCGCCTCCTGCACGCCCCCTACTGGGGATGTGCCTGCAACCAATGTATGTGCCCTTGACCGGAATCAAACCTGGGACCTTTCAGTCCGTAGGTCGACGCTCTATCCACTGAGCCAAACCGGTTTCGGCTACAGTGGCTGGTTTTTAACCCCATTTCTGCTTTGCACAAAAGTTCAAGCTCCTGACCCCTGCTGGCTTCTGGGGGCACACCACACAAACCTGACAGGGTATTGGGTCACAAGGCCTTGCCTTGGATGTCTTTCCTGGCCTTGGACTTTTTACCTCTTTTAATCTTCCCCTCCTCTCCTCTTCCCCCCACCCCCACCCGCCCCTCTGACACACACACACATCTCCTTATCAACCTGGAGTTGGTAATGATCTGAGTCTGGGATGCCTTCCCAGGAGTTAGGGATTCCAGGCCTCTCTTGGGGGAGCTCATCTAAAGATGCATGTCCAGCCGAAACTGGTGTGGCTCAATGGACAGAGCGCGTCGGCCTGCGGACTGATTCCAGTCAAGGGCATGTACATTGGTTGCAGGCACATCCCCAGTAGGGGGCGTGCAGGAGGCGGCTGATCGATGTCTCTCTCTCATCAATGTTTCTAACTTTCTATCCTTCTCCCTTCCTCTTTGTAAAAAATCAATAAAATATATTTTAAAAAAATAGAGATGCATGTCCAGCTCCATGGTCTCTCACGGAGCAGTGAAGCTGAGTAAGGATCCCATCATCTCCTACCTTCCCAACTTCACCTCACTTCTCTAAAACAGACCATACTAGGGGAGAGAGGTCAAGCTCTTCATGTAAGAAACACGTGGTTCCTTCTAAAACAGGTGACCCCATCTTGAGTCTGATCAAAGCAGCATCTGCCAGTAGCTGTAGTACTTGAGCCCAGGTGTCCCTCTTACCGTCTGCCTCTGTCCTCTCCACCTGGTAACAAACCAGGACACAATGTGTGTTCAAGGAACCCCATTTCACCTCCCTGAATGCTGCATGTCTGAGGCCCAGCTCACAAACCCCCTGTAGGAAGCTGTCCCTTCAGGCCACCTGAGCACTGACCCTCATGCTGGACGCAGGACAGACGAGTCTGTCTCCTCCACTTGTTTCCCTCATTCCCGGGACCCTGCACCAGGCAAGAAAGAACAGGCCTCACAAACTCACCTATTAAGATGTAGATTCTGACTCAGGGTGTCTGGTGGCCTTAGCCTGTATCTGTGACAAAGTCCAGGTGAGGCTACTGAGCTTGGGCTTTCTTTGAGCATCGCGGGCTGGAGCTCAGCACCTGGTAAAGGCTCTTAATGTGGTTGTATGGATAGACAGTTGTGTGGATGAATGAACATCTATTATCTAAGAACTGAAGCAAAATAGAGGCCAGAAAGCCTGGATTACCCCTTAAGATAAAGAACAGACACAAAAGCCTTCTGCAGACATACTTTGGGGACAGCACAGCAGGGAGTTGTGGGTGATGCTCATGGCCGGTTTCCCTCCTTATGTCTACAGTGGAAAAGTTAGGTTTTCATAAAGCATTTTTGTTTTTATTGCACATCATAAAAAATGGACACTGTATTTAAAAGACAAGACGCTCACAAGGATGCAAAGACCCAAACTCTTCTTTTCCAGGCCTTACCTGTGTTTCACTGCTCCTGAGGTTGGAGGCAGCTCTAACGCACCAACCGAACCAGGTCACAAAGAGCATGCTTGTTCTGGGGACTTCAGAGCTGTACTGGGCCCTTCTGCACTGGCCAGTTTGGAGACTGCTGGTGACAATAAAGGTGTCAGGCAGAGTAGTTGGGTCAGCAGAGTACCTGGGGCATTGCAGGGTGGGAGGCCTGTGGACACCTGGTCTGCTGGTTGAGGCTGGGATTACAGAACCAGTGCTGAGAAGGAAGATGGACAAGGCAAACTGGACCTGGGTATCCATCTCAAATGGACATACTGCAGTTGATGGGTGTAGAGAGCAAAAGATGTGCCAAGTCAGGCCTCAACCTGGCCAGCTGGCAGAGGCCCTTCTGAAACACACACTGGCCCAAAAGGGTGAAAGGGAGATAAATAGTGGGCACTGATAGAGGGAGGAAGCCAGGGGCCCTAAATCCAGTGGGTGACATGCTCCAAATACCACCCCAGGAAATGGAGTGGAAAGGAAGCTGATCCATGTTGGTCATTTTCACAGAGAGATCAGATATGGTCCCAAACCCAGAAATGCTTGTGGAGGCCTGGCTTGCTGAAGGGGTCACAGACCCTCACAGGCTGCTAACAGGCATAGGTGGGGAGCGGCAGACAGGACCATCAGTTCTGCCTCTTTTTTTCTTGCCCACGGGCAGCCGCCTCTTCCTCTTGAACTTTTCCTTCCGGGCTGTAGCAGTGGTGAAGGTGATACAGTGGGCATCCAGGAAATCCAGCAGCTTCCTCGTGGCCATGCGGATGCCCTGCTGCTTCAGTTCAGCCTGCAGCTCCGCCAGCTCAAAGGGCTGGTACAACAGGACCTTGCGGTAGAGTGCTGGTGTGGAGCGGATGTAGTGCCTCACTGCCTCTTCCGTGGCCACTGCCTGGACAGCTGCCTGTGAAGCACTGACCCCCTCCTCACCCTCCTCATCTTCTCCTGCAGACTCAAAGGCCGCTCCAAACTCACAGGAAGAACTGAAAAGAACCAGGTATTACTATTTTGTGGCACTCTTCCCCATCAGTCCCCCAAGACCAGGAGCCTATTTGAAGAAAAGTATTTCTATATCCCCCATGGAGCTGGTGCATGGCATGGATGAACCCCCAGTGCTGTGTGCCTGGCACTCTAGATGCTGGCCTGAGCAGGATCTTGTCCTCCACCAGAAATTTCCATCGATGGCAGGAGGCTCCCATCAAGAAGGCATGCTAGGCTGGCCCCACTCCAGGGAGTGCCCTGCAGGTTGAGGATGTGGGAGCTCCAAAAGATTGTTAGGGGACTTCCTTTGAACCCCACCTAGATTTTCTGCAGTTCCAACCCAGAAGGCATTGGGTCTTCTGAACATCCGCCATTAGGCATCACTTGTCAAAGGACCTCAGAAGCCACTGGCCCCATCCTTTGACCTGCTTACCTCTGTGAGCTTAATGAGCTGTCACTGCTGTCCACAGAGGTGGCCGTGGATTCCTGGGAGGCTGGAAGCTGGGTGTCACCATCAGGGCCTAGAGGCACCTCTTTGGCTGGTGACATATGGGGGATACTTCCACTAGGCTGCTTCCACTGTCGGGGACCCTTGGTCTTAGCTGGTTCCTTGGACCTTCGGGGAATAGGGTCAGAAGTGGCCTGCAGCCTGGCACGACCAGCTGCCCTTGAAGCTTTGGAGGTCTTGGTGGCATGGGTCTGACTGCAAGGAGCCTCCAGGGGTACCTGTGAGGATTGGCTCTCGTCCTCAGAGCCTGACTCCAGCGTTTGGTGAGTGTACTGGAATATTTCCTTCAGTTTCAGGACCATCTGGCGTTTGGGCAGAGGGCGCACCCCAAATCTGAATGAAGAAAGAATTGAACTTCAGAACAAACAATTTTCAACAAATAACTAATTTCATGCGGTAACTGAAATCTTAAATGCCTGACTTTTATGAGCATTCAGAAGTTAGCATCTATCCTGTGTGCCAATTGAGCTTACTCTGAAGAATATTCCAAACGGGCCATTCCCCATGTTCTGAACAATGGTGGTGGCGATGACTTCCCTGGACCCAATGTAAAGAGCAGCATTTATTAGGATAGGATAGTTTTGTTGTTCTTTTAAAAAATCATGTTTCCTTACTCAGATTAAGGCCAGGGTCCCATCTCTCCTGACATGACATATGGAGACCTGTCACCTGATGGGTAACCTGGAAAAGCCTCATTTCTTTGCTTCTTAGGGTGTGGGTAATTTGGGAAACAGCATGTGGAGAGCTGGTAGGCATACACACCTCTCTTCCCACTCCACACACACATCGGCCCCCCATACCAGAGCCCAGGGTGAATCTGGTGATGGGCCCTACATCTCACAACCTCACTAGGATTGGTCACTTGCAGGAGGGAGGGACCACTAATGAGCAAGTTTTCAAGAACACTACTAACCTATCCAGTTCCTTCTTTAGTACTGGGGTCTCCATGATGGAATACTGTGGCATTGGCGTTATGGGCACTTTTGGGGGCAAGTTCTTCCTCTGATTAGCACCTTCCAAAAAGAACAAAAGGAACACGTTTTAGTAGGGGGGACCTGGGTTTACCTTTTCCGACGCTATTGATGTAACCAAGAGAAAGATGTACTTGAAGAAAGTCCAGTCCATTTGCTCCGTAAGAGTAGTTTTGTCCACCCCCTCACAATCTGACTCTGGCATCATGTCTTCCTTTTAGGAAGACATGATAAGGGCCAGGGTGAACTTGTGCAATGCTGATGCTGAGTGAATGCGGCAGAGTGGTTGCCACAGGCTGGCATGACAGGGCAATGGCGTTGTCTGCTAATAAGTACAGGGTTTATTTCTGGGGTGATAAAAATGTTCTATGGCTCAGTGGTTGAGTATCGACTTATGAACCAGAAGGTCATGATTAGATTCCCGGTTATGTCTCGATCCCCAGTGTGGGGCATGCAGGAGGCAGCTGATAATGATTCTCTCTAATCCTTGATGTATCTCTTTCTCTCATCCTCTCCCTTCCTCTCTGAAATCAATAAAATATATATTTTTAAAAAATGTTTTGGGATTAGTGGTGATGATTGCAGAATATTGTGAACATACTAAAAACCACTAAGTGGTACATATTAAAGGGTGAATTTTATGGTATGTGAAAATGTCTCTCTAAAGCTGTTATTTTAAAAAAGAAATGGATATTTAAAAGATAAATGGAACAATTAGGAAAGACTTTGGTTCTTAACCTTTTTATGAGCATGGAGACCTCTGAGACTAATAAAATCAACAGGCTTCCTCCTTTAAAAAAATGCACATTTTAATATACAATTTGGGAGAGTTTGTCACCTCAAATTCAGATTAAGGCCCTTGGTCTAAAGTGTACTACAGCTGTTCTCATGGGATCACCTGGGAACGGGTTAGAAATGCAAATTCTTGGTCGTACCCCAGACCTCCTGAAGCGGAAATTCTGGGGTGGGGCTTGGCCACTTGTTTTTGAAGTTCTCCAGGGAATTCAGATGCCCACAAAAGGCTGAAAGTGCTAGTCACTGATGCCCAATTGGTCTAGGATTTTTTAAGAGGAAATGAGACATCGGGTCAAAGGCAGATGCTCTGTCCATAAGCTCTGCTTCCCTGTTACTAGTCACTGCTCAGTGCCACCTTGCCCTTCCTGGCTCTCCCTGGATCTGCCCAGCTGGGCAAGGGGCAGCACCTTGAGGGGCCTACACTGGGTGCTTTGATTCTCCTCTATGAATGAAATGAGCTGGGAAGTGGCATCTTCCACTGAGGCCCATAACAGGCCTCTCTCACAGCCCCATCTATTGTTTTTAAATTGAGATGGAATTCACATAATAAAATTTTAAAGTAATCCAGTGGCATTTGGTATATTCACAGTGTTGTGCAACCACCACCTCTATCTAGTTGCAAATGTTTTAGTCCCTACAGAGGAAATTCTGTAGCCGCAAGCAGTCATCCCTTCTACTCCTAGCAACCAATAATCCACTTTCTATCTCTATGGATTTGACTATTCTGGTTATTTCATATAAATGGAATCATATAATATGTGGTCTTTTGTGACTGGCTTCTTTCATTTAACATGTTTTTAAAGTTCATCCATGTTGTAGTCATGTGTAAGTGCTTCATTACTTTTTATGGCTGAATAATATTCCATTATTTGGATAGGCCATATTTTATTTACCTATTCAATTAGTTGAGGGACTTGGGTTGTTTCCAGCTTTTATTTATTTATTTTTATTTTTATTATTTTATTGTTAACCCTCACCTGAAGATATTTTTCCATTGATTTTTAGGGATAATGGAAGACATAGAGAAACACTGATGTGAAAGAAACACATCAATTGGTTGCCGCCTGCATGAGCCCTGATCAGAGCCCCAGCTGGGAAGGAGCCTGAAACCAAGGTACGTGCCCTTGACTAGAATTGAACCCAGGACCCTTTGGTCCATAGGCCGATGCTCTATCCACTGAGCCAAACTGTCTAGGGCTCTACCTTTTAGCTACTGTGAATAGAGCTGCTGTGAACATTTGTATACAAGGATCTGCTTGAGTCCTGGATTTTAATTCTTTGGGATATATACATAAGAGCATGGAGATCTCTGAGACTAATAAAATCAACAGGCTGTATCACAATGGCAATTCTGTGTTTAATTTTGTGAGGAACTGCACTTGCCTAATCTTAAGGTATACCTCTCAGAGGTGCTGGCTCGGTATTCTGGAGTGGGGTCCACAGGCAGGGATTTTTAACAAGTGCCCAGGTGAGCTGGAGGGCCCAAGCAAGTTTAGAAAGCTCTGAGTTACTGGTTAAGAAGTATGTGTTTGATATCAAGCCTATTCTACCTCAACTACAGAGAGGATACTAGAAGGCAAGGAAGGGGCTGGTCATGGGTCAACAGGCCCTTCAGCACTGCCACCCCATGTTGTCATTATTGATTTCCTCCAGGGTCCTTAGTGTAAAAGAATTAGCATAAGTCAGTCAGAAAGATAAATATCACATGATTTCACTCATTTGCAGATTATAATGAACAACATAAACTAGTGAACAAAAACAGATTCAGAGACAGAGAAGCATTGATCAGATGCTCAAACCTTAGAGGGAAGGTAGGGGAGGGTGGGGGAAAAAGGGGAAAGATCAACCAAAGGACTTGTATGCATGCATATAAGCATAACCAATGGACAGAGACACTAGGGGGCATGTACGGAAGTGGGGTGGGGGAAGGCAAGGGAGGATAAGGACACATATGTAATAAAAAAAATCAAAAAAAAAAAAGAATGTAAAAAACAAACAACTCTTCCCACTACTCACTTGGCTTTTCTAACCCTTCTGATTTCTGAGCTCGATCAGCACTTGGTGTCTGGGCCAGAGAAAGAGCCTCTGGAGACTTCTGTTCTCCATCCCAATCATCCCACAGAGCTGAATTCAAGAAGCTCATTCTGTTGGTCCCAGGGGAGCTGGCCTGAGGGGATTTCTCTTGAGACTTCCTTTGGCCAATGCAGTTTCCTCGGATGGGGGTGGTACTCTGGAGTGCTGGGGAGTGGCAGTCACCGCTGTCTGGGGCCTCCTTGGCCCTGCTGCCTGGGCTACTGGTGCTCAGGGGGCCAGTCCGCTCAAGGTTCAAATTATCAATTGGAATTGGTGAAAGGGGCTCGAAATGCCAACAGCAGTCATCAGTTGGAATGGGGGGACCGCTGTCCAATAGGAAGCTGCTGCTCGCCTGATTGGAGGCTACCTCCTGCTCATCTTCACTGTCCTCCACCTCCACCACTTCACTAGCTGTGGCCTGATTCGGCAGGCTTGGCCTAGGCAGTGAGCGCTTCTGGAACTGCCCACTGAAATCAGTGAGGCCTCCTGAGGCTTGACAGGGAGTCAGCACAGAAAAGTGCTTGTGGCGCCTGGGGCTGGGACTGGAAGGGCTTCTGCGATTGACAGGGACCAGGCAGGATGATGATGTCTGGTGCACAATTGCTGAAAACTTACTAGCAGCTTTGGGTCTATCCCTATTTTCTAATAGGGCCCTGGGCTGGAGCTGAGCCATTTCATATGCTGAAGTTCTGGACCCAAAACCCATGATGTGGGTCTGTGATGAGTGTTCGTGGCTTCTGCTGCCAAGCGGGGTGGCAGGTACTAGCCACGAGGTGTCTGTGGTGCTGTCCTCATCTGGGCTGCTCTCACGGTTACAGAACAGCTGGGAGGACCCTCTGCCACCCACACAGCCCAGGTTCCTTGACGGCCGCCTCTCCTCTTGCTGCACTGTTGCCTCTCTCTTTGGTGGGCTTTGGGAAGGTTCCTGATCTGCATCAACGTCAATGATGGAGAACAGGTCAGAGAACTTGGGGCTAACTTCTAAAACTTTTTCTTCCAAGGAACCATTAAAACCTGACTTTATTTTGGTTTGTTCTAGCTCTAGCTCTTCATCTGAATCCAATAAAAGGATAATCTCATCTTCTCTGTTCACATTGGAGGGAGAATTCTGAAATCTGGAGCTCTGTTGGCCAGGTTTTGCCTGAGTTAGGTCAATGGAAGGTGACTTTTCTGGTGAGGTCAGGGTCCCTTTATTTCTGCATTCCAACAGAGAACCAGGTTCTTCGCCTTTCTGGCAGCCTGGATGGTTAAATAGCGTGAGAAGGCTCCGGCCCCTCTTCTGCTTTGATGGTGTGTCCTGGGAGAGCATCCTGGAAACTCTGCCCTGAGATTGGGGTGTCGGTGGGGATAAGTCATTTTTGTGATGAGAGTGAAGGTATGGTTGGCGTGGACTCCTGCCCGCAGGGGGCTGTGATGGGAAGAAGCATGGATGTGATCGAGGTGCCTGTCGGCAACTAGAGCGATGAGAGCTCTGTCCCCACCTTTGTTTGATAGTGTCATTGCCTCTCTCGTGATCACTTGTTACTTGGGATGGTTCAGAGTACCCTCCTGGAGTTGATGAAAAGGGCTGTTCAACATCAGCATCATCAACTGAGTACATAAAATGTCCTTCCTTTTCCTCTGCCCAGCGGCCCTGAGAGGAACTAGAGGAGCTGGTGTGATCCAGGGCTTCCTTTGGGGCCTCTGCTTCATCCTCTCCATTTGAACCCTGGGCCTTGAGTGGCAGGAACATGGACTGTCTCTCATTTTTTCTTTTGGTGAGGCACTTCTCTCTTCCCTGCCCAGATGTTTCCATCTGTTCTGTATTTTCTGACTCTTCTTTAACTTGGATGTTTGCTAGGATTCGCCTAGAACCTGGACTATCCTCCCCAAGCTGGTTAGTTTCTTCTTTGATCTCTGGAGCTCTTTCCCCCCACAGCAGCTTTCTCTGAGTAGCAGCAAATTCATAAATTTCTTCCATTTCTGCTTCATTGACCTTTTCTCTATCTTCTTCAAGACCCTCAGATTTCAACAAGGCTTCTGCTTCCTCCTCTTCACCTGCCCACATTGACCTCAGGAGTTCTTGGAAATTCTCTGCTCTGGTTTCACAATCCTCATCTTCCTTCTCCTCCTGTCTGCCCTCTGAATCCATCACGACAGATGCTTGTTTGCACAGGTGAACAAGCTCACTCACACCAAACCTGCAATAGGAAATGCCATGCATCATCACTGTCCTACACAGAGACTGCCGCCTGGTGCTCCCGGCACAGGCAAGGATTGGAGTGGAAGTCCTCACAAGGAGGACTATCATGACTCAGTCCTGGCTTCTCCCTGCTCTCCTGCGACTAGGGTGCATATGCAACACCCCAGGCCACTTGGTTCTCAAAACGAAGACTCATGAGACTTTAAGGTAGGGCTCACTAACTCTATTATGCAAATGTAAAGCGGCACATCAGGCTGAGCTGAAGATAATA
The DNA here is from genome assembly GCA_011751065.1 of Lasiurus cinereus. Taxonomy (NCBI): domain Eukaryota; kingdom Metazoa; phylum Chordata; class Mammalia; order Chiroptera; family Vespertilionidae; genus Lasiurus; species Lasiurus cinereus. The sequence continues at coordinate 4,816,188 of JAAGEH010002525.1, forward strand.
GCAGTTGGTGGTGCTGCAAAACTGGGGAGCACATGCTGCCTTGAAAGGCACCCAAAGCACTGTGACTGATGCAAACTAAAAGGAGACTAAACCTGTCATGGGTCAGCCCAGGCCAATAAGTGCACCAGCCCCCCACCTGCTTGAAGGTTCTGTGGTCTCATCAGTATATTTAAAACCCTAGAGGCTGAGCCAATGCTTTCCTAAGAATGCATCAGAGGGATGACATGACCTTGGATGAACAAGTTTTTTTTTATCCCAGAGGCCCTCACACCTTGTCAAGAGGTAGAACACCTTTTTTGTTGAACTAGTTGCCACTTCTCCTGAGATACTTATGTGGACAAGCTGGGTAGGTACAAATTCATGGGAGTTAAAATAAACCTTCTGTCCATTTTCTATTTTCTGGGACTTGGGAAAGGACTGTTGTTGACTGATCTTAGTGGTGGGCAATCACAGAGCAGTAGTGCTTGGGAAGAACTGAGGCTGAGGACCACGCCTTGGTGGCTAGGCAGAGGACTCTTCAAGCAGCTTCAGCTCTCCTGCAAGGATCCATTTCTTTCCAGACTTCCTAACAATATGCCTTGTTCAAAATCATCACTGGCCATAAACTTGGGATTAAAAGTGATAGAAAGGATTCAGCCCTGATCTTCCCATGAGCCATCAACCTGATAATCCTTGTCAGTTACTGTCAAAAGTCATGAAGTAAATGAAAGAACAATGCGGACCTGCAGGCCAGAGAACTGAGGCCAGGGGTCAGCTGGGGAGGGAGGCCAGTGTCTGCAGTGTAGAGATAATGCAGGAATGCACGGGCAGCCTCAATGCTCACATCACTCAGCAGGACACGCTGGGTTCTTAGATCGCCATCTTCTACAGCAAAGAATCCTTCATTGTTTACCTGAGGGTAAAATAAAGTATAAAGGTTTATGGACTGGAAGGTCATGACTTGGGAAGAAGCAGATGGTCTTGGGTGGATCCTGTGAGTCTCTACTGTTATAACCTTAGTTGGGGATGAGCATTAGCCAGTGTCACTCGATTTGTTGACCAGAAGTTCTGCAGTTTAAGCTGTAAAACTTCTCTGTTTCAAAATCAAATCAGAGATAGGTGCTCAAGAATACAATTGGTTCCCTCTTGACAGAAATATCAAAGGCACCAGAACTTTCTGAGAGACCAACAGCAGTTTCTTGGATTCCAACAACACAGTATTCAAGTTTAACATAAGTCAACACAGAAATGTCTGTCAGCAGCTCAACTTTATACAGGTCAATTATAAGTCTTCATAATTATGCAAAGAGGGGGGGGGAAGTTCTGGAAGAGGAGGAAAGGGTTTTTATTCAATGGGACAAGAAATCTGATGTTTGCCGATCCTGAGGTAATTTCCTCAGACCACTTCCTAACCTCAATCATGTCTTCTCCATGGAAGTGTAACCTTATGGCAACAAAGAGGAAAAAACATTTAGGGCAGTAGGGGGAGATGGGGGAGAGCATGGGGAGAGCAGAAATGAGGTAGCTCAGGAGGATAGGAAGACAGAGAGCCTGAGCAAAGGGTGATGAGGAAAAGAGGGGCAGAGAGGCAAGGAGAAGGAGAGGGAGACAAAAAGGCTCGAACGGGATGGCAGGAGCTGCATGGAGGCGCAGCTTGTTCACCACGTACTTACATACTGAATGAGAAGTGGGCATCGGGCATAAAGCACGAACTTGTGGGCATATAGCAATTCCCCGCTGTCCATCTGAAACTGGACATCACTCAGGTGTGGGTTATTTACCATGGCACTGAAGTCAGCAACCAGCAAACCGAGAGAGAGCTGAGACAGGAGGAGAGCCGTTACTTCCATCTGTCACTTGCCTCTCTAACTCTGTAAGTTCCCCAACTGGGATAGTAGATAGTGGGCAGGTGGACCCTTGCATTCCTCTTAATAGGGTTCCTACATTAGGTTCCACCTGAAGTCACTCAAGTGACACAAACAACATAACTTCTCAAATTTTTTATCACACTGAGTTGCCTGGCCTATAATGGGAGGGACCAGCAAGTGGAGAGGCATGGCTATTCTAATAAAGATGAAGCTGCAGCAGTGGTAGCTGCTGGGGACTGTGTGCGGTAGGCCTGCTGCAGTAGTTGGCAAACTCATTAGTCAACAAAGCCAAATATCAACAGTACAACGATTGAAATTTCTTTTGAGAGCCAAAAACTGACTTCTGCACATGGGCCACGAAGTTTCTATCACACTGTATGTGCATGCCCGCATGTGTTATTTTGTGGAAGAGTCTCACTCAAGGGGCCAAAGAGCCAAATGTGGCTTGCGAGCCACAGTTTGCTGACCACTGGCCTACTGTTTCACAAACTCTGCTGTGTGGCCCTGTAAAGAAACTTACCAGCCAGTTGTAACAGACAAGGCCCCCTTGTCCACATGGTTCAGGGACCCAGCTGACAGGAGCTTCAAGTCCCTTCTCTATGTGCCATGGTCACGAATTGGTGAGATACTGATATACTAATCGGGTGACATCCACTCTAAGGAAAACTAACTTCTCACCAATTCATCACCTAAGAACATGAACTCTTAGGAGGAGGCCTGCCCAGGACCAGCACATCAAAAGGGCTCAGTGAGTCATGAATGAATAAATGAATGAATGAAACGTTGAAAAACAAATGCACAGAGCAGCCGGCTAAATGAGGGGATCTCACAGAGTAATGGTGGCCCCTCTAGGCTGCCCCCATAAGTTCAGTGACAAAAGGGACAAAGCCTTATGGTGGAGGTCCGACAGGGGGACAGGAGGCTCCTGTGGGCTCTTGCCTGGCTCAGCTCAAATACTGTCAAGGATACCAGGGGACTTGTACAAAGGCTTGAAGGCCAGCAGTGAGCTGACCCCACTGAACATATGAGCACCAGCAGCCAAGACTACAAAGCCAGAGCAGAGCCAGGCCCACAGAAAGGTCCTTACCGAAGCCTGGCTGCCCATTTCCAAGCGCTGCTCCTCAGGTGGCAGGACAAACCCAGTCAGTGGAAGGCCACCAGGCAATAGATCCAACCCTGAGAGAAGGATTCACAGGTTAAAAGAACATCATTTCCTGGCAATGTCAGCCTGGATCCAGGGAAAGAGCATCAATGGTGGGCTGAGTTGACCCCAAAAGGCGTCTGGGAAATTCTTCAGTCAGACTTCTTCAGTGAAAGTGATACCCACAAACCACTCTTACCACTACCCACTTCCAACAGAGAGGAAACAAGCAGTAAAATAAACAGAACTAGCCCACCAGTCACTCGCTCTGGATAAACAGCTCTGTCCTTTGTTAAATTTAAGGAAATTTACCTGTCTCACATTCACCTTTGAGAACAAAATGAAAACAACTAAAGACTGCCCATCATTTGGGGATGACCTCAAAAATGAGCTGCCTTCATGGTCTTGGTCACAGGGAGGCAAAGACCTACAGGGCAAGGATGGCCCAGTAGTCCCATCCTGTGTCTTACCTGTGGTCCCCTTTGAGTCAGAACCCCCGCTGCAGGGCAATGGGCTGGCGCTCAGCCCCTCTCTTGCCAGGTCCATGAGGTCCTGCAGGGCCTGGCACTCCCTTTGGCTGGCGGAGGGTGACAAATTCCTGGGACTGGCACTATGGAGGGCAGGTGGTGTGCGCACGCCCAGTTGTGGTTGTTCAGACAACACTGGTGGCAGCGTGGGCCGCTATGTGAAACCATGAAAGAAATTGGAAGCCAGAGTGACCACATGACTGCCGTAACAGCCGCCACCCAGATGTAAGGGTGTCACCCATAGCCCAGCACAACCCTGGAAAGCTTTTCCTCATCACCATCTGTCAGCAGGCCTTTCTGTCACAGCAAAGGCTATGACTGTGGCATCATATCTGCAGAAGGATCCCTGGGGGCCCCCATCTTCCTAATGTCATCTAAATGGTCTCAAGCGAGTATGGAGTCTAGGACCACCTGCATCAGGTTTGTCTGGCTCCTGGGCCCCATCACAGATAGATTCTGTCAGCCCCTGGGGGCAGAGCCTGGGACTCTGCATTTTAAACAAACTCTCCAGGAACGCAATGCATTTGGGAACCAGTGGTCCATCTAGTGGCTGCAAAGAGAAACAACGTTATAGCTAACACCTCTAGGCTTCTTCCCCAGCCCTCCCCTCCTAGACCTTTCTATTCCCTAGCTGTTGATTCCCAGTGCCATAATCCTGGAGCTCACAAACCCTCAGAGCCTACCCGCATGTATTCGGAGAAGAGGGCGCACCTTGGCGGACTGCTGGGGCACCATGGGAGGCACCAGACTTGCTGTATAGAAGGACTCCAGAGCCCAGGCCCTGGTTAGGGCACTGCCCTCCCAGAGAAAGTTCCATTTCCCTTCAGGTGGTTGTAGACTCCTGCTAGCCTTTTCCAGCTCTTCCTTTAAAAGTCTGCTCGCAGGAAGTGGTGGCGTGTTGGGCAATTCTACTTCTTCCTCTGCAAAGAGCTGGGCCACTCGATCCTCAATCTGTCTTCCTGTGGTCTCTAAGTCTTGGACTAACAACTGCGGTGGGGTAAGAGGTACTTTCTTCTTTCGACTCTTCTTCTCTAGAGAGAAACAAGTGACAGTCAATAACAGTCATCCACTCAGCCTGAGCCCAGTGGAAAACTTAAGCCAGAGGCAGGATGGCAAGGCTCCCCCGGGAGCCACCACTCGCGGTCATACATACCTGCTGACAGTTTTGTCCTCTGGGGAAAAGCAGTTCCCAGCGGGAGCATTGCAGGTACAACCTCCTGCTTCATCTCGGACCGGGATAGAGCCATGGCCACTAGCAGGTCCTCTGACAGCACCTCAGGTTCATTGACCTTCTGCCTCTTCTGTGGTTCCTTCTTGTTGGGGGCTCCCTTCCGCTTCAGACCTCCAATGTGATTGCTGAAGCTTAAAAGGCAGCCAAACAGAAAGGTTAGTGATGGCCAGCGGTTGGGAGCACTTCCTGTTCTGAGGTGGTCTCCACTGGACCAAAGAGGGCTGAACCTTCTCCTCTGTGGGGGAAAGAGAAAAGGGGCATCAAGTGCCTCGGAGCTCGCTGTGATCATTCTATGCCTCATGTAAGCTTACACGATCCTGCACCACAAGTTCAGCACAGTCCAGACTCCAGAAGGTCTTGGTCCTTCTGTGTGATCCTGCCCAGCCAGGTTCTTGGTGGGCATACAATGCCCCCCTGCACCCCCTGGATGTGGTCATACCCTTCTGGTAAAGTCAACACTCGATGGCTCCAAGTCAGCACCCTGGACCCCACCAAGTCATCACCCTGTGTCTCACTAACTTCTGCCCATTGATACTTCAGATGCCCTTTAGGTGGTCCTGGATATATTGACCATGAAAGGATCCCTTTCTCCTGCAGGGGCTGCAGGGCAGTGCCTCTGCCCGAGGCCTGAAGGAAAGGCTTCTCTGCTTGGGCCACCATCTTGGTCAGTGGGCTCGGAGGCCAATGTGCAGGAACTCTTTGGTTCGGAAGAGATTTATTGAAAGATTTTTCTGGATGAAGAGAATCTATACTTCACACTGCCTCCCAACAGGCTGGGCAAAAGTAGAAGGGTAAAGGTGAGAAAGAAACTAAGGACAACCTCAAGATCATCTTCCCTACAGCTGAAGGGCATTCTGGAAGCACCTCTGGTTTTCACAAAAGCTTTTGCTCTCTGTTGGGCCAGTGATGGCTCCAGAATCCCAGGTATCATCTAAGAAGATCTAAGTGAGCCTAATTCAGTTCTAACAATCTGGATCTCTGAATGATAATCACCGTCTCTAAGAGAAAAAGGAACCACTCCATCATACCAGTGCTTGGCCAGCAGGTAGGCTGAACCTAAGGCTCTTAAGTCTATGATGCTAGTGCTGAATGCTAAAATGTAGACAGGATCATCAGTGAAGATTCAGCTTCTGCACTCCCCATCTCACATGGCCAGGACAGATAAACCACCCTTGGGTTTCCTTTTGTTCTTGACAGCTATCCAAGGAAAGAAGTCCCAAATCTACTGCAGTCTAGGGCCGATATTGCCTGTGCTTCCTATAAGGTTAGGGTCTATTCTGGCATCCATAGTGACAGGGGTAATGCAGCACAAAGCTGAATTGTGTGACTCTGCCACTTGTGTGCCTGTGGTTTGCACACTCAAGACTTGTGTCATCAGCAGGGCCTCCTATGTTAACATTTAAGATTTAACTCATGCAAATATTTTTTAAAGGCCTGTGGTTCTGTCTCACTAACTCTTTGAACTCTGCTGAGCAATCTTATATTAATAGTATGAAAATCAGTCTACTGAGATGGAAGCAAGGCTGTTCTACATATGAAATAGATGTAGTAAAGTGAATTATTGAATTCTTAGCTGCTCCAGGGGCACTGACTGAAGGATCCTGGGAATAGAAAACTCTTAGGAGGAAGGACCTTAAGGAAACTAGTCCACAGACATGCTTGCACCCACAAAGAACATTTCAAAGCCAAATGGGATGCAGCATTTGTCCCCTATTCAATTCCAGTAGAAACTGTGACTTATTTCCACCTATGTTTCATCTCCAGAATCTATTGTCCCACAACACTACATGAGGTTTATTTTATTTTTAAAACAAAGCAGAGTACTTCTTTGATTTTCTTCCTTTTCATTTGACTCACCTCGATGTCTGTGCTAGTGTGCTGCAGGTCCCCTCAGGCTGAGCTGTTTGCAGCCGCACAGCCTGGAGCAGGAGCTGGGGGTCAACCTCCATCTTCACTGCACACTGTTTCAAGTGACTGATTCTGCTCTTTGAAGTGAGAAATGGCTTGCCACAAATTGGGCATTCAGGGACCTGAGGTACACAAGGTCTCAGTGCCTTTTCAGCCTCATCCAAGCACCTGAAGGAGGACAGTAAATATGAGAGAACCACCTTCCCTGGTAATGTGGATTGAAGCAAACATGGATCCACATCCACATAGACATGCTGTGGGCCAAACCTTGTTTCCCAAAAGCCAGTCCCTCCACACAGCCTCCAGAAATGGAATTTAGGTGTCTGTTAGCAAAGGTGACCAAAGAAAGCAAGGACAGGTTAAACATAAACTTAAGAGTCACCATATGATCCAGCAATTCCACTTCTAAGTATATACCCAAAAGAACTGAAAACAGATACTTAAGCAAACACATGAAATGCATGTTCATAACAGTTCTATCTGCAATATCTAAATGGTAGAAATAAACCAAATGTCAATCAATGGCCGAACAGATAAACAAGATGTAGTCTCTCTATACAGTAGAATGTCATTCTGCCATAAAAAGAGAGAATAAAACACTGACACATGTCACAACATGGGTGAACCTTATAAACACTATGCTTAGTGAATCTAGATACAGAAGGCCACATAGTATTTGATTCTACTCTGTCCAGAATAGGCAAATTGATAGACAGAAAGTAGATTAGTGGTTTCCAGAGATTGGGACAAGGAGAGTTCGATGGAGAACAAGTGCTAATGGGTACAAGTTTTCTTTTTGGGGTGATGAAAATATTCTAAAATCGATTAGAATGGTTACATAACTGTGAATATTACTAAATGAAAGCCATTGGATTAATTATTCACTCTAAATGGGTGAATAGTATGATATGTTTTCAACAAAGCTGTTAAAAAATAAAAAGCAAGGGCAGGTTGATACCAACACTGAAGTGCTACTGTCACAGGAAGGTATCTGGTTCCCACTAAGCCATGGGGGCCCGTGGCTCTGGTCTCGCCCATGGGAAAGGTGACAGCTGAGCTGCTCCTACCGGTTCACATGCTGCTCCCTTCGGGTCACATTCATAGCAGAGAGGTTTTTTTGACAGATCTGGCAGAAGAACAACCCCTTCTCCTCCAGACTATCTTCAGGTGCGATGGCTCCTTCCTGCCCAAACTCCTGCTGCAGGGCCAAGGCCACTGCAGTGTCGCTTTCTGTGGCAGGAAGCCAGGGTCCAGACCCTGTGGAGAGGACAAAGATCCATGAGGATGAGCTCATCCTCATACCTCGGCACCTCTGTCAGATCTCACAGAGCACTGACACTGGGTGTAATGTGGAGAAACCAGACTCCACACGACTCTACCTTATACCAGGCACCATCCAGTCAAATGGGGCACTGAACGGGGGTGCTAGAATAAAACATCTCAAACTTTAATGTATGTAAAACTCACCTGGGAATTTTGCTAAAATGAAGGTTCACATTACAAAGCTCCAGATGGAGCCCAAGGTCCTGCATTTCTAACAACTCCCCGGCAAGGCTGATACTGGTGGTCCAGGACTACTCTTAGTATCGGGTCCCTTTCATTTTTCTCATTTCTGCTAAAGTCAGCTGCTTTGGACATGCCAGGTTTATAGGACTTCTATTCCAACAAATCTAAGTTTTCTCTTCGAAGTTCAGCTTTTCCTGTTATTTTGATTTTTGTTGCCCATCCTGGGAGAACCAGGTCAGAGTGAAATGCCTAGAGATTGTTCCCAAGGTAGCCATGTCCACCTCTGCAGCCCTCTATCACATCTGATATTGCTGAAGCAGACCCAGGGATTCATGAGGGATGGGCCATGAAAACTGCATAAATCCCCAATTCTGGAATACAACTAATGGCCTATCACTCTTTCCACCAAAGCCAGAAAAACATCATGCTTTATTTTGGTGCCATGTATAGGTATATGTATATATATGTGTGTGTATATGTATGTGTGTGTGTGTGTGCGTGTGTGTATTTTAGCAAAGCAGTGGCTTCTCTCTCCTGAGCATTATTGCATATGATATGAAGATATATGGAAGCAACTGAGTCACATGTAGGGGAGGTGCTGGGTTTACACACTGGCTAAACAACTCCTCTGTACCCCTTTGGGTGTTCAAGGACTGATGCCACAGCAGATGTGACCCTGCTACCTATGTGGATCTTTGGGGTAGCCTGAGAATCATCAGTGCTTCTAAGGTGAAATCTGCAAGTGCAATACCAAAAGACTGTATGCTCCTTAACTCATAGGTCTGTCAGTACAGTTTCTTCCTATTTATTTTCCTTTTGTATATTTTCATCAGAGATGAGGATTCATATTGTTTAGGGGATAAAGAATGGAATCACTGGATATTCTGTGGTATAATATGCAGTGTACAACACCTGCAAAGTGCTGTTGCCTAACTGTTTAACCTGGAGCCCATGGGACCTCTAGTGTACTCAGTGTAATGCAACATAGGGATTGCATGAATGGGTTAAATGACATGTAGAAACGATCAAGCAAATCCAGAAAGTGGTAAATTTAAAAAGACAACTATCCTGGACTCTTCAAAAAGTATCATTTAAAAAAGCCCAGCTCTACCTGGTTGCTCAATGTTTAGAACTTTGGCTTGTGGGTTTGATTCTGGTCAAGGGCACATACCTCAGTTGCAGTTGATCCCGGCCCCAGTGGGGTTTGTGCAGGAGGCAACTAATATGGAGTGTCCCTCTCACATTGATGTTTCTCTCTCTGTCTCTCCCCCTCCCTTCCATTCTCTGAAAATCAATGGAAAACTATCCTTTGGTGAAGATTAAACAACAACAAAACCAAGACAAAGGGACTGTTTTAGAGGTCAGACCTTAATAGACTATTGGCTATAGCCATATGCAGTATGTGAACTCAGAGTTCTGATAAATCCTTGGAAACCAACTACACAAACTATCCTTGGGACAATATTCGGAAATTAGTTGTGACAATGGTTATCTATATATATAAAAGACTAATATGCAATGTGTCCCCTTGGGAGTTTGACCACTCACTATGACATGTGCTGACCACCAGGGGGCAGTGCGGAATGAAGAAAGGCCCCAGCTGGCAGCCGTAAGGCCTCAATCGGCCCTGATCGTCGGCCAGGCCTAGGAACCCTATTCATGCATGAATTTCATGCACTGGGCCTCTAGTTGTGATTATAAAGGAGAACCTAGGAATAAAGTGTCATGTTGTATTTAATTTACTTTCATATATGTACAGAAGAAGCACATATATTTATAGACATAAAAAATATATGGCAAAATATTAATAATTGTTAAATTTAGGCTGAGGATATAAAGAGTTTGCTGTAATATATTTTCAGTATGGAAAAAATCAAAAATTTAAATAAGAGGAGGAGTACCTTGTCAAAGAAACTAAGTGAGAAATGACCCAAGAGACCCTTTGTTCTCTGGCTAGACAACACGAAGTAGCAAAGGTAGAAAGCCAGACAAGCCCCCCCTCAGCAGAAACACAATGAAGGTTGGTTTCTTCCTACTCCCACTCTTCCAGAGTTAGAACTTACGCCTGTTGGGAAGACAGAAAACTCCTGTCATACCGTTTCCCATCATTATCGCCTCTTGAGGGTCCTTCAGAATGTTTTCCTCAAGTGCAGGTTGGAGGGAGCACCCTTCCGAAGCATGTTTCAAACGCTCAGGGTCTGCTCTCTTGAACTGCTGCATTCGCTGTAGGACCATCTCAGCCGCCCGGGGTTTGGAGGGACTTGCCATCATAGCAGTCAGACAGGAAGAAGGCTGGGAGTCACCGTTAGGAGCAGCCTCTGCAGAGGAAAATATTCATGTGTCTGTTCTAGCTGGAGAAACAAAAGACTCTGCCTCCGAACACAGATCAGACCCAAGTTTCAAAGGTGTCCTTTAGCAACTAGTTTAACTCTCAAGTGTGAATAGGACTGATTGTTGGTAACCTCACTGTTTATGGTAATATCAATGTACCTGTCATAGGCAGGAGAGGGAACGAAGAGTGACTGCTAATGAATAAAGGGTTTATTTTGGGGTGATGAATATATTCTAAAATTAGGTAGTGGTTGCCGAAATCGGTGTGGCTCAATGAATAGAGTGTCGGCCTACGGACTGAAAGGTCCCAGATTCTATTCCGGTTAAGGGCATGTACCTTGGTTGTGGGCATAAACCCAGTAGAGGGTGTGTTGGAGGCAGCTGATCAATGTTTCTCTCTTATTGATGTTTCTAACTCTCTATCCCTCTCCCTTCCTCTCTGTAAAAAATCAATAAAATATATTTTAAAATAAATAAAATAAGGTAGTGGTAATTGTTGCACAACTCTGTGAATATGCTAAAACCATTGAAGTGTACACTTTAATAGAGCAAATTTTATAGAATATGAATATCTATTAAACTATTATTAAAGAAATATTAATGACAAACATTTATATCTTTCTAGGTCAGAAATTCTCCTTTAACTTGGTGTCCACAGAGGCCTCCAGTGGGGATCTGTGAAGTCCCTGAAGTTATACATCAATTTTGCAGGTATGTGTGGGGGTGCAGTTTACTGGGGGAATCATGCATACTTTCACTAGACTCTCAGAGGGAGCATGAGGGACCAACATTTCATCAACATTACCGAAGCCTTACAACAGTCTCTGTGAGCTAAGTCCTCACCACCACTCCACTGAGAGGTTATGCTGACCATACTGGGGGAAAAAAACCACATTAAAATCAGGAAGTGAAGGTGAGAAAAATGTAGAAACATAACTCAGGTGCCCAAAGACCTAGTGCTGTATTATATATGCAAGGTGGTTTTCAGCTGTGCATGAAGAATGTATGCTAAGCATATGGTTTAGTACATCAAGGGGAAGAGAATAAGAAAGCTACAAACTGCTCTTCTCCCTCCACCCCCCTCTCCAAAAAAAGAGGGAAAAAAGTTGTTTGGAGGAGAAAGGAAAAACTAAAGATTCTCCTGGAACATATGATACGCACTGTGAAACGAATTCAAGAAAATGAGAGCAGCAGCATTATTTTCATGTTCATGTCTACTAGAATAATGTAAACATTAATAGGAAATGAAAAAGAAGAGGGCCCCAAACATACTTGTATGAAAAATTCACACAAGGCTTATATTTTTTTTTTGACTATCATTTAAAACAGGAGTCGGCAAACTATGGTCCTATTTTAGTAAATTAAGTTTTGTTGGAACACAGTTTATTTACTTACTATTGTCTAGGGAGTTGGGGAGTTGTGACAGAGACCATATGGCCTGCAAAGCCAAAAAAAATATACTATACGGCCCTTTACAGAAAATTTTCCAACTCTTGGTTTAAAGTAGTACAAATCACTTCTGGTTTCCTCTATGGAAGTTCTGGCAATGTTCCTGACTGGGTTACCTGTCTGGGTGCTCCATGCACTCCTCCAGAGCATAGCAGAAGCAAGCACACTTCCCTCTCCATTCTCAAAGGGAGCTGGTTCACTCTCCTGCCACTTGGGTACCCCTTGCTTTTTTGTCCTTGTGGCCTGGCTACCAGATCGAGTTTTCCTCTTCCTTGGGCCTTGAAGGGTTTTGCTCTTGGTAGCAGTTGGTTTGCTTGTTAGCTGAGTGATGTTTGAAGACTTTTTTGTCTTCCTTTCCCCTGACATTTCCTTGGTGCCATTCTTTTTCACCCTTTGGAAAAAACTGGCACAGAGTTCCTTAAAGTCATCATCTGACTCATCCATCATCTGACCAGTTTTAAGGCTTTCAAGCTTGTTTTCAGGAGAATGAGGGTTAATCTGGGGGTCCAAGAATGAGCCTAGCTAGGCCTTATTCGGAATCACAGCTTCATTAGGGTTCCTCTTTAATTCTCACTGAGATACCTAGAGAGTTTGCAAAATTGAATAAAAAGTAGTTTTCCCCTCCATAATGATTTAAAATGTCTTTCTTCAAATTGTGCCTATGTTAAACAACATGTTTAAAGCTTCCCTCTGTTAAAGTTCACATTTGAGAGGTTTTGTTGTGCAATAGATGCCTCTGAGATAGAATAAAATGAACTTGTTGCTCAGATGATTCTTCAATATCTCCATGGTGATAAAGAACAGTTGGTTCATTTAATTTCACATCTGTGGAAAAACAAAAGCATACAAGTGTAATTAGACAAATATTGTCATTTCATGACATTTCTTCCAGGATCATGTGGAGTATAGGAGTAACAATATCCCTGTCAATACTCAGGTACAGCCTGATTAACACAGAGCCATCATCCTAAAGGACATCACAATACAAGGGATATGGGGGGAAGGGGAGGTGTCTAGAAATCTATCAAAGCATGTTCTTTCACAGGCAGAAAACCTTCGGCTTCTTGAAAGAGTATTGTTTTTGCTGAAATCTGGGGAATGAATTCCATGAAGGGCAGTCACCACAAAAACATGATGATTCCAAAATCCAGAAAAACTATCAGAGGCTCTATCAGCAGGCAATGTAATTACAGAAAGAGGAGAGAGAGAGAGAGAGAGAGAGAGAGAGAGAGAGAGAGAGAGAGAGAGAGAGGGAGAGAATGGAATGAATATGCCCTTGACAGGAGATAGGAACAAAGATAGGAACACAGGAGACTCATCCTTTATTGATACAACCAATTTTCCAAGTGAAAAAAGGCCACTTCCCCCATCCTCTCACCCCAATAAGAGCTCTCCAAACTCAGGTTGCTAGAATGTTGCCCAATGCAAAGGTTAGGCCTTATGGGCATGATTATTTACATCAGCACTGTTTAGTGGGTTTTCAAAAATCAAAATCAAAATTGAATGACTCAATGGCAGAAAGTTTATTTCAAATCCAATGCAATCTCTGCTATCCGGTTAATCCAATTAATCATCTAGTTTTCCTGAGCTGGGCAGACACACCGACCTCAAATCTACTTAGCATGGCTGACTCATTCACATCTTCCATGTAACTCCTTATAGAAGCTTCCCCTCATCCTTTATCGTACAACCTCTCCACTTCTATTATTTTCTTTCATCATACAGTTTTCACAATAGCATTTATCACAAGTTATAATCATATGTAATAGATAACATTTAATGAATGCTTGCTGTGTGTCAAGTACCAGTCCAATTGCTTTACAAGTTTAATTTATTGAATCCTTACAACAATCCTATTCCATAGAATCATCTCTTCTTTACAGCAAGGAATTAAGCACATGAATGAGGAACTGGCTCTTGTTCACACAGCTTTTGAAGTGGCAGAGTTGGGATCAAATGCAGGCAATATGGTTCCAGGGCATCAGTTCTTTTATTTTTATTCATTTACTTATTATCTGTCCCTTACTATGTTCAAAACTTGAGGAGGGCGGATTCATCTATTTTACCTCATATTCTCTTTGGCTGATAGGCACCTGACTTGGAAAAAGTGATCGACAATTATTTGTTTAATTAACTGCAAAGAGTTTGTTACAGTCAGAGCGAAGAGAGAGTGAGGATTGGAGAGAAGGCTTCAGGGAGAAACTGAGGTCAGTGTCCTAGTGCTTGGAACGTCAGGCTAACCTATTGGATGTGGTGAGCTAAAGCAAATTCCACCCCGCACACAGCTCTGTCTCCACATCTCTGTTGTTAAAACAGTCTCTCTCCTTTACGTACTCAATCAGTATTTGCTTAAGGAAGTAGCGGCTCCTAGGAGACAGCAAGTTTCCAGAGAGCCGGCGACTTGTGCCTACTCCGTACTGTACCTACCGCGGCGCCGAGCTCACAGAATATTCACAAATGCGGAATGAATAGGCAGGCAGGAGAGGGGTGGACCCTCCCGCTCCCCTCAACCGGCGACACAAGGGAAACGGGCAGGAGACTCAACCTGAAGAGATGCTGCCAAGGACTCTGACGCCTAACCACGACCGCCTACTAACGGACCCCCAGGCAGTGACTCCGTGTGTATCCGGATGACCCCACCTCTACTCCCTTCAGACAGCCCCGGCCTCCTCCATCCAAGCGCGGCTCCTGCGTTTACCCGCGGCTGAAAGCGGGCGAGAAAGGGTCCTCTGCCTTCGGAGAGCGGAAAAGGCCCGAGATGTTTGGACCTTCTCCCAGTTACAGACTCCTAGCCCCAAAGCCCGGCCCCTCCTACCTCCGGCGCCGCCGCGGCACCTTCTCAACGGAGAGCCTCGAGCCTGCGCATGCGCCGCCCGGCTCCCCGCTGACAATTGCGCAGGCGCAGAGAGGTCGGGAGTTTTGCTTCCCATCATCCTCTGCGGTCTGGGCGCGCAGTGAAGAGTGGTTCCGGAGAGCGTGAGGCGTTGCGAGGCCGGGCTCGGCGGTGCTCCGTGCTGCGTGATGTCCTAGGGCCCTGTGGCCGCAAGGCTGTACGGTGTCTGTAGCTGCTAGTGCAGTTGTGCCCGGTAAAGCCTATTAAAAGTAGAGAAGTCGGAGTGAGTTCAGGACAACGCCACAGTTTTAGGTTGAAGTTTGGGTCCACCACTGTTCACAGGAGATGTTTGGCAATTCAGTGACGGCCCTCAGAGCGCACTTGCCTGAGGAACCGATGAGTAAACGGAGAGGGGGGGATTGGGAGACGCACCAAATGAGGCCTGACGGGGCGGGAGAGCTGCCTTCCCGAGGTGGTAGCAAACAGGTGGAGGCCTGGAGGTCAGTGAGCGCTAGCTGGAGCGTCATCCTGTGCGTGCTGAAGCTGAGGTGATAACAGTCTCCAACCTGGCTGGAGGGGTTTGCCACGGGTCGAAATGTGAAGAAGTTTATAAATGCCATTAAGGGTTTGAACTTCAACCTGGGTCAGTGAAAGCCATTGAAGATTCTGTTTTTAAAGGACGTTCTAGTCGCAGTGTGAAAATGGATCAGGAGTGGCAAGATTGGAGGCTGCTATAATCTAGGTGAGAAATGAGGATGACCTGAATTAGCATTTGGAGTGGAGAGAATGGAGAAATATATTAAAACGTTTGAATTCTCATGACCTAATTATTTGTTACAATTTAGGTTTTGGCCTGAGCATCTGAGTAGAATGTGGTCCCAACCACTGAAGTAATGGAATACAGGAAGAGTAGGTTTGGAGGGAAGAGAATAATATGTAGAGGTTTTTTTAAATACGTATATATAACAATAAAGATAAATATATATAATTCACATATAAAATTAACCCTTTTAAAGTGTATGATTCCGTGGTTTTTAGAACGTTTGCAAGGTTGTGCAACCATCATCACTAATTCCAGAACATTTTATAACCCCAAATAGAAATCTTTGTACCATTAGCAGTCACTTCCCAGTATCACTTCATCTCCTAATAATGATAAATGTGTTCTATTTTTATGGATTATTCTGTACATTTTACACAAAAGGATTCATACAATATGTGGCCTTTTCTGTCTGGCTTTTACTTAACATCCTGTTCATGTAGCATGAATCAATTCATTTCTCTTAATGTCTAGATAATATTCCTCTATATGGATATACCACATTTTGTTTATTACCCGTTGATGGACATTTGGGCTATTTCTGCTTTTTGCTCTTACAAATAATGCTGCTGTGAACGTTCATGTACAAGTTGTGTGTGTGTGTGTGTGTATTTTGTTGTTAATACCCAAGGATATTTTTTTTTCCATTGATTTTTAGAGAGAGTGGAAGGGGGAGAGACAGAGAGAGAAACATTGATGTGAGAGAGACACATCAACTGGTTGCCTCCAGCAATTTCCCTAAGTGGGCTGAGAATCGAGCCTGCAACTGAGGTACATGCCCTTGGCCAGAATCGAACCCATGACCCTTTAGTCTACAGGCCAACACTCTAATCACTTAGCAGTACCGGCCAGGGCAAGTTGTATTTTTAGTTCTCTTGTATATATACTAGCAGAGCAATTGTTGGGCCATACTACATTTTGATTCTGAATGCTGAGTGTCAGTTGCTAATAGAACTTCCAAGAGCTTTTTCTGTATGAAGGAGTTTAGGAGTGGTTATTTGGTTTTGGAAACCTAAATTAGTTTGTAGTATGATTTCCAAATGGATGAGTAAAGTAGACAGCACAACCGTGGTAGGCAACACAGAGGAATGGGTGGGGTAGGGTGTCTCATTTGTACTGGTGAGATTTTAATTTATAGAAGTAACTAGGTGACAACAATGCTATTACTAATCTTCACTAGAGAATATTTTTCCATTGCTTTTCAGAGAGAATGGAAGTGGGTGATATAGAGAAAGGGAAATATTGATGTAAGAGAGACACATCAACTGGTTGCCTCCTGCATGCGCCCTGACTGGGGACAGGGAGCAAATCCACAATCTAGCCCTTGACTGAGAATCAAACCTGTGATCCTTTGGTTCCCAGGCCAGTGCTCTAACCACCTAGAAACACCAGCCTGGGCAAGGCCAACACTACTGAAAGAAAAATGTATTCTATTTCTGGAGAAAAGTGGCATGCCACACCACAGAAAGATTTTGGCCAGAAGGCAGAAGCAGGAGTGAGGGGAAAGCTTAGGTCATAGCCTTTGTTCCATGAGAAAAGCAAGACAGGGCAGGGTAAACCTTTAAGGACTAAGCTAGTTTAAATAATTTTGGCACGCTTTGGGCAGTAGGAATGGTCTTTAGGTGTCTGGTACCTGAGATGATTTAGGGCAGGCTTTGTCTGTGAAAGTTAAAGGAGTTGATTGCTTTGCAAATAAGAGGCTGCTGCCAAGTAAGTGGATTACTATCTTTAGGAATTAGCCCTGGAAAGAGCATTCTCCCCACCAACAAGATTTTAAAATTTCATAAAATATAGAAAAAAATTTTAAGACATAATTAATGCACAGGGACATGGCTGGGATAATATGAAGGACAGTTGTAAAGATGGCACTTCTTTTTCTCCAGTTAAATTGAAAATGAGGGGCCTGAGTCTAATTTAGGACTTAAATCTCTTAGAGGCCAGGGAGGAAAAACCTTCCCTTCTCTCCCAATATGGCCATACAGTATTTTAAGCGAAATCAGTATCTGAAGTGTAGAGAAGGGAGTGTTTCTTAAACCTGAGATTCTCAACGGAATTACTTATAGAATATTTTAAACTTGAAATGCTTGGGTACCACCACCCTTATACCTGCTGACTAAATCTTGGGCAGAGTTTCTGACCTGTGTCTTTTGAAAGTTTTACAGATGATTTGATGGCCTCTAGATTAGAGGCTGATTAGTCACTACATTTACCCAGTACCTACTGAACAAATCCTGTAGGCTGAGTATGAAAGAGATGCCAAAAACTGGATAAAGGACAATTACAAATTAGAGTTAGACATGATTCCTCCCTTCAGAGAATAAAGTTCTGGGACAGCTTTCTCTGTGGGCCAAGGTGAATCATGAGAACCCCCTTCATCTGGACCTTCTTGTGATTTATCTCCAGCAGAAGCTCTGAGGTTCACATTCTTCCACTAGAACTAAGCTGAAGGACAATGTCCAGAAACAATGTTATCAGGTCCATGTTATTTCAATGGGAATACTACATGTTCCCTGCCAGCATTTGTGGCAGAACTGCACTGCCAAAACCCATAAGCCAGGAACATGAAGGAACACTTACTATATTAAAAGGTCAGGATTGTCTTTGTTTGATAAACCTTCCAAGGTTTAACAGGAAGAGAAAATGAATGCAGAAGTTTATGGAAAAATTAAGACACACTGTAGTCTAAGTAGAGGCTCTGTTTTCCATGCCCATAGGAGTAGATCATTTTTAGGTACAGGGGAAACAGGCAAAGGTTAAATATGCTATGATTACCACTTCCTCACCCCCCTGGAATATATTTGGAAACTTTTGGAATCTTCTATGGAGTTAATGTTTTAAACAGTTATGTGGAAGAAGTGAAAAGCCCTTGTCCCAGTTCTGTGGTTTGGTTATAAATTACAAACCAAAACCTGCCTAGCTCTCTCTCATTTATTTTGGCAAGTGTTGGGTAGTGGGCAGATTGAACAAGGGAAAAATTGTCTTCCCACTGCTTTGGTCATATAAACTTTTATTTACTGTTGTATAATACTGTTCCCTCACTGCCAAAATTGTTAAAATCAGGAGGGGAGATAACTTTTACATGTCAAAGTGGACAGAAGTCACTTTAGGTTATGCTGCTGTTCTGTCTACCACTGCCACCTTTTATGTCGGTTCTATTGGTAGGTGGCTTTAAAGGGAGATTCCATGCAGATGTACTGGCCTCAACTGTAGAGAAACATTTTCCCTAATAAAGTTGATAATGTCACTCATAGCGTGTCATCTTCCACTTAATATTAAGATGGCAGTACTCTCCTAAGTGACCTACAGATTGAGTGTAATTCTTGTCAAAATTCCAATAGCTGTTTTTTGGGATCTAGTTCTGTTACTTCATTGGAGATTGCATAACAATGATATTCTAATTTTGTTTTCAAATATTAGCTGGAATAAGTTTATAAGACCAGTCTTCCCCTTCTCTGCTATTAAGTTACTGTGTTATACAGGTCATGTAAGCAGGATAAATCTTTCCTTTGTTCAGTTTTCAAAGTAATGAATTGGTTCTCTGTCATCCCCAGAAGGTGACCAGTTAGTTTTCTTTTTAAAACATCATTGCTTGGACCCAGCTGACATGGCTCAGTGGTTGAGCATCTACCTATGAACCAGGAGGTCATGGTTCAATTCCTGGTAAGGGCACATGCCCAGGTTGTGGACTCGATCTCCAATAGGGGGTGTGCAGGAGGCAGTTGATCAATGCTTCTCTCTCATCAATGTTTCTATCATCCTCTCCCTCTCCCTTCTTCTCTGAAATCAATAAAAACATATTTAACAAACAAAGGAAAACATCATGATCAGCATGTTCCCTCTTTCAGGAGCACACCTGCACCTTGACCTTGGCCACTTATGTACGTGCCCTTGACAGGAATTGACCCATGACCCATGTGTGGTGTTTATAATCAGGAGGGATATCTGGGTATCAGTCCCACACCAGACCCCTCAGCCTAGGCTTCCAGTGCTGAGAAGAAAAGTCCTCATAACTTCAGGCTATAAAAACCAGTGGGGATTGAGGATAAGAAAAATGGAGGCTGTTGGGGTCCCAGGCAATTTCTTTTAAAGATCCCATGCACTGACTTACTCAGACTCGCTTCCTCTGAGCTCGAGTGCTGGGGCAGCAATTTCAAAGGAATCAGGGACATACAGGAAAGAATAAATTTGGCATCAGGACAAGAGCTAGGCCAGAGGCACAGCTTTCTCCAGACAAAAGTGCCAGCAGAAACCATTGTTCCTTTCCTGAGCTTTCCCCATCACAGTGCTGACAGGCAGGTGCCATATCTGAACCTCTTTCAAACTGTCTCACACTGTTTATCTTGCCCTGGTGATTTACTGAGACCCTGCCCCACCCAACCTATGAACTCTTCCAAGCCATTTCCAGTGCTTTGCCATACAACTGGCCTTTCTTGCCTTACGCTTTGGACTTTACTAAAATCTCTTAAACAAGCAGCCACTGACCTCAGCATGCTCTGTACCTCTTGTTAAGTGGCCCCAGACCCAGCACTAGTATCAGGCCACCTTGGTTCACAGATTTGCCTCTCCTGGGCACCCCGAAGCCTATCACAAGTAACTGGCTACTTGTGATAGGCTTGGAGGTGCAGATAGGTCAGTAGCTCCTAACAGGTGGCCCCAAGCAGGACACAGGCATTAGCTGACTTTGAATCTGCTGGAAGGCCCCAATGAAGAGCTTCAGACCACACCAGATTACAGCCCTACCACCTCCATGAGTGACACACTCAAGGAACAGACTTTGTGATCACCAAAGCCCTTCTGAAGCAAGTCCTGCTCCATAGGGTGAATAAATGCACAATAGCTCTTTTCCTGTAGTCACAGCTGGTCTTTACACCTCATTGGCCTTGGGATCACTCCTTCCAAGTGATGCCAACAGCAATCAAGGCTCAACTACAACTACAAAAGCCCACATAAGGGCACACCTGGAGCTCCCAGCTCAGGTGACTGGGGAGGCTGCAGCACTGGGTCCTACAGGACATCTACACAAAACTACTCTACCAAATCTTGGAGACAGCAGCTCTACCTAATACACAGACACAAACGCAGGAAAGCAGCCAAAATATGGAGACAAACATGTTACAAATGAAAGAACAAGAGGAATCTTCAGAAAAAATAATTAAATGAAATGGAAGCAAGCAAACTACCAGATACAGAGTTCAAAACAATGGTTATAAGGATGCTCAAAGAAATTATTGAGAACTTCAAGGGACTTAGAACTTTTAACAGCATGAAAAAGGACTTGGGAACCATAAAAAAAGAACCAGTCAGAAATGAAAGATAAATTAGCTAAAATGAATAATTTACAGGTAATCAATAGTAGAGTAGAGGAGGCTGAGAATCAAATCAGTAATTTGAAATATGAGGAAGCAAAAAACTCCCAATCAAAACAGAAAAAAGAAAAAAGTGAAGATAATATAAGAAGCTTCTGGGACAACTTAAAGTGTACCAACATTTGCAGCATGGGGTTGCCAAAAGGGAAAGTGAGGGAACAAGAAATTGAAAACCTATTTGAAAAAATGACAAAAACTTCCCTTGCCTGATGAAAGAAATAGAAGCACAGAGAGAGTTCCAAACAAGGTGAATCCAAAGAGGCTCAACACCAAGACACATCATAATTAAAATGTCAAAGGTTTAAAAAGAGAATCTTTAAAGCAGCAAGGGGAAAGCTGTCTGTTACCTATAAGGGAGATCCCATAAGACTGTTAATTGATTTTTCAACAGAAACTTCGCAGGCCAGAAGAGAGTGGCAAGAAATATTCAAAGTGATGAAAAACAAGGACCTACAACCAAGTTTATCTAGCAAAGCTATCATTTAGAATTGAAGGTCAGATAAAGAGCTTTCCAAACAAGAAAAAGCTAAAGGAGTTCATCACCACCAAACTAATATTTTTTAAAAATGTTAAAGAGTTGGAAGTTTTCTTCAGAGCGTCAGACTTACCCCAAGAAGAGAACAATTAGAAAGAGACAGTTCTGTGGTGTTCTTGGTCACACATTTATGGATTTTCTGAAGGGCAGTGGAGATTATTGCCAGGCACAGCACGACCTCTA